>JAOANK020000038.1:223767-237413 GCA_026257165.2 Telfairia occidentalis | reverse complement strand
CGCATATATTATCAATGAGAACGCAAGATTTAAGGTTCACCTCGGCCGCATTAGCATCCAAAGTTAACTTAAATGAGGGTCATCTCCATGACACTGGTCAGCCGAGTCTTTTGTTTGATTGCAAAAACTTAAAGTAAATTATGCTGGTTATTCTAAAGATAGAGAAGTCAATTGTCAAGAGGAGTCAATTGTCAATTTTATTAATAAAGTGACCCAAGGGGCCGAATTTATTACAATAACGTCTAAGTAGTTCCAAGATCGGCTTTATTACAGGATTTATTACAATAAAGTCTAAGTAGTTCCAAGATCAGCTTTATTACAAGATTTATTACAATAAAGTCCAAGTAGCCTCAAGATCGGCTTTATTACAATGAAAACTCCTAGTCTAGAAAGGCCTAAGGATCGGCTCTACACCCTATCCTGGTGAAAGGGAATGAGAAGCTCTGCTCGGCTGCGACAAAAGTAGCAGCTCATCACCTTGGGATGCCCGAGCCGAGACGAGCTCCTTCAAGTGGCGGGCGAATAACTTCTACGCCTACGCCTCACCAGGTGAGACCGAGCCATAAGAGACTGAACCATGAGAGACTCAGTCATGGCTTCCTCTTCCGATCGAGGGCGTTCTTCATCCATACTGGGCTGGAACTCGATAGAGGGTCGGCCCTCACGCGTCATCTCTCGCATAAGCTCCGCAGAGCGCAGCCTTTCAGACAAATCTAATCCTAACCAGTCGGAACGCCTGAGTTCTAGGGTAAAATGAGCTTGGGTCGCCTTGTGAACAGCCAGACGATGTTCAAATTCCACCTCTTCGCGGAAACACGGTCCACCAGCTCGGACTGTATCACCTCGTTCTTAGCAAGGGAAACCTACATTTGATCGATGTCCGAGCTTTAGGAGAAATCCACCAAGAATGGACTCGAAATGTGGGGGGTAGACTCCTTCCGAGCAAGGGGAGGGGAAGCTTCGCGTTCTTCGGAACCAGACATTCTACCTCGAAGAAGTTGAGGTTGAGGAAATAAGGAGAACGAGAGAACCTGAAAACTATTTATAGAATCAACGGGAAGCCTCGAACTTTACAACCCCCCCGGGAAGGGACGTAATCTCTCGGAAAGAGGCGAAATCCCTGGGAAAGAGGCGAGGATCTTGGGAACAGGCGATCTCGAATCCTTACTCTATGGATTCAGAAGTGACCTCGAACCTTGGCCCTCAACAAAAGGCCTCGAACCTTTAAATCCCCTTGGGAAGGTACACAATCCCTCAGAAAGAGGCGAAGGTCTCGGGAACAGACGATCTTAGACCCCTCGGACCGAGGCCTCAGACCTACGGACCTTCCCTCAGAGGGTAATCCCCCGAGAAAGGGCGCAATCCTCTAGGAAGGGGTAAGATTCTCTGGAATCAACAATCACAAACTTTGAAGAAGATGCTCTCCCTCCACGGGCTCCATACAGTTTCCAAATTTGAGGCCAGACCTTGGACTCCGAGGATTGGGAACACCTAGAATTCTCGGCGACCGAGTTGGATGAGCTAGAACTTATAAGAATTTCTGCTCCAAAATTACCCGAGTGGGTGGATGAACTGTATGGCGCTTTGGAAGCGTCTGAGCCGAGCAGACGAGCTGAGACTTAAGAAAATTTTGAATGTACAAAGAAATAGAATGAAAGTGAAACAGAAGAAAAGAGAAAGAATCTTCATTGAGAATTTTCAAGTACATGGATAAAGATGACAAACCAGGGGGGAGGACAAAGCTACCCTACACTAAAATATCGCCGAGGTGGTCCAGATCGACATCTTCCTGACGCAACTCGGTCTGAGGCTGTAGAACATCATCAATGACCGGCGGGCCTTCGATCGCTTCCTTGGGAGCCCAGTCGGCGTCGCAGGTGGCTCGGATGGCAGCACAGTCTAAGGTAGAGACTTGCTCCAGGGCTTTCTCTAAGGTATAATCAAACTCTCCGGCGGCCCACTCTTTTTGCGTCTCACGCGTGCCAGGATGTTCTTCGAATGCCGTGGTCAGCAAGGTAGCGTTGGAAAGGGTGAGCTCAGCCTGGGAGAGCTTCTCCTCAGCAAACGTCACCCTCTAGGATGCATGCTTCAGGGCGTCCTTCAGCTCGGTCTTAGAGCTCATCTAGGAGGTCTCGGCTTTCTTGAGGGTAAAACGCTGCTCCCTTAACAAGTTAATCTCCCGGTGGGCCTCGTCGAGCTTTGATTTGGTGGCCACCCTCGCGAGTTGCTCCTCGTGATGACTCTTCATAGCAGCACACCTCTTATCCTCGAAAACTCAGGTCCGAGCTTGTTCGGTCACGCTTAGCTGAGCCCGTCCACGGAGCTCAGCACTAGCCACTACGGCTCCTTCGCACAGCGAGATGAGAAGGTAAAATAAAGATATATATATAAGTTAGAAGTTAGGAGGAGAAGTCCGGCAACAAACAATTCACTAAAGCAGAGGACGAAGCCTACCCGGGTGGCGTCATTGCACGATCGGCTCAACAATCAGTCTGTATTTTGCAGGTTCAGAGCTATTCGACCTGAAGCGCATCTAATGAGGGAACGCACGGCGTTCCCAACAGTCACCTCCACGTCGGACGCCTAGAGGGAAGTGAGAACTGGACCGCCTAGATCCAACGGTTCTTCCGCCACGGGTCGTCTGGGGGCCTCAGAATCGGACGACAAGTTCTCCAAGATCGGGGGACGAGAACTGCCTTCTCGTCCAGTCGAGGAGCTTGGACCTCGGAAGGACCACCGACAAGGATCTCGATGTCAAGGGGCGGCAGAACCTAAGCGGCAACTGGCTGTGGCTGATCAAGGGCGACCAACCCCTGAGGAGGGGACTCGGTACTAACCCTTCGCTGGAAAGAAGAAAGCCCAACAGGCATCTCATCTGCAAAAAGGGCAGACCGGTTAGTCAATTGTAGCAAGATACCAAGGTATAAGCCCAAAAGGTTGAAAGCTTACCTCGAACTGGGTTGAGGTGTAAGTCGAGCTCCACGAGTTGCTCCTCGCTTAGCAACACGTCGCTGTGGCAGAATTTGTGGTCTAGCTCGGATGCAGCCTCGACCACAGTGCGAGAAGATTCGTTAAGAGGCTCGAAAATCTCGAACAAAACTGCAAAGGAAAGAGAGGAATGTGAAAAACAAGTATAATCGTACCTTCCGTCCGAGCTTGAGGAGAAGTACTCACTGGGGACCCCGAACTCGACCGAGACGAAGAACCATTGATCCTTCTAATTCTTGATCTAGGTGGGATCAATGATCTTGAAGTCTATGTTGGTTCGGATAGCGGCGTAATAACGACCTCGGATGCGGGGGTGGTTTTTTATGGTGAAAACGCTAAGGGCCTGGTCGACCTCGAGCTCACCCTGCTCGAAGAGCTTCCATAAAGCGTAATTGCCCAGTAGGGTCCCCAGGCGTTAAGGGTAAGCTGGGCAAGGGCTAAACCGACGCTAGCCAAGAACAGTTGGATGAATGGGTGAAGAGGTAACCGAACTCCTCTCATGAACATCTGGGGGTAAAAGGTGACACACCCGGGAGGAGGATTCTCCAAAGTCTCGTCGGGGACGGGCAGCCTAAGCTTTATGTTATAAGGAATAGAATACATCTCCCTTAAGCTGACCATTAACCCTAGTGACAGCCGAGAAGGGCACCGCTGAACTAACAAAGGTTGAGCCGACGGGGCCGCACCTCGGCCAGAGGTAGAGGCTTCATGAGCCCTAAGCTCAGTTTCTACCTTATGTTCCGACCCGTCGCTACCTAAGTCGTTAGACATATCTCTAGAAAAAGACGAACATAAAAAGGGAAACTGACCTAGAACTTGTGGAAAAGTTGAAGCTCAGATCGAGAGGTTGGAGGTAGATGCCACAACTGGAGAGCACGAATACCTTTTATAGACGCAGAAACATCGCTTCACTGACAAACGTGATCATAACCGTTGCCCCGAGAATTGAAGAGTCGTTCCACTCGATGGGTGCGACTTTCAATACCCCCAAAGGTAGTTACGACTGAGGACGGCCTCGACAGACAACGTTGCGATAAGGGTCGGCCAATGCCAGTCGCCCAACCCCACTCCAAGAACCAACTCACCACTACTCCTCCATCTCCTCCAGAACGGAAAACGAGGTGTGAGGGCCAATGATGAGGGATAGAACTGCGCATACACATGGATGGACATAAGATCGCCACGTGTGCAGATACACCTCGGTCATAGCCGAGGAGTAATGAGACACGAAGGCTCGGCCAAGGCAAGAGGAGCCCGAGGTTAGGGGTGAATCCAAGAATCGCTCCCAACGGGACGCGAAAGAGATGAAATCACTCCGCTAATTCCTCTGCTCTGAATTAGCCAGAAATCATGGCTGACAGGGAACGTTACACCGCTAATGACTCCCCCGACCTCCAGTATAAATGCAAGGTAGAGCCCCAACCAAAGGTATGCAACGAGATCTAAGAACATTTCTTACTTACTTATCCTGCCTTCGCTGACTTGAGCGTCCGAGTGTGGTCATCACCACCCCACCTCACTTTGTCCTCTTCTTTTATGTCAGAGGTCATTTGCTGTTCAGTCCACGTCACAAAGCAGGATTTCTCGTGCATCAACAGTTATGTTCCAGCCAAAAGTGCTATAAGATAGAGGCCACAAATTGGTAAACAGAACACATTCTTATGAGCCAATATCAATACTCAAAGACCCAGATCTCCCAGCTAATTTGAATTATCAATGGATGTCGAACTTTACCATTTTAATTACAAGCTTGAATTGCAATAATTGAATGAGCTCTAGATTGATTTTTCTTTTTTTTGTTTCCCTTAGTACAACCATATGTGAGGTGGAGATTCGAACCTCCTATTTTTTCATCAAGGATATATATGCCTTAATCAACTAGTTGAGTTATATTGAGGTTGACATAAATTATAGAAACTTGGAGTTGTTGTGCGCATAATTTTGTTTAGTTTATATAGATTTAAGACAATTCGTTAGCTCAGTTAGTACATAGTATAAAAGTAAGTTTCAAAATTATGTATTGTAATCATATGCTATATAAGTTTATACATAGCATGTGTAGATTAACAAATCTTGACACATATCAAATTTAGACTTGCTTAACCAACATTACCCTTTTTGTTTTCATTTTGTTTAGATAAGTTTGGGTAAAAATTTCAACAAACACAAAAATTGAAAGTGATGAGTGAGTGGATGAATTTAAGCCCTTGAAAATGTGGGGAGTGAGTGAAATATTGAGTGGGCATTTTTATTTATAGGTGTGTCGATATTTTATGCTATAACCCCACGCTTTCAAAGGCAAATCATGACAATATGTGCCGTGTGAGTTGTGAGGTGAGGCTCGTATTTATACGTCAAAAAGGACAAAACCAAAAAATAATAATAATAAAAAAGAAAAAAAAACCTTTTTCATGGTTAACCTAAAAAGAAAGAATGGAGTGGACGAAAGGCAAAATGCCAAAAAAAAAATCAAAAAAAATCATCAAGATTTTATGTTTCGTTTTGCAGAGAATATATATGCTCTATGCTTTGTCGAATATTATTCTCGTATTTATGTTTCATCCCCGTTTCCTTATTTATTTATTGTTCCATTCATATGATGAAGATATTCCATCTATAAGAATGTATATACCTTAAACATACTTTGACCTATCATTTATATGTTTAAACATTTAGGTGATTAGGATGGGAATTAGAGTTATAAGGGTGGATTTGGCTTTCGAAATCTAACTCACGTGTAGGGAGGTTTACGAGCTCGTATTTTATAAAAAAAAAAACGGATAAATTTGAACAACAACCAACTCTCCCGCACATAGTTTTCCTAAACGTTAAGAACGACTTCATAAGCATACCCTCAAAACAAAAATTTTCTACCTTTAGCCTTTCTAAACGAACTTCCTTTGTAAAGCCCAAATTTACTAAACTCATTTAAGATGTCACAATAATATGATTGTCAGACAGTTTTACACCGTTAGATTAATGAGAGAGAAATTGTAAAAGCACCTTGACTTAATATCCAATGATTGAAACTTTTTGAATCTTAATCTATCGATTATTAAGAGACAAGCTCATCTACTGGTTTTTCTTTTTTAATTAGTCTTTCATTAACTTTTCTTGCAAATGTCATTTTTGCCCAAGTAATAATAGTTTTTTTTTCCTACTTTTTTTTTTTTGAAAAGGTTTAATAATTTCTTGAGAAATCATAACAAAGAGAAAAAGACTAAATACATTATATTTGTTTTCTAATTAATAATCAATGTTGTAATTTGACTAATTGAAGTTTAATAACGAACACGATAAAAAACCTAATGAACACTGGCTGAGCCTTTGTATGGACCAAAACATTTCCTTATTTAATCACTTTCTTGGTAGTTTTAGTGATTAATCAACTTTATAGAAACCTACAAATTAAAAATTTTCCAAATGTGTTTTTGAAAAGCTTTTAACGATAATCAATGTTCAAAATCACACTTTTCTAGGACTTTTAGAAAAATTATTAATAATTAAAATATCTTTTTATAAAAGTATATTAAAGTTTTCAAAATATATATTTTTTAAAGAGTAGCCAAATAATATTTTAAAGATATTGAAAGAAAATAAATTAACTTCAACAACTATTGTAGATAATCGTGGTCCCATATTAATTTCCTTGTCGCATTCCCACTATAAATCTTCAGAAAAGTAATTAACCAAATTTTCATCATTATACCATTAATTTCTCCCATCAATTTTCAATCTAATAATTTATATATGAATGTCAAATGTGTATTATTGATTCAAATTGAGGTGAACATGGTTAAAATAATCTCCACAATTTAAGCTTAAGATAACGATTGAAGAATGAAACCACGACAACATTAATTATATATATCAACTCTATAAACTTAACAATAATATCTCGATGTCAAATCGAGCATAACTAAACTGGTTAAAAACATATCTTCCTGACCAAAAAGGTGATGGGTTCGAATTCCCCACCTCCATTTTGTTGAACACAAAAAAAAAAAAAAAACAATAACATCCCGATTGAGCCTACAAAAATCAATTCAAAATCCGCAAAAAGTAAGATTTGATATTTAGTTACAGTAGTTAGGTGAAACACTTTGGTCACCCAATTCAATTAGGTCGAGGATCCAACAAGTTGCGATTTTCAACATATTAATTGAGAATGAGATAATATTGTAGTGTTCGAAGAGCATAAAACTTCTTGCTATGAAATACTATTGAATTTAAAAATGTAAGCCGATAGAATATAATATATATACATTGAACTTTTTAATATACGCATTCTCAACAAAAACTATAACAATTAATCTAAAAGGCATAAACATTTTTATTAAGAATCATATATGTTACAAAATTAATGGTAGGGATTAAGAAACTTGTTGAGGGGTTGCATTTAGAATCTTGAAGGGATTATATATATCACACAGTGTGGGCATATTGAAGAGCAGAGAATAAGAAAAAAAAAAGGTTTGGATTTGATTGGTGGGTTAAGTTTAGCATTCTCAAGAGGTTCTTGGGGAGTATGTCAGTGGAAAAAAAAAACTTTTTTTTTCCTCCAATTTTTCTTAAGTGGGTCATTTTATTTTTATTTTTTCATTGACCTCATTATCCTCAAGGGGTTCTTGTGAATGTTTATGAGCCATTATCTACTCAATTTGCTTTGTGGGTTTGTGTGTGTTTTGAATTTTTATTTTAGGATAGAGAAATAATTATTTTTTTAGTTTAACGGTAGAGATTTGAACTTCCGATGTTTTGGTCGATAATATATATTTTAATTCGTTGAATTATGTTGAAGTTGACAAAACACTTGATTTTTTCAATTCATCAATCAAAAGAAATAGGAATGAATTTTGTTATGTAAATTTTTAAATTATAACCAAGAAACTTTGTCTTGGAAAATAATTTTTAAGTAAATATTAAAAAATATTATGACATTTATTTTTTTTAAATGTAATTATTTTATATATTTTAGAAGTAAAATAAAAATGATAATTTAATTTAAATAATATTTTTATATGAAATATTCTAAGGATTTGAAAACAGAGAAATCAAAGGCCTATTTCATAATGTTTTTGTTTTCTGTTTTTTTTGTTCATGTTTCTCCTTTTTTAAAGAATCAGACATGTTGGTAACCTATGTTTTTTATTTCTAAATTTTGAGAAGCGTTTCAAAAAGTTTGACAAAATTTAAAAATTTACAAAAAATAATTTTTTAAATTCTATTTCTATTTCTTTTTTCACATTTCAAACTTTTACATTCTCTTTCACTCTCCCCATCTCTTCTATATTTCTCTTTCATTTCTCTCTCTCTTCCATTTTATTTTTTTTCCTTTTCAAACTTTATTTTCTTTTTTCTTTATCTTTTTTTTTTGTTTTTTCTTTTTCTCTCTCTTCTCTTTCATTTTCTTTTTCTTTACCATTTTTTTTATCTTTTTTTTTCTTTTCATTTAGAAGTCTTTAATTATAAATTTTCTATTTAAATCTCTTTATTTTTCTCAATTTTTGTAGTTTTTTAATTTATTTTTATTAAATTAATAAGATGTTTCATGTTTCATTAATCTTCAAAGAAAAAAAAATCTTTCTTCTTTCATTTTTCTAAATTTTATTTACGTGTATGATTGACTAAAGAAAGTTAATTATTGAATTAAAAAAACATGGATATATTTGATTGCCCATACTTAAATAAATGTTTCATTACCAAGTCGAAACATAAAAGCGATATATATCAATAATATGTTGTGCAATAAATTAATGATCATTGAAAATTTACAAAATTTGTCGGACAATTTACAAATTAATCTAATTGAACTAACTTATGTAAGTTGACATCACTTAAGGTGAATTGGCTAGGGTGAGAGATAACATTGCAGATCAATTTGAACAATATCTGAAAGATGAAATTCATTATTATTATTATTTTAATTTTGTATTGGGGTGAAAATTGTATTAAATATTATACACTAGCTCTTTATAGTGGTTTTATATTTATTTTAATGCATGTTATATATTCTATTATAGTATATGTACTAAATTTTATTTTCAACTAAAAACAGAAAATAAGAAACCATTATCAAACATATTTCTGTTTCTGATTTACTTTTAATAAATAAGAAACAAAAATAGTTATCAAATATGTTTTTGTTTCTAGTTATAAAACAACAACAAAAAAAGAAACAGTAGATTAGAAATGAGAGAATGTTACCAAACGGATCCCAATTGCATATAATTTTGCAAATGTTTTTTTTAATGAATGAGAAATGGGAATTAAGGGATTGTACCAACACATATATTTTATAAAATCTAGTATAAAAAAAAAAGGAGAAGAATCAAAACGTTACCAAAAGATCATTAGATTTATTTAGTAATGTATTTACAATATAGTTATAGGATTTTGAAACCTGGGCACAATTCAAAAAAGGATTTTGAAGAAAATATTAATCAATAAAATAACACGTGTACATAACTATTTATTAAAATTGTGTTTTCCATTTTTAAATTTTTTTTACAAACGAACTCTTCTTTTAGAAACAATAATCAAAGTTATTATAAATTTCAACTAAAGCTAATATGAATTTTGTCGACAGAAATCTTAATTACATGAACAATATAACATGAACCTTTACAACTCATTTGATCCTAACTCTTAAAGCATAGTTTTAAATTGAAGAATATCTCCATTAATTAAATAAAATTAATTTGAAAGGATAATTTTATTTGTTAGAGTTTTCCTTTACTTTATTATGGTTTGTATATATATATATATAAGTTGGGGAGGGTATCAACTTCATGATGATTAGCATTTGGGGGTTTTGAATTAAATAATAATAATGAACAATCTCAACAGTTCATATTCTATTGGTTAGTTTTTAAACCATAGAATATAATCAATAATGAAGAAAACAAAGTTTGGATTGAGACAGAACTAGAGGATGATTAAAAAAAAAAAGAGAGATAAAATTAATCAAAGATGAGATATAACATCTCTCTCTAGGGTCTTACTAGCTAGCTTTGATTATAAGCTTAATACAAAGTATAATTAATATGATTATTAATGTGTTTTTATTAATTAAGATAAAAAAAAAATTAAGCAAATCTTGCAAAAAGTTTGCTATTACCAAATCAAACATCTATTCATTTCTCCATTATTCTCTCCAAAGTCATCAAAAGGATCCTAAGCTTTTGGTAGGAGCTAGGGTTTAAAAGCCTCAAGGGTACCACTAATTACTATAAATTTTTTCCCTTTTGAGCAATCATCATCTCACTCACTTTGAAATTCTTCATCCATGACCACTTTTACTTTATTCATCTAAACTTTTAGTACATTTTAAAATTACCAAAATCATATTTGACAAAGATTAAATCATATTGATTACCATTATCGACGACATGCACTGATCTCTAAGCATAATTCAATTGGTCAATATATTAGTATCCACTCTTCAAAAATGGTAGATTTGAACCATCAATACTCCCAAACTTTAACATTTAAGAAGAATAATTTATAGGTATTCGTCTTGTTCAAGTCACGTACTATTGTATGTTTCTTTTATAACAATTGAAAACCAGCTTTCTCATAGAACTTCTTTTTCAAACCAAAGTGTTATGGAAGATCGAATAAAAAGTTTATAAAACAAATATACAGTCTTTTTTTTAGTTCAACAACATATAGAGTTAGAGTGATATGTTTTTAATTAATTGAACTATGCTCGGTTTGACAAACAAATATATAGTCTGGAGTTGCATAATAGGTACGTATGAAATTAGCAAATTCTAATTAATCTCTAATAAATAAACCTAGCTATTCAATTTTCTAACCCTTGGATTATAAAAATCGAATCTATCTTTGATTTTCTAATAAAAGATTTCGCTATTGATCTAAATAGATTCGGTAAATCAATCTAAACCTAATTTGAATTGGCAATATTTAGTACTTTTCTTTTCACATTTTATGAATTGTGAATTGGAATTTCTTATACTTTAATTTTAAAATTAGAGGTCGGCCTTTGATTAATGGAAAAGACAAAAGCAAGCCACAAAGCTAGAGAAATAAATTTTTTTCAATCACACACTTTTCAAAAATCTAATAACATTATTAATTAATAATTGTTTCAATTGGTTCATAAATCAATGTGGAATGCAGTCCACTTTAATTTAGCATTGAAATCTGTAAATATCTATTTAATGTAACGCATTAAATCGACTTATTTTGTTTGTTTTTTGTTTTTTTCCCCATCAAATATATATGCTGGTTTTAAGTCAAGTGGGATGGTGCTATTTTCCTAATTAATATTGGCTTTGAGTGGAGAATTCAATAAATGTTTTTTTTTTTTTTTTAATTTCACAGGTGGGGATGGAATTTGAACGTTAAAACTTTTGGTCGAAGATATATACCATAGCTAAATTAAAATGTGGATAAAGACATGTACTACTATCGCAGAGGTTGATGGTTCGATCTCCCATCCTCGCAAATGTTAAATTAAAAAAAAAAACACTAAATTGATCTGTGTTTAGGTTGTTAATATTTAACACTTTTAAATATCCATTTTATTTGAGTGAAGGACACGTCTAACAATGATTAGTTGGTATGAAAAATAAAATTTAAATTATCTCACTTTTTAGAGATATTTAGTTCATGGTTAAGTAATTTGTGTTATCTAATGTATATTAAAAAAAATGTGTCTATATTTTTTCGAAAAAAATTAGGAGTAATTGTATTATATCATACTTAGTGAGAAACTAATCATCATAATTATTCCCATAATTTAATTATATGTACCCTATTTAAAAATAAGAAATAAAAAAATGAGTCTATATTTTCATACGTAAGTTTGCTTAAAAGTTTAAATTTTCTAATCCTATCAGATAGATCTAAGTTTCAAGTTTGTGAAACCTATTTTTTATACTTCGAATAATTTTAACAAATCATTAAACAATAATAATACACTAAATACATATTATACAAAGGTAATTTTCTCTATGAACTGTTCTTTTGTAAAATCTGAACGCATGTTAAATTAAAAGTTTAAGCTTCTTAGGCTCCAAATTTAACAAACTCATGTTTATTAAAATCGTGAGTTAGCATCTCTTTTAGTTATTATTATTATTTTTTTAAAAGGTAGAGAGCAAGTCGAACTAATAAAGAGTTCGTTTGAGATTGCTTTTGTTGGGGTTGATGAGGGATGGAATTGCACATACACGTGGATAGACATGGGATCGCCACGTGTATAAATACACCTCGGTCCTAGCCGAGGTGTAGGACCGAGGTGTAATGGAACACCAAGGCTCGATCAAGGCAAGACGAACCCGAGGTAAGGAGTGAACCCTGGAATCATTCCTTACTAGACACGAAGGGATAAAATCACTCCACTAAACCCTTCGCTCTAAATCAGCCAGAAATCACTGCTGATCGGGAGCATTACACCGCCAATAACTCCTTCCACCTCAAGTATAAATACGAGGCAGATTCACATCGAAAGGTACGCAACGAGATCTAAGAGCATTCTTTATTCACTTTTTCTGTCTTACTGACTTGAGTGTTGGAGTGTGGTATCCACCACCCCACCTCACCTCATACTCTTCTTTCAGGTCCGAGGTCATTCGTCGCTCGGTCCACGTCAGTAGGAAGAACTTCTCGTGCATCAACAGGGGTCAAAAGCAATTTTAGGGGAATTTTAACCGTTTCTACTATTTGGTAAAATTGATTATTTCATAATTTTTATAAAATCACTTTTCCGTTTACTCATGTAGAAGCTTTCCTAAAAATTTGCATCTCTTCCATTTTTGCTTAACATTTGTTTCCATTAGATATTTCTTTGTTATATCATTTAATATTTAAATTTGGAATGACATTTTGATGGATTCAATTCTTTATAACAATTATTTTTAAAAATCTTTTATCAAATAATATAGAGCAAAAAAAATAATTTATAACTTAAATTATATAAAATTTTAAATAATTATCATATAATAAATTTAGATATTAAATATAAATAAAAATAATAATTGAAATAATGTCTACTTGGATCATTATAGCAAATCATAATAATTTAATATTAATTCACGAAACATTATAATCTACTTTTTTGGATTTAAAATTAAAATTTACCAAATACTAATTTACTTCATCTTAAAGTTGATATTTCTAAAAGTACAGTTGCCAACAATTATTTTAAAAACGACCGTAGTTCCAAACTAAGCCAAAAACTAATTGACATATAAAATTAGATTTGAGTCGCTAATCTCTAGTTGTAAGATGTAAAAAAGAAAAGAAGGTGACATATTTTTACATAAGAGAGATAAACAACCCTTGCCAGATAATTTGATGGCCAACGAAGAAACCTTATTTAGAATTTTTATTAACCCTGAAACTTCCAAGATTTCAAATTTTAGGAATTGAAATCATTTCTTTTATTTGGAAGCTAAAAAAAGTAATTCATTTCAAATCTAATCTAATTTAAAATCGTATTTTTCCTAAAAAAATTTTGATTCTAAATAAGTCTGATTTGATGTGATTTTAAGTTTAAATATTTCTGATTCTAATTTTACCCTTGGAAAAGATGTTTGTGTTTTTGTTCTTCATATTTACGCTCTTGATATATACTTTCTTTACCATAAAGATTTCTTCTTCTACAGATTTCAACGCCAATTCTCAAC
>JAOANK020000038.1:194770-207270 GCA_026257165.2 Telfairia occidentalis | reverse complement strand
ACAAATAGATGGACATCATGTTGTTGAATCTAAAGAGACTAAAATAATCATATTAAAAATAAATAGAGGATAAGGTTTGAGTTGAAAAAAAATGGAAAAATGTTGATCTTGGAGAGAGAAAATTGATTAACATTATCAATAAAACTACACATGAAAGTTGAAAATATTCACCAAATGTAGCTTTAGAAAAAAAAAAAAAAAAATTGTAGTGTCTAGCTTTCAATTTTGTAGGGAAACTTGAGATATTAATATATTTCTTAAGTTAAATTATAAATTTAGTTCTCAAACATTATATCTATTTAATCTATAAACTTTGTGTATTAACGAAACACGGTCGTGAAATGCTCAAAGATTTATAGGTTAACGTTTTTGTAATTGCATTGAAAAAGTAAAAAAAAAAATCCAAATTTCATTTTTTTTTTCTTGACACAGAAAAATTGGGAAAAGACATGAAAAATCAGATGGGTTTGAACAGAACTGTTAAAGAGGGTTCACCCAAAACTCAACCTGCACTGCATATAAAGATCTTGAAAACTATCCATTCTACAAGACATAAAATTTAAGTATAAATGCAACCCTATACAAAATTTCCACCCAAATTCATGTTTTCATCATTCAAACTTCAAAGGGTGAAGCAAAAAAAAAAAAACGAAAGCTGCGATTCGACCTCATTTACCGACGACTTTTCTTTTACAACGCAAAACGTGCAAGTCCCGGCCATAGCTATTAGCTAATAGCAGAAGGCACAGTTGTTATGAATGGAAAATACAGTTGTTAGTAATGAACAAGATGTGGGTGAACTGAGCTACTACATGTGCTGGCCTGCCTACCACCCGAACGAGAGGTCGGGTGAAGGAGCTCGGCCTGCGGGAACGAACTATTCGACCGCACATCGAGCAATAGATCTTGATCTGAACTTTCTTCGACAAAATGTAGAGATTCAAGCATGAGGGAGCTTCCATCAGGAGGCAAGGCAAATAAGCTTCTAGGACTGAAGCAAGAGCCATCATTCTCTCCAGGATCCTTATTTTCCTTCATCACCAATCTCTTGGGACTCTTCATGATAGTTTTCACCTCTGAAGATGGAAAATATTTACTGAGTACGGTTGGTAAAACGACCGAACAATAATTTAAACACGATCGCAAGTAATAAATTCTGCAGAAGATCATAATTCGATTTTGTGCCGGAAAAATCATCTTAGGCGCTCATTCTTAGTGAAAGAGATGCACAACTTTGTAAATGATCCATTTTTTGTGAAAAAAGACTCTCCTCGTACTAATTGTATGCCCTTAAAGTTCGGCAAAACAGATTCGGGCAAAACACGTGTTTCTTAGTTTTACTATGCAGACTAGCCATCACTAAGATGACGCGTCGAAGTTTGTACTATACGCCGTTAACAGCTAAGTTCAGATACAAGTATTATCATCCTGCAAACTGTGAAGAATAAGCATTTTACCATACAAAGAATTATTGAAGAGGGAGAAGAAACAAATCATCTAACAGAGTCAATAAGCATCCACAAGACAATTTTCCATTTACCTGGAATATTTTGATTGTAGCTCTCACGCAATCGTTTAATATTCGTGAAGTTACTCGACACCGAAGCATTGGCATTGGAAAGGAAAGATCCTTTGCTTCCATTTTTACATTTCTGCAGCCACACAATACTTGGTCAACAAAATGCATATTCAAAATTTTCTTCCTTTCATTCTTGTGGAACAAAAACCTAAGCACTTCAAAATTAGCCCTAACCTTCAGTTGATGATAGCATTCGATCCATTTTGATTTTGAAGAATTATATAAGATGAGCCTTTTCAGAGTTTTGCAGTCTTCGGTCTTTGTCCCCAAGAAGGAGACATCGAAAACGCCCTCCCTAAGCAGTTGTTGGAAGGAAGTTAAATTTTCCTTGAAATGGGAGCTATCAAACATACTCTTGAGGCTGTACATAAAACAATACAAGCAATTAACATGTGAGTTTTTCGGATCATCCCCAGTATGAATTTTATATAGCATGGTAATCTAATGTGAGTAAAATAATAGTGTTCTTTGTTAGACTTGAGTCAAACATGAAATATGTATTGATATCCTTCGCATCGTTAAAGATTTGATTTGCATTACGGTACACACGATGGAGCGATCACAAGTCAATGACATGGGGTGCTACAATGGGGAATCCATACTCTCACACTCATGGGACCTGAATGTTGTCCTCTTGAGCTACTTCTTCATATTTTTCTCTCTCTCTATGTGGGGTCGGGTGGGAGGAATCATACTACGGTCTCCAGTTTGATTACATCAATATAATATTTTGGTGTGAACAAAACAGATGATAGATGAGGATTGATTAACATGAATGAAAAAGATTCTTACGTCTCGGGAAGTTCGACAATATCAACTTCTGGTAGATACTTCATTAATCGTTGTTGCTCTTCATCTGTCAGTTGTCTCACAAATTCTCCGAAGTTTATAACATCCTAGATACAGAAACGAAGTACAGTAAGAACGAAATATTTATTACAATTCTCAAAACCAGGAATTGCAATGAATGGGGAAAAGGAAAGATCATTCATTAGCAGAAAGAAAAGGCACGACAAACTTTTATCATCAAATAGACTTTATGGTAACTGTTGAACCTTAGGGGAAGAATTTAACTTTTATCATTTTTTCGGGTCTAAGAAGTTCTTCGAGTAAAGATATTCATGGGAGAGAAAGAGAGTCACATTTCTTGGGGGTGAAAAAAACAAAGCCACTGCAATTTGGAGTTATTTTTATAATAGAATCAACCAAGAAGCTAAAAGATGCAACTTACGTTTATATCTACATCACATAAGGGCGAGTTATGGTTTCCAAGAATTTGTAAGCTTTCGAGATGAGAGTCATCCCTGAAATTTCAAGAGAAAAAAGAATGATGATTGTTCTTGACGTCTCAATGTCGTCGGCATGAAAATTACACTATTCCCCTAATATACTTGACACTCTCATCCCCAAGCAAATACTTGATACACATTCATAGTTAAGTATTTAGCCACATCTTTCTAATCTTACCCTGGCATGATGAATGAAACAATGCCACTTAATAGGACTTTTGAGCAAGAAGCAAATTCTTTTGTTAACAGCTGTAGCTAATTGAGCGGCCCGTGCTCAGACCGATATGCATCCCCTCTTGTATTTACAAGTAAAGACACTCCTTTTCTTTCTTTGTTCCCTTTTTTACTGGAACCATGATGGATTCTACCTCCTATCAGAGATCTGTATCCTACATATACATGTTGCCTTATGCCTGTTCTTTTGTTTTCTTTTCAACATCACTTTGTTGAGTTTTTCGCCTTGACCGATTAAACAAGTGTGAGGAGAATTCAATTTTGTATAGTAAATTGGACTTACATGTTCATCTGTTCTTGTTGTACTCCCGATCCAGAAGGATTCTTCATCTTTCCGATCCTAGATGTTGGAAAATTCATACCCTTGTTTTCACTATGTACACGAAAAGTTGCAGAATGCGGGGAATAGACCTCGTTTACCAAGTACTGCTTGTTATCAACTGACACCGAGCTAGCTTCAGATTCCTCTTCTCGGGCTATTGAGCTTGGATGCCTAATGAGAATGCTTCCATGACCTATCTCAACAGAGACCATAGGTTTTTCACTCTCAAAAAGCAAATCATCCTCAGAAGTTCCGGAAAAGCACGAAGATCTCTGCTCATGTAAAATACTAAATAGATCTTTGGTTAGTTTTTCAACCGGCGATTGCTTTGGACGATTCACACAGGTCCTCTTCCTGGAAGGCACCATGTTTTCCCATACTATGGACTGAGCTGGACCTTAAATGGTGGATGATTACAGTCAGAATTACATAGCTCATTCGCAAACATGCATAATATAACAAAGTCACTCATTCCGACATAACGAACGAGACAAAGCCACATCAAGAAAAACAATTGGGGAGAATCAATTTGAAGAATTAATTTACGAAAAACTTTCAGTACTGAACTAAAATGAATGGTTTAAAGTAGAAAGACTCAAGTAGGATTGTCCGTTTACATGTATGAATCCCGTTTCTCGTTCGAAAAGCTATATCACCGAATGAAGTATGTTTCATAATGCAATCCTTGAAAAAGATTGTCTTACTTTTTAAGCAACAATGCATCACTATTGAGTTCTCCTTTTCTGTTGGGTCATAAAAGCCTTTCCAAAATCTCGTCTCCAAAAACCAAAGAAAGAATTTATGAAGTTCAATTATCATATTACATGTCTGACACTAGTGGCTCTTCGCCATCTAAAGGATTAAGTCTGTTCCATTGACTGTCAATATCATAGATGAAGGAACATAGCAGATTTTTGTGCACAAGACTTGCACTTTTTATTTTCCCAAAATATGCATTACTTTTCAGGTTTTTATGTAAACTAACCATTTCTTACAAAACATTTTTTCAATTTACAGAGCATAACAAGTGTTGACATGCACTACCTTTTTGCCTATATGTTACTATTTGCTTAACAATTAAGATCAATTTGAAACAAAAGAATAGGTTTAAGATTAAACTGACAAAAAAATGATGCGAGGATCGAGAATAAAAGATGTCATACTGTTTAGGGAATTAAGCTATAATAATTAGAAAAAGTTTCCAGTGGAAGGTTACTAAGAAGTTCAACTAATCATCAAGAGTTGATTTCAGTGTTTAACCTGTCAAATCGCTTGCATCCGCACTGCTGAAATGGGCACAGCTCTCAGGATTAGATATGGCTGATCCGGAACTGGATCTATTGCTTGTGTCTTCATCCACTACTCTATGGAAACCCTGACTTTGATCGGGAATAATCCACCCGATCGATCCATCTGCTTGTTGGAGTTTTCTTTTTAGCAATTTCACTTCTTTGTTTTTATTCACTCTGGAAACCCTGTGATCTTCATATTCATCAGGATCGGCCCGAGCATGCAAGGGGGTATAGTTTGCAAGTGTTCCCTTTGTCCTCCATCGGGATCCACACGCATTGCATAATACCGGTTTATCTGGAGGCCCATTACGCCAAAGAGGAGTGCCTGTTCCAGCAGTTGGACATTAGATGCTCGGAAGTTAAGATTAATGTGCAAGTACAGAACATTCACAATGTAACAATCAATTAATTTACCTAAACTAACAATCAATGAAACTGTAGAATTTTCCATGAGACAAAGCAAAGAACAAGAGTCATCCAACTGTTATCCATTGTTTCATAAAATGCAATAAGTTTCTGATAGGAAAATGCATAAAGATGGTATAACAAAATGTTGCCACTAAATTTATTGCATTTGCAGTAAACAATTTACAAAAAGTTGGTATCTCACTACCAGAGCTCACATTATAGTTTATACATTCAGCAGTTTGAAACAAATTTGATTGAGACCAATGTGACATGAGGTAAACCATAGTCCATAGCTGTGAGCAATGTTCATTAATGGCATTTGATAGAATCTCAAACATTTTCCAAGTAGAACAACAAAAATGGAGGGCCTAAGCCATGGAAAATATAGTTCCAAAGATGAAGAAAGAACGAATCCATAAGTCTTTTAACAACTTTAGTTGCATTAGCTGTTTTCTTACATAACCTGTAATTGGAGAATTTGAAAGGCTGGTTTGAGTTGATTTAACAAGTTCATCCACTCTAGAATACATATTTTCTATGAAAATGAGACCGCCACTTGACTTGCATTATAATGAAACCTTCCATATGATGAAATAAATTAAGGGAAAGAACATCGAATTCCGTATTGAAAATAAACGAAATACATATAACATGCCACCAATGAAACTTTGGTTTTGGATTATAGGATATAGCAAGAGAGAAAGAAAAAAAGGTAGAATCTTCCCCTTCGATACGCCGACTGATTTTAGAACCATGGAGATTTTCAGATTGGTCTCCAGACTGATTTGTCCACTAGAATTATTAATCCTAGAACTTGAATACTATAAACAATTCAAGAGCCAACAAGAAGAACATCGAAACAGAAGCCAACAGAAAATCACCCAACCTCACTCACTAAGTCAGTGGAATTCAGAAAGCTGAATGATGAATCACACAGGGTGTATAAATGTATTTAATCACAGGTCACCTGCTTGACTGAGAAACTAAAAACATGAATTGTGATTGAATTGAACTCAATATCAAGATCAATTGCAACTCATGGCACTGCATTTTATGGACTCAAAAACAGAAACAGCCCAGAATTCAGAAAACACCCAACTCAATAGAAATGTTAAGCTCTCAGGGGATGAAAGCACCAGTCAATTACAAAACTATTGGTTGATGAATGAATTGAGTGAGAGAAATGTATTTACTCCTGAACGAATTCAGCTCAAAACACTGACCCCCAGAAAAATTAAGGGAAAAGAAAATACAGGTGAAACCTTCAAATACTATAATTCAGAGAGCAACGTATATCTTAGATTGAATTTTGTTTCTTCTTTGTTATGTTTGTGAAATTCCCTCCTATTTCACAAACCCAATGAGGAATTCATACGTTTCAGCAAACAAGAGCATTGGCAGACAAAAGTTTTAGAAACCAAGCTGAAAATTCAACACTCTTTTGTAAATTGCAGAGAAAATAAACAGGAAAAAAAAAACAAAAAACAAAACAAATACACAAAATGGAGGAACAAGAACTCACTTGTAACTCCACAGTGACAGCAAGGTCCATGCTTTCCCATATCTCTCTCTCTTTCTTTTTTTTGTTTTTCCTCTTTATTTATTTAAATATTTGGTTCAAGAGTAAAAAAGGAAAAATTCGAAGAAAGTTTGACTTAAATAACTAATTTATTCACAAAAAAAATCAAGAAAATTGTGAAATATGATTGTTTTGTAAAAATCTGTAAGCATATACAAACTGGGGTTAGAAAGAGGCTTCTCTGCAACAAACCCAGAAGGAATTTTGCAGAAAGAAAGAGAAGCCAGAAAACCCAGAAGAGTTATATGTCCAAAAGTCCAACAAAATCACAGAAAACAGCCTAAAATCAACCAGAAATGGGGGAATTGAGAAGGGTTTTTTGGTTAAGAATCAGCGAAATCCAATGGAAAAGAAAGGACCATTGAAGGAATCTAATAAATGGCTGTGGAAAAAGAATGGTGAAATGGTTGGGGAAGAAGAGGGGTGGGTTGAAAGAGAGGCCCTGTGACTTTGTGCTAAATTCTTTAATTGTTTAAAAATAAAATCTTTTTTTAAAACAAATAAAAGAAAAAGGAAAGAATGAAAGAAAGAAAGAAAAATTATTCAGCTTTGCTTTATGTTTTTGTTTACCATTGAAAGAATTCCAATGCCTTCTCAGTTATACATTCATACTTGGTAAAGTTACAATACAACACCCAAAAAAAAAAAAAAATCATTTTTTTATAAACATTTATAGTTTAATCTTTTTGATGGTTTCTGAAGAAAATTATTGCAAAATATCCAATTTGACTGTGGACTTTTCAGCTTTCAATCTCTAGAGTCTGCTAAAATTTTCAAAACCTCACAATTTTTTTCCCCAAAAACTCCCCCAGAATATAGGGGAACAAATATTTAATATGGCTTGGAATTGTTCAATTTTGTGAGGAGTCTAAAAAAAATAGTTTTATTGGCAGAAGGAAACAGAGGTTTTTGTTTTGCTTTTCTTTTTTTCTTTCTTTTTTTTTTCTCTCCTTATATTTATTTATTTTACATAAATTGATTTAGACTTAAGGATACGACATGTCGTTTTGCAATAGGCCATGTCACTCTCTCATTTCCTTATCCAATTCTTTATAAAAAAAATATTTTTTTTTGTGTGAATGTAATGAATTTTAAGATTTAAGATATATATAAATTGCAATAAGGAAAGTCTAATTTCATTAAATAAATTAAGTTTTAAATTTTATTAGTTTAGTTTAGTCTCTAAATGTACCAAATAAAAAGTATGTTTCTAAACTTTGCATAAAAAATTATTTTAATTTTTCGTATTAACTTTTTGTAAATTATTTAATAATTTTTAAGTGATATGCCTTTAATTCATTTATTTGATAAATAGATATCTACTTAAATAAATGGTAAGGTATGCTTTGAGTTTTGAAATGGGTCAAAAAATTTATTTAAGTATTAATAAAAAGTTAATGACAATCAGTAGAGTAATTTTGTATACAAAATTTAAAGATTAAGTGAAAATTTTGAACGTTTAGAAATGAAAACAAAAGATCTAAATATTAGAAATCAAAAATAGAAAATTTAAAAATGTAAAAACCAAAAATAAAATTTAGATCAATAAAATATAATAACTATTTACATCTTCATAAAATTTTTGAGGTACAACTATAAAGTGAAAAATTATGCACTTTTACTCTTTATGCCCTCTTGTTTTACTAGAGAAAATTTTTCTCTTTTACTTTTGAGTAAATAGTAAATGATGGATATATGTTTCAATAAAGGTACCTATGGAGAAAGAATTTGAATTCAAGATAAATCTTTTTGAACTAATTAATATTTACCTAATTGAAAACGCTTTTTTTTTAGTTCAACATTTATAGGGGTGGGGATCGAATCATCGACCTTTGCGATAGTAATACATGTCTTTATCATGTATAAAGGCATTTATAATAAATGATGGATATATGTTTTAATAAAGGTACGTAAGGAGAAAGAATTTGAATTCAAGATAAATCCTTTTGAACTAATTAATATTTACCTAATTGAAAACGCCTTTTTTTTTAGTTCAACATCTGTGGGAGTGGGGATCGAATCATCGACCTCTGCGATGATAATATATGTTTTTATCTACTGAGCTATGCTCAAAATTGACTAATTAAAAATGCTTTTATGGGTTACAGAAGTGCATAAAAAAATGTAACGCAATATATATATATATATGAACGGATATGTAAATGAAGATATGGTGAAGTGTAAGGACTAAAATGCAAACTTACTTTAAAACTTCATTTTCCATTTTAACTTTTTGAAGAGGCCTAAACTAAATTCATAGGCTTTGGTCCTACATGTCACCCAAAGGCCATTAAACAATTATTGATGGGAACATCTTAGCCGTCCATTTTTTAAAATAAAAAAAAAATAGATTGGGAAATCAAGAGGGTTAAGCATATACAAACCTAAAGCAAAGTCACCACCTTAATTCCTAAGAAATTAATGAAATCAAATGATGTTTAGCAAAATAATTTTTTTTTTAACAAAAAAAAAAAGACCAAATGAGGTATTCTATAAAACTAGTTGGTGGGATCTCAAATGTGTTATTTTTTTTTTTAGCAAAACAACAACCAAAACAAGTCCACATATTAGGTTGGTTTAGATGTAACCTAGCACTCTTGTTTTTGGCTTCATTTATGATATTTTAAATAAAACAAAAGATTTAAATATTATTTTAGTCTATTTTAGTTCATTTTAATCTCTGTGAATTTCAAAACTATCTATTTCCGTCATTATACTTTTAACTTTTATTTATGTTAGTCCATCTACTTTCAAAATGTTTGTTTTGGTTCCTGTATTTTGAAAAAATAATCATTTTGATTCCTATTCGTGAAATTCTAATGCAAGGGTTATACTTAACGAAAATCCTTTAATACAAATAAAATTATTGAGCGCATTGTTATGTTGAAATTATGATCGAGAGAAATGAGATAAAATAATAATAATAATAATAATAATAATAATAAAAGAATCAAAATAGTCACCTTTTTAAAGTACATAAACTAAAATGGTGACTAAAATGAACATTTTGGAAGTACGGAGACAACCAAAATGAATCAGACCCTAAAAGTACATGCACCAAAATAGTATTTAAACCAAATCTAAAATGTGGATTTTTAAAATTAAAAAAACTAATAATAATAAATCGGTTTTTATTTTAGAACCCTATTTTTTTATTTTTAAAAAGTTATTTTTACATTATGATCATGATTATTAATTATCTTAGTTTAGTTCTTGTAACACTATAAAAGCATTGAGCTACGACATTCTCTTCAATTTTTGTATTTCACTTGTCAAACCGAACATAACTCAACTGGTTAAGACATATTTCTTTAATCAAAAAGTTGTAGATTCGAATTCCTAATTCTACATGTTGTTGAACCAAAAAAAAATTTGCACTACACTTATATTGGGCATAAACTCCCCCATGTACTAACATCATGTTTTCTCTCTCTAGTCTCACCAAAGCTTAGTGGGCACATGGGTGTTGAGATTAGACTCACAATGGAGATATAGATAATAATAAGATAACTTATTCCTTAATTATATTCAAAGGTATATCACTTTTAGAATATGCAGAGAGAAACAATATTTTCAATACTAAGGTTGCTTTTAGTATGATTTTTAAATTATTTATTGACAGAAAAAAAGATTTTTTTTTCTAAATTATCAATATTTGGTTAAACTTTCAAACAGTGCTTTTAATTAATTAAAAATACTTTTTATAATTTTTAATAATAAAAAATGGTTTGAAAATGTGTAAAAAGATATCAAATACATTTAAAGTTTTTTTAATTAAGTATTTAATTAATTTTCTTTAAAAAAACGCTTATATAATAAATGTTTTACTTAGAAATATTTGTGAAAAAGGTTATACCAAACATGCACTAAAAGTACATATTATGGTTTTTTTTTTTTTTGTGTATGATTGACAAAGAATATTGTTAGACTTTTTTTTTTTTTTGAGTTGAACTACGTGTAGGTTGGAGATTTGAATCTAAAGCCTATAAGAACTTTACTTGATGGAAAATAAGTAGTTGATAAAAATAAATAAATGTATTAAAATATATATATAATTCTATATCGATATATATTATTAGTACTTTCTTCCAAATTGAATCTCGAAATTATGAGTTCGTTTAATAACTATATTATTTAGGATTTATTAGCCACTTCTTTGTATAGTAATCTATTTATTAAAAATAATTTTGGAATTATAGATAAGTAATTAAGATCATATTTGATAAACTTTTCCATATTTGGTTTTTTTTTAATTAATTTATTTGATAAGCTTTTCATATTTTGTTCTCAAGAATTAGGGTGGTGCACTGAAAAATATGTTTTTTACCTTTTGAAATCTTACCCAAGATTGAGAAGAAATGAAACATATATTTAAAAAACTACTCATTTTAGTTTTCAAAATATGATTAAAATCTTGAAAATGTTGTTAAAAAAAATATTCTAGAAAACAAAAAAAAAGTAGTAACAAACAAGTTTAATTATTAAAAATTGGTTTATACCAGGCTTAAGTAGTAGCTTGAGGGAAAAAAAAATAAAACAAAATCGAACAAAATTCCAAAAAATATTTTAGATGGTAGAAAAGAAAACAGCAATTAGTTGCAAACAATTTTATCTTTTCAAAATAAAATTTTAGAAAAAATAGAGGTTATTTTTAAAAATGTATATGTTTAGCATCTAAGGTTAACTAATTAAACATTTGCATTAAGAATATTGAGAGAATAATGGGATTTTATTTTTGTTATTGATTGAACTTCCCAAAAAAATTTAATTATTTAGAAGTAATAGATAAGATAATCAATTGAATTGAGTCAAATAATCCATTTTAAAATTCATTAATAAAAACAGCTTGCAAGAGTTGAAATTTTCAACTTGATCACATTTAACTTTACCTGTTAATTTACATAATCAAATATTTATTAAATTAAAATTAGCCCTTTGCATCTCTTAAGGAGGAAGAAAGTAGAATTTTGCACTTTGACCAGAGAACAAAGGTGTTAATCATCTAGGTTAAAAAAAATGTAAGAAAAAGTCTTTGACAAAGAACGAAGGTGTTAATCATTTAGGTTAAAAAAAATGTGTCTTTTTAACATAGAGGTAAGAAAAAGTCTTTGACAAATAATTTAGGCTCGTTGATGGAAAAATTTAGGTTAGATGAGTCAATGTTGACGTGGTTTTCTGGAGGTGAGGAGAAATTTATTGAGGTAATGACCCTACACAAATGTTGGGTTTTTGGCAAAATATTAAAAGAGTGAAAATCTCACATTGGAAAAAGAATGGAGGTAATGTGTTTCAAACACTATATAAGGGGCTCATGGGCTTTAGTTTTATTCATCCTAGTTAAAAACATTCTAAGCTTGGTGTACTAGTTCTAGTTAAAAAAATTTCTTGTATTCTCTTGTTTGAGAGTGATGAGAAGGGTGTGAGTAGTAGAAAGCTTTGAGAGAGTATTTTTGTAGTTGGGGTCGGGGAGAGAATATTTATGTGATTGTAACAATTTTTCACATAGTGGATATTCTTTCTGGTGGGTCGTAGTTTTTCTTCAGTTTTGGAGTTTTCCACTTAAATTCTTGTGTTCAGTCTTTTCTTTTAAAATTTTCGGTTATTTTTCTGCTTATTCCTGCAGTAGAAGTGTGAGGTTTTTCCCAACAAGTGGTATCAGAGCGTCTAGGTTTGTAGTTTTTTGAATTCTGAGTATGCTCTGTGGTTGCAACATTGTCTGAATGAGTGCAGTGAAGTTTGATGTGGAGAAATTTGATGGAGGGATCAACTTTGGCTTGTGGCAAGTGCAAGTCAAGGA
>JAOANK020000038.1:163837-174882 GCA_026257165.2 Telfairia occidentalis | reverse complement strand
CAAAATCTAACTATTTTAGTCAAGAAATATTTTTAATGCAAAAACACGATTTCAAATCACGTAACATTTCAGATCATGCAGCTTCTTGTGATGACAAACAACATAATTTATACTTGTGAAATCCCTCAAAATCTTAGGTTTCGAAAGATAGAATCTGTGCTTCTTGTAAAAGGAAAAAGAAAGTTTGTATCTTCTTCCACAAAAGAAAAGGCAATTGAAAAAGAAGAATGTTTAGGTGGAAAATAATTTCAAATACAAAATAATTTCAAAGAATATGTGATGGAAATTTCAAAACCTAGCAAGTCAGTCAAAAGGTTATGTGCTTTTACTTGCATCACAAGTATCTGGTCAATGGTTGTTTGATGATCAAAATTTCCAACAAAAACATGTTGATTAGTCTAAACATACTCATCTCTCAATGGTTTTTTCAGGGATCTTATAAACTCAATATGATTCTATAGCCCAAGTTCCAAATTATGCTGCAGATTTGTGTCAAAAGCAGCAGACCACCTATTTATCTGATGTCATTCGTTAGCGTTCGAGTATGACCTCTCTAACCTCGGATTTTTCGTTCAGGCCGTGTCCGGGGTGCTCCCGAAACTGCAGCAACTGGAGAAGATGTCTATGAAGAATCAATTGAATGCTTCCTCCGCTCAAGCATGTCAAGGAAATCACTTCATGATTAGCTTCTCCTTCTCCTTTGCTTTCTTCGGCATTCGAAACAATCCGAACACGAAGGAGTTTTTCTACCTACATTACTTGCTTGGAGCTTACTGAGTGGTATTTTCAGATCTTCCATTAGTATTTGGTGAAGCTTGTCATTCTCCTCCCTAAGCTCTTGAATAAGTTTCTGATGCATCATTACCTGCAGTTATTGGCAACCAAATAAGTTGAATCAATTTTACGAATGAAATGCGGTAGATATTAACGACGAATTAGGTTATAGCCATTCGTAAACTCTCTATCCAGAAAGATGTAAAAGAAATGGGAGCGAAATCAGTCCTGAAAGCTAGCAAAGATTCATTGGTCTAAAACATTTTAGTTCTTAAGTAATAACATTTAAATGGGACTAATTTGCCACTTGTACCAGAAACAAACAAATTCAGAAGCTTTAAATTGAATGCTTGTTCTTAGTGAAAATACAGCCCAATTCTTTGTTTTTCTTTACAGAAATTTAACAATCAGGGCCATTGACATATTGTGAACTATGATTTCTCATATCTAATCTGCATCTTTTTCCCTCATTAGATAATAAATCCTTTCCATGACTCTAACAACAGGCCATTATGAAAATTTACCATTTGAAAGAGATGGTTTTCGAGCCGTAGGCGTCCAACCTACAATGAAAGAAACATCCATCACGATCAGTAACACATAAGTTCTCACCTCAACCAAATCCATCATGAGATTTATATACATGAAAATGAAGAGCGAGCGTCAAAAGAACATTAAAATCCACACTTCCGGTACGATACTCAAACTTTCATAATTGTTGTGCCATTATGGGGCCGATTCATTTGCAAGAAATGTATTTCATGGGCGAATCACATCAAATATTCAACGTTCTTCATAAGTAAGCTAAACATTGTTTAGAACCTAAAACTGAGAATATATTGGCATACCTCCTCCTGCTGTTCAGTATCCCCTCCTTTAAAAACAGGATTTTGCAAGAAACTGTCGATAACCTTTTCAGTTCGAGTTCCAAAAGATCTGCTGGACACCGCATTTCCAACCGTGGATCCCTTAGACATATCTCCATATCCAGACAGGAATGATGGTGCAGTTTCTGGCATTTCATTTGCCAATGTTTCGACACGTGCAATAGGATTTTCATTAGCAGAAGCATTTGTCATGCTCATGACGGATTGCAGTGACACTGGTACAGCGCCTTGACTAATCGGAAGACTAGGATTATTTCCTAATTTTGTCATCATCTTCTCCATTGCTTGCTACCAGATTTGGGTTTCAAGCTTCAAATACATGTATATAAGAAGTCATAATGGGAAATACATGATGGATAAGAGGTCTGGCACCTACCAGAACAGAAGATTGAACCTGTTGTAGAAATGAAGGCTTTATGGCAAGGCCTGAAATGCAAGAATCAAAATGTTAGTAAAACAACGAACCGGAAAATAATGAAGCACCAAATAATGATTTCTTTATGAAATAATGTAAGCTTTGAAGTCTTCTTTCAGCTTTTAGTCATCAATCTAGTAGTTGAGATGGCACAAAGTGACTAGAGTCCAATAGTAAAATTGAGAGAAAATTACAAAAACCACCAATAAACCATAAGAGTTGTTACAATTACATCCTCAAAAATTTTGATTTGAGCAATTACTTTTCTAAAATTGCAACAATATCATTAATTTGAAGGTATAATTACAACCACTTTCATCATTTAGGAGCAGTTTAAGACCTATTATAACAATTTTTATAGTTTAGTTGAGGGTGGTTTGTGTAATTTTCAAGTTGCAACTAACAGAGTTCCAAGGAAAAATTTAAATGCTAATAATTTCATAAATTTAGAGGCTAATTGCTACAATTGTAAGAACTTGTATGAACTCCTATAGTTTGGAAGGAGTTTTTGCAATTGCCATAAAATCTACAAGCAACCACTACTTCAATGGCTAATGCGTCATTTTCAAACAAAACACCGTCAAATTTGATATTGAGAAGATAGTGTTGGACATACCAACACCAAAACCATGGCCAAAACCAACTCCACATCCAATGCCAGCCTGAATGTTCTTAGCTCCCAATTTCCTGAGCTAACATGTGAAAAGTGGGAGAATTTCAATGGACTGAAATATAAATAACAAAAATACATACGGTTTAAAGAAAAAAAGACAAGGATAAGACTCACAAAGTTATTCAAATGCCCAGTTACACCAGAAAATCCGTCAGTTGCACCTCTAGTAGCACTCATTACTTGGTTTACGACAGGTATTGCACCTAAAAATATATATAAATATCGGTTGGATTTATTCAAAAAGTAGTAATACAAATGGCCAACAGACATGTTCATCAACCAAGGACCAAATATACATTGACAATCTGCAAATGTTCCACATGATCAAAAAAAGAAGAAAAGAAAGAAACTGAGACCAAAACATATGCATATATTGCAGATCAATATAGAAGTTTTACATACATTGCACACTTGATTAGATATAGTGGTCATCAGTATAAGAAGAGTATAATAACTTACTGCAATATTCATGACTTTAAACACTAAAAACAATGAAAAAAAATGAAGTAAAAAAATATGGTTCACCAAAAACTCAAAAGCCACAAAGAGAGAAAGAAAAAATTGTTCAAAAAACTACTCAAAATCAAACCACAAAAAGCCCCAACTCAGCACCAAAAATACCCAAATCCAAACACCAAGATGCCTAAACTCAGCAAAAACAGTGCCAATTAGAATAGTCTTACTCAGCTTTAAGAACACTCCCAACCTCACTCCCCCAAAAATAGGAACTCATCTTCAAATGGTATCAACTCCAACACTTATTCAAGGTTAAATATGATGAATCAGAATTTTAAATTGAACTTGATTCACCAAACTAATTACAAACGTACATTTAGAATTGATTAGTGAATGTCGAACTCTACAAAGTTGGGCACAGCTCATATCTACCACTGCTCTCTTTCCTACGTTTTCATCAACTTCCTAGAGATGAAGTTAGAAGAAAGTTCTCATATAATGGTACCAATAAAACTGAACTTGTTGCCAAAAATGCTGTTCATCTTCCAACTTGAGAAAGAAGAAGCACTCAAACAGACGTCGCTTTTCAGATTTCAACACCTCCATATTTGTCAAGGTGAGCAGAACCTTTCACTAAAATTTTAAATGAATTCAAAGAAAGTAGACAACAACACTTTGATATATCGGCAGGCTATGTTTGATCCATCTGTTTACCAGAGCCCAATTTTCCATGAAATTGAAAATTCAGAGCTAAAGAAACTGGTGGAAGGAAAAAGTACGACAACGAGAAGGAAAATTACCCATGTTGATGGGGCGGCCAACGCCGATACCAACGCCACAACCGATGCCGAAGCCTGTAAATACTTGACCCACCTTCAAAGTAAACGGATTCTTCATTCGGATCCCTTGAAATTGCTCTCTCTCGAAGGTCACTGTACCCTTATTTTCTGAGACATTTCTAGCTTCCATTCTTCAACCAGCTTCGATTTTCGGACTCCGCGAGTTTGTGTTCACAGAGCTCGGAAGATGAGAGCGAAAATAAAGCTTCGCGGTATCTTTAATGGGCTTATTCAGGTGGGCTTTCTAACTTTTTCGACGTTAAATCGCTCGGCCCATGAATTTTTTCCCTCCGTTTGGTTTAACAAGCTACCATTTTCCCCCTCTTTTTCCCGGGAAAATTGCCTATGCCCAAGCAACGACCATTCCTCTTCTCCACCACTTGTTTGCGTGGCCAATCGAGTCCTTATTCTCTTGTAATCTGAAAAAGATCCCACTCCTTTCCTCTCAGTTCTAGTCTTCTAGGCACTAACTTTGATGGCTATGGGTTCTTCTTCATTGTCTGTGTTCCTCAAATATCCTCTTTCTCCATCCCCAATGCCCAATTTTCATGGCGGAGAATTTCCCAAGAGCCAACCATGGATTCGGCCTCGACCCAGAACGAAATTATACTGTAAAAGTGTGGTCAGAGCTCAATCAGAGGTCAGGAGAGAAGACATAGTTATCGTTGGAGGAGGGATAGCTGGTCTTGCCACTGCTCTGTCTCTTCACCGGTATGACCTAATTTCTAAATGAAATTCTATAGCTTGTAGTTTAATAGCATAAGTTTTATTTGGAAGATGCAATTCTTGAGGCTCTGAAATTTCAGGCTTGGAGTTAGGTCATTGGTGCTTGAGCAAGCAGAATCACTTAGAACTGGTGGAACCTCACTTACCCTTTTCAAAAATGGGTGGCGTGTGTTAGATGCAATTGGGGTTGGAAATATTCTCAGGACCCAATTTCTTGAAATTCAAGGGTATGTTCTAGTTCTTCTTGGTGTCAAATTCTTAAAAAATAGCAACTAAGCCTGGTTTATAATGATATTAAACTTTATTAAATGGACTCTTTAACTATTTTAACACATAGAAATGCCCTTTTGAATCAATAGGGTATGTTTATATTCAACCTGTCATATTAATATGTCAATTTGAGCATGACTTAGTGGATAAGACATTAACTATCATCACAAAAGTTAATGGTTGGATCTTTGAACCTCACTGTTGTTGAACTAGAAAAAATGGTTACATTCATTTACATTCTTAATATTCTCCTCATTTGTGAGTTTAGACGTCAGCACGAGTGACTATTCATAATTTAATATTAATTGAGGAGTAAATCACGTAAGGGAGATTTGAATACAAGACTTCCTAACCATGTTAAGTAGCTACTAGACTCTAGCTTAAAATATTCTTTTTATAAGAGAGTAATTGCATATAAGCAAGGAGACTGAGTTTAGGTTGGAAGTTTGAAACCAGCTCCTACACCCTCCCATTCTTGGAAGGAGTGGAAAATGAATAAGAGGAGAAAAGATGTAATGTAAGACATGAGAGACCTCTGTCAAAAATTCTTGAACTTCCACTGAAATTGTTTATCTTACCAGCATTGCAGGATGGTAGTTAAGTCAGAAGAAGGAAAGCAGCTCCGCTCCTTCACGTTTAAGGACGAAGATGAAAGGTGCTCGGTTTTTCTATTTGTCCTGTTAATGGAACTGAATTGGAAGTTAGTTATATGTTATAATTTTTCCTCCTATGAAAGGTTTTTGTTGCCTTTTTTCCTGCTTTCACCTTCGAGTGTGAATGAATTTAAAACCGGTTTAACTATTGTAATTGTAAAGCGTCTTTCGACAGTCAAGAAGTACGTGCTGTGGAGAGGAGAACACTGCTGGAGACTCTGGCCTCTCAGCTACCTTCAGGAACAATTCAGTTTTCCTCTAAGCTTGAAGCTATTGAAAGAACTGATCAAGATGAAGTTAAGTTGAAACTTGTAGATGGCACACAGTTAATTGCAAAGGTCATTTAAGCTTCAAGAGAACTGCAATTGGCTTACTTTTCTTCGTGTAATATCCTACTCTTTGATTGTTTAGTGAACTGGATTTGTTTTCTGCATTTTGTTGCTGTAAAACAGATTGTTATCGGTTGCGATGGCATTCGATCTCTTGTAGCTCGGTGGATGGGGTTTTCGGAACCAAAATTTGTCGGGCATTGTGCCTTTCGCGGGCTTGCATATTATCCCAACGGACAGCCGCATGAGCCTAAAGTGAATTATATCTATGGAAAAGGGTTGCGCGCGGGTTATGTTCCAGTTTCTGCCACAAAAGTTTACTGGTTTATCTGCTACAATAGCTCATCTCCAGGTTTGCAATTCTCATTCCCATTCTTGAAACAGGATTTATACATTTTCAGCTGTTTAAAACGACCAAAGTTGCGGTATTCGATCAATGAGATCGACTTATGTAAACTCGAACCAAAATTGGTGGTTTCTCTCATTGCAGGACCAAAAATCACAGATCCAGCCGTTTTAAAGCAGCAAGCAAGAGAATTAGTCAGAAACTGGCCATCTGATCTACTGGACATCATGGACACAACCTCAGACGACACATTAAGTCGAACACCCCTGGTAGATCGATGGCTATGGCCTGCAGTCAGCCCGCCCGCTTCGTCGGGGAGAGTGGTTCTGGTGGGAGATGCTTGGCATCCAATGACTCCAAATCTAGGACAAGGAGCCTGCTGTGCATTAGAAGATGCAGTGGTTCTAGCAAGAAAGCTCGCGGATGCACTCAAGTTGGTAACGCCTTCTGTTGAAGAAGCTCTGGTATCGTATGGAACCGAAAGATGGCCTCGAGTCTTCCCGCTCACCATTCGAGCGAATGTGGTCGGATCGGCTCTGCAATGGGACAACCCAGTTGTTTGTTCTGTGAGAAACAATGTTGTCATACCCAAACTGGTTAGGCTAGGACCTCTGCTAGAGCATACCAATTTTGAATGTAATGCTTTGTGAATACAACAGAAAATTTCAGGTATAATACAAAGTTCTATGGTCTAAAAACATGTCCAAGTTGATTATTAGTTTATTACTTGATATTCTACATGTATTCTATTATACTTTAATGGAAATAAGTTTTCCCTTTAATCTATGCTTTCATCTTTTTAGTTTTGATTTTTATGATTTAGCTTTAATCTTAGTTATATTTCATTCTAATGACTCGGAATTTTAATTATCATCTATATCTTAAAATGCATGTCATAATAAAAGTCAATGTAAATTATAAAAAATTTCAAGAGAATGGGTTCAAATCATGGTGGCCACCAACTTATAATTTAATAATATTCTATGAATTTTTTCGACAATCAAATATAGTAGGGTTACTAAATAATTTTGTATTTAATAGATCCTTGAAAATTCAATTTTGTGTCTATTAGATTCTTAATATATTCGACACTTTTTAAATTAATAGATCTATTAAATATAAAAAATGAGTGTTGTATCTAATAAAATCTTGTACTTTCGATTTTATAAATACATGAATTTTAAAAATGTGATGGGGTTAATAATCTATCATATACAAAATTAAAATTTTAAGAACTTATTTTAAGGACTTAATAAACATTTTTAAAACATAAGAGTCTATTATATTAGACACGAGATTGAAAATTTATGAAAGTATTAAACACAAACTTGAGAAATTGAACGACTAAACTTATAATTTAACCATCTACAGTATTAAAATAAAATAAAAAAAGAAAAGAAAGTTCCTTTTTTCAATGAAGCATGTTATTCTCCCAAACAATGGAAAGAAACAAAAATATATATAAATATATTTTTATATTCTATTATTTATTTTGTTCAAAATAACACGTGGCAAATATCCTGTGTTGCCACGTCATCAACCTTAGTGGCCACCTGGGTTCACATACTCCACGACATTTTCGGGCCTTTATAAAGCACGCGCCCCTCTCCCCTTTCTCTTCATTTCCTTCCACTTCTCTCTCTCTCTCTCTCTCTCTCTCTCCTGTGCTCCGGCGACCGATCTACTTCCGGTCAAGGTTTCCGCCGGCGGGTTGTTTCATCGTATCCATCTCTCTGTCCTCATTTAGTTGACGCCGGCGGCATCTATTCAGCCATGAATCCCGAATAGTAAGCTCAATTTTTTGTTATGTTCTTTTTTTTTTACCCTTGCCTTTCTTTGAGTTCAATTCGCCCTTGTTTTCTCGTTGCTTTTGCTGAATTGAGTTAGATCTGGTCGGTGAGGGAGATGGAGCTTTTTTTCTCCTTTTTAAATCGTTTTGTGTTTGATGTTTTGATTCATTGATGATTTCTAGATGGTGTTGCTGTTTGTCGCGTTTTTTGAGTTTGAAATCGGGTGATCGATTTGAGATCCTGATTTTGTTTTGCTGCTTGAAATTATTTGAGGTTTGAATGTGAATTTTTGTTGCCGATTCTTATCTTATCTGGTGTTATTTTGGGCATTTCTGAAATCTAATTGCTCGGTTTCTATGTACTCTATGAATCCTTGAGAAACATATTTTCCTCTCTCGCTGTAGGAGTTGATGATTGTTCTATGTAGGAAGTTGTTTTATGTAATGGAGTTGTGATATTTAGTTGTACGTTCGAATGTGCAAATTTTCACTCCTTCATTCTCGTATCTGCAGTGACTATTTGTTTAAGCTTTTGCTTATTGGAGATTCGGGAGTTGGAAAATCATGTCTTCTATTGAGGTTTGCTGTAAGTTTTCAGGATTGATTCTCTCCCCCATTATCTTCTTTTTTCCTACACATTTTTTTTTTCTATTAAGATAGTAGATGCAGCTTTAGTATATCCAAATTGCTATGCTATACCAAATGAGCAAAGAACAATTTCTGTGACTAATGTGAATACTCATGCGCTGAAACTATTTGTTCTTCATTGGATACCACCAATCTCAGTTTGCCTTTCACTCAAATATGGAATCTTTTCCCGACAGTCAACGCCTCATCCTCTTGTTTGTTTTTCTTTCCCTCCCCTTTTTTTGTGTATACAACAGAATTTGATTGTTTCTTTCCTTTCGAGGTGGGTCGTAAATATTGTTTGTGCAGAACGATATATATTTAAGTCACCAGATGATCTCTCAAAGTACTATATTGGGTAGAGAGAGAGAGAGAAGAATTTTGATAAAATGAAAAGTTGGGTTAGAGAGAGAGACCTGGGATGAATCGTATCAACACCACTGGATCCATGGGAATTTTGTGCCGCCTCAAGTGGGTGGAGACGGAGGAGGGGGCGGGATGGAGGGTGACATATCCATGAGAATCAGCTGCGGATTGACGGGGATGGGAGGAGAGTTGGGGGGTGGCGGAGAGAGGGTGTTTGTGTTTCTACGGAGCAAAAGATGAAGCCTCTGGTTGAAAGAATATTTGTTAACGGAAGTCGCAACTAAATAAGCTGCTCACAGTGATTAGTTCTCTTTATATTTTATAGAAATCCTCATTTTATCTAATGGTCATTCACATAACTTTTGCCTCAGTTGAGAATTTTGAGTCCCTGCCAATTGACATTTATTGAGTTTGTTAAAAGGTAGTGTGGATTTGGTGTATGCACATGTTCCTTAATTAATTCCTTTGCTTTTACAAATCAGGATGATTCATATCTGGATAGCTACATTAGCACCATTGGAGTCGACTTTGTAAGCTTCTACCACAGATTTGGTTTTTTTTTATGGATAACTACTGCTTAATTTGTTCAGCTCTAATGTTTGAACTGAATTTTTACTTGTAGAAAATTCGTACTGTGGAACAGGATGGAAAGACCATTAAACTTCAAATTGTAAGTTTGAGTTTTATAATTGTACTTGCTTTAATCCAAGGCTAGAGAATTTTTATTTGACTGAATTTTTTCTTTTTCTTTTTCATCCTTTCAATTTTGGAAAGGAAACTTAACAGTTGACCTTTCTTTCTTTATTCCTGTTAAGAAATTTTCAGTGGCTTTTTGGCCTTTTCGCTGTTAATTTGTAATTTTCATCATCAATTGTAGTGGGACACTGCCGGTCAAGAACGTTTTAGAACAATTACTAGCAGCTACTACCGTGGAGCTCATGGCATAATTGTAACTGCTGCACTCCCTTCGCTGGTCACTTTAATTTCCTGCCTTTTTCTATCCTCCAAAAGTGAAGTCTGCTTGCATACAATGTTCTGCCATGTAGGTTGTGTACGACGTCACAGATCAGGAGAGCTTCAATAATGTTAAGCAATGGTTGAATGAAATAGATCGATACGCAAGCGAAAACGTAAACAAGCTTCTGGTTGGTAACAAATGCGACCTCACTGCAAATAAGGTCGTCTCGTATGAGACAGCTAAGGTAATCATCCTTCTTGGGCATCTTTCACCAAATTATACACGATTGGATCTTGAATGAATGTCAAGAAAATTCGGTAATGACTAATGACCAACAACAATCTTTTGAAGGCTTTTGCGGATGAAATTGGGATTCCTTTCATGGAAACTAGTGCTAAAAGCGCCACCAATGTGGAAGAGGCTTTCATGGCCATGGCTGCTGAAATAAAGAACAGGTATGAACGAGCACCAGCGACTCAACTCTTCTTATTTACTTGAATCCATCATTTATGGCAATGGCTGCTCCCAAAACAACTTTGATGCTAACTGGAGAATACAAATCTTCACATTAAGATCTTTCACTAATCTTGACATTGTAGGTGGCTAGATTATTTAGTTGGCTTAGATTTAGATGAAGTAACAGCTTCCCTTTCCACTTGATTTGATTTTTTTTCTTTTCTTTTTTGTTGTGGGGTTCACATGTATAGGATGGCGACGCAGCCGATGAACAATGCAAGGCCACCAACAGTGAATATTCGAGGACAACCTGTGAATCAGAAAGCTGGTTGCTGCTCTTCTTAAAGAATGCTGGGAATGGCCTTATTGAATGTCAACTGATGGTGATGGTGATGGTGATGTTTATGTATGGACCGTGACATGTAAAACTAGTCGTCTCTCTCTCTCTCTCTCTATGCTTTTGGTAAGAAAAAAAAAAACT
>JAOANK020000038.1:138489-161298 GCA_026257165.2 Telfairia occidentalis | reverse complement strand
TTACAGATATATTTTCTTTTAACAAACCAATAATACCACCTAGCATTTAATGAGCTTCTTATTCTTATACTGCTTCTGTGGACTTTGGCAAATTTAAAAGGCCAAAAATATAATTCTGCAACATTATCCTAAACACAGTCTCCACAACTTTATCTTCTCCATTCCAAGTCAAAAAAACCTTTATCAGAACCTTAGGTGATAAAAATGTTCATGAATTATTAATTACGTACGATGCTAGTCAACAATAAATCAATTATGACATTTTTTTTAACTTAATTTTTAAATGATCATGACTGCATAATCTTTGCTATGCACTAACTATCATCGTAAAAGTCAATGGTTCAATTTTCTAATCTTAGAATAATCGAATTCAAAAAGGAAAAAAAGTTACATAACTTTTATGTCAAACTATCAAATACGACAATTCTAAATTCATGGAAAATATGTATAACAATGAAGGTAACATACACAAAAAATTTTAAACCGTCGGACACCTTGAAAAATAATTAAGTAGAAGAAACGGCAACCACATTACAGACTCCAGATTTTAAAGGAAAAAAAAGAATCTTAATCTAAAAGAATAAAAAATAGAAAAAGAAAAGATACTTGTATGTCACACTGACTCCATCTAACTTGAGAGAAAAAGACAGAGATTATTAATTACTAGGACAACTAGGATTTTGAAATAGGGCTAATTAAACCAGATTCTTTAAAGCCAAAGTTATCAAAATGAGATACAATTAAATTAAAATTTCAATCGATGTAGTGGTAGTACAAGCTACCACTACAAAAATAGATGGTTCGATCTTTCAATCATGCATTCTTAATATCTTGAACAATTAAGTTTTTTTTTTTTCTTTTTTCTTCTTAGTTTAATAACATGTGGGGGTAGCATTCGAATGTATGACCTTCTAGTCGAGAAAATATGTCTTAATCAATTGAGCTATGTTCAGTTTGACATCAATATCCTTTATTATAGATTTTAAGTTTGAATTATACCTCATATTCGAAAGTTTGAAACAATATAGTTGGCCAATCAAAACATAATTCAACTAGTTAAGACATATCTCTCAGATCAAGAAGTCTATGAGTTCGAATCCCCCATCCCATGTGTTGTTGAACTCCAAAAAAAAAAAAAACATAGCTGGAATGCTTGTAATCAATACATTAAATAGTATGCTATTTGAAACCGTACCTTAGGCATATAAATATGGTTGTTACCACGCTTGAGCAGCGGAGGACCACTGTGCCCTGGAAAAGCGAACTCTAAACTGCCATTTGAATTATATATATAAATTGAAATGCGACAAGCTGAAGTCAACAAGGCACCAAAACTGCAACTTTATTAAGCAAATTGATGAAGAAATAAGTGTTAACCTGCATATAAATCAATTCCTCAATGTGATAAAATAAAATTTACCAACCTTACAATAACGTGGAATGCCAAAAGCTCATGACCCCCATTGTTTCCAACGTTGAAATAAAGTTTTCTTTTGGTTGATGGAGAGGTATCATTAAAGTAGAGGGTCACATTTGTCATTTTAAAAAAGCACTGCAGCACAGCACCGCTACCTTTTGCAGCCAAAAGTAAATCATAATGCACTTCACCATTGTTCCTTCCAATACAGCACTGTTGCTTGTCTGATTGCGCCATGGGAGAGAAACTTCTGACTTGTCCTTCCTCATAACCATTTGCTTACTTGCTTCCGCTCATCTTTTTTTCCACCTCCATCAAAGCTGATGTAACTTTGGCCACAAAATTTAATTTTTACAGGTCCGCAGCTTTTATTGTTGCTTTCCGGATTTTCCAATATTGCAGCGACCAGGGCGGAGAGAATTTATTCCGGTTCAAACCATAATTAGTCATCAGACCGACTTCAAGTTGTAAAGATCATTGTATATTCGATAGCAGTCTGGTGGGTTTTTTTTTTTTTTTTTTTTTTCCTATTAGGGACTAGAGATTTAGTTTTGGAGATCTGAAACAGAGCCCGAAGGATGTTCAAATCATGGAGCAAGAAGCAGAAGATCAAAGCTGTATTCAAGTTACAGTTCCAGGCAACACAGGTATTAATTTTGCAGACCCGAGCACCAAACTACATTTCTCTCTTCTCAACATGAAATGGCTTCTTTTGTAGGAAAATTTTACTCAAATTTTTAAAATTTCCATGTTAATTGGTTATAAAATTTCAGTCATTTTATGTAGAGCTGATGCTAGAGAATATTTGAAGCTTGAACTTACTTTACGCACTTATGCTATGTGTACGTGAAGGAACCAAGATCTTACCCGTTATTGTTGATCTTCATTCAGGTGCCGAAGTTGAAGAAATCGGCTTTGATGATATCTTTAGTGCCAGATGATGTGGGAAAGCCAACAGTGAAACTAGAGAAAGCTGCTATTCAAGATGGAACTTGTTTCTGGGAAAATCCTGTCTATGAAACAGTCAAGCTTGTTAGGGAGATAAAAACAGGAAAAATCAATGAGAAAATTTACCATTTTGTTGTTTCAACTGTAAGGCATAGCAACACAGATTCCATATTTTCTCCACTTTGTAACTAGCCCTTCTGTCGAGCAATTTGTAAAATTCTCAATATGTGCTTTTGCAGGGATCATCAAAATCTGGCTTTGTAGGCGAAGCTTCGATCGATTTTGCAGATTTTGAGGGAGAGACTGAACCCATGACTGTTTCTCTTCCTCTTAAGTTTGCAAACTCCGGAGCCATATTACACGTTGGTTCTCTCTATTTCTCATTTATTTGAGCTCTACCTAGCAATTTGAAGTCTAATAAAACTGTAATGTCATTATTTCTTACATATGTGAGTGTTCCTGATAGACATGGATATTGATGAAACAGGTGACTATTCACAAAATGGAGGGAGATAATGACCAAAGGTGATAACAAAAACTTGACCTTCTTTCCTTCTTTCCATGTTCTTCGTCTGCCTCTCCTTATGTCGTCTTAGTTTCCAATTGACAGAGATTATGAAGAGAATGGAACTCCGACACTTCAACATGAGAACAGCTTCAATAGCCAGCTTAGCTTTTCTAGTACGGAAGGAAACCATCATCCCACAGAAGTAAGGTCTCATTCCACTTTCCCAATTCATCTCAATTTAGGAACAGCACCTGGAAAACACATTTGAATGAAGCAATTTGAATGAAGGAAGATTTCTTTTTATTTTTCATTAAACAACTTCATGGTCACTAAAGATAACTTGATCCACTAGCTTGATCCAAATTATAGTGTATATTGGTTGCACTGCAGAATGGCAACGTAAATACATTACGTGAGGATGCAGAACAAATTGGCAACTCTAGAGTGTCCCCTGGCCCAAATTCTGCTAAATTTGCATCATACTGGGATGGTAATAACTATGAAAGAAACACTCAACAGGATCCTAGATCAATGAAGAATGCTGTCCAAAATCCTACCCTCTTGTCACCCCTTAGACAGAACTCCATGCCTAAGAAGGCAACGGTCGACACCACTAGAGTGAAAAACCAAGCACATAGGCGATCAAATACAGAATGGTCACTGGGATCAGTTTCAGATGGAAGTTTTGGTGACTCTGCAAATAGTCTTGAAGAAAACAGTTCAAGAGAAAAGATGCATCAGGTCCCAAATAATTCGATTGAAAAAGTAAAAAATGAAAATGTTATGCTCATGAGAAAGCTAGAAGTAACAGAGCTGGAGTTGCAGTCTCTTCGCAAACAGGCCACAAAGGAGACTATACAAGGGCAGAATCTAACACGACAAGTCATTTGCCTTACAGAGGAAAGAGATGCACTCAAAACAGAGTGCAAACAACTCAAGTTCTTGAAGAAATGTAACGATGAGGCAGATGACTCAAAGACATTAAAGTCTGAGATCAAGGAAGCAAGGACTCAGTTGGCAGCAATAAGGGAGGACCTTAAGCAGGAAAAGGAATTACGAACTGATCTTCAGCTACAACTGCAGAAAACTCAAGAGTCCAACTCTGATTTAGTTCTTGCTGTGAGAGATCTTGAAGAAATGATTGAGCTAAAAAATAGGGTAATAGCTGATCTTTCAAGAAGTATAGAATCCTGGGAGATTGATAGAGAACAAAAAGATGTTTATGATTGTAAAGAGAATAGTGATGAGAACCCAAAACCCACAAAAGAATTGATTGAAGAGTATGACGATGTCAAGGAAGTAGACTTGTTGAAACATGAGATCAAAGAGTTGCATGGGGAAATAGAAATACACATGAAGAACATAGAAGAGCTAGAGATGCATTTAGAACAACTCATGTTGGACAATGAAATTCTAAAGCAAGAAAACAAAGACATCTCTGCAAAGTTAGAGAGAAACAAGACAGAATATCTCATAAAACAGAATGAATACTCAGGTTCTCTGGCTGTTATAAAAGAACTTGAATCCGAAATAGAAAGGCTAGAAGAAAAACTCCGACTGCAAACTGAGGAATTTTCAGAATCTTTGATCTCAATCAATGAACTTGAAGGTCAGATCAAGCGCTTGGACAGAGAATTGGGAAAGCAGACACGTGAGTATCATGATGAACTCAATGCCATCAAACATGTCAATGTTCAGTTGGAAAAAATGGCTATAGAAGCAAAGGAAGTATTAAGTAAGACAAGGTGGAAAAGTGCTATAAAAGTTGTCGGTCTTCAGGAGAGAAGTAAAAGGTTCTCAAAGGAAATGGCTTGCAAGTTAAATGATCATGAAAAGAGAACCATGAAAGCAGTCAAAGAAGTCAATGAATTGCGTCTGCAGAAAATAGTACTGAAAGAAATGCTCCAGAAATCTAATGAAGAGCCAAGGCGAATTAGAGAACAGAGTGAAGAAAAACTGCAGGGCCTTTCCTTCCAGCTAGAGCTAAAAACAAAAGAAATGCATCACATGTCAATGGAGCTAGATAATAAGTCCAGACAACTTGAAGATGCAAAAAAGTATGAAGACTATCAGCAGGAGGAAATCCAAATGCTTAAATCAAATATAGAAACACTAAATGCACAAAAGCACATTGCAAAACAGGCAGAGAGAGAACAACCTCAATTTTTTATTTCTGAAATGGAAGCATTGGAAGAAAGAAGTAAAGAAAGAGAAATTTTAGAAAAACAGATGGATTTTTCGAAGAGAGAAGCAGAAAAGGCACATGAAGAGCTTACTAGAATAAAAGCTTCCAAAAATGAGCAAGATACATTGATTTCCAATCTGCTAGCAGAAGTGGAAAACCTTAGAGCCCAAATTAACGAGTTAAAGAAGGAATCACGGAGAGAAAATTCTGAGAAAGAAAACCTAAGAAAACAGGTATTCCAACTAAAGAGTGAGCTACAGAGTATGGAAGTGAGAACTTACAGCATGACAAACATCAAGTTCGAAACTCAAGAAATTGCAGCGTTAAATCTAAACTCAGCATCACTTCATAATGTATCTCAAACGCTTCCTCATGCCAAACAGGAACTTACAACTTCAGAAGTGGCAATGCAATTGCTTCAGGTACTTCTTGAACCCTTTAACTAAATTTCCAGATATGAAATAACACACAATGTCTGAAAATTTAATGTTTTCAAAGTCCTCCCCATAATTGACATAGCTAGAGAATACCAAATTTTTATGCTTTGTTACATATTAGAAAAAAAGAAGAAGTAGAAGAAACAAAGATAGAAAATATTATACTGTCCTTATATGAGATGGCAAGTAATGAAACTGCAAGGAGCCTGTTTTCTAGTAAATTCAAAGATTTATTCTAGAGAAGAATCTCAACACTACAATATGAGAACAAGATTATGTTCAGAACCAGTCTAAATGGTCAAAACTCTTCAAGGACAAAACTACAACATTAACTTGGCAACCTAATGTAATGATTTCTACTGGGAAGCATTATCAGTAATTATAGACATTCACAATTCCATATCAAGGTGACTCTAGTCTCCAGCTAGATAAATTCCATATCATCATAAATCAAATATTGGAAAAGAATGTGAAGCACTCAGTCTATATCATACTTTTCTGAAAAAATGAAGAAGATATCAAGAATAAAAAATGAACAGAATTTCCCTCTTAGTATACTTTGATAGGCTAACCAGTTACGCTGAAACTGATTTATTCCTTGGAGTTTCATAAGACTTGTGCAGTTGTCCTTATTATACTTTGTATCCGGTTTCATTTATATCACTTCATCCATGTTCTAGGCTGTGCTAACACTGCAGATATTTTTGAAATATAGGACATCAACCATTCTGGTATCACCATTACAAGTAATAGCAAGACTGTAGAAGGGAATCTGACAGGAAATTCAACGCATTCCAAGACAAGCAATAAAGAAGAGAAAGCAAACCAAAACAATGTTCATGAAGCACTTTGTGGAAGGTATAAGCACTCAATCAATTAAAGTTGAAGTCTATCTTTCTTGTCACAGTAATAAACATCGCCATGCATTAAATGTTATCAAATCCAAACAACCATGTATAATTGTGAACACACTGCCAGAAAAGTCAATATTCAAAAGCATGTTCATTTCATTATTTACTTGCATGTTTAGGTGTTATAATAGCTCTTTACTACCGTATATAATTGTAAATTCTGATTTTCAGGAAAGTGGACTCCAAATCATCAAATAAGGAACTGAAATCGTCAGCTTCTGGTAAAAGTAATGAGGACTGTCATATTGACCTCCTCACTGAAATGTCTTCATTAAAGGAGAGGAACAAAGCTATGGAAAGAGAGCTGAAAGACATGGAAGAGAGATATTCAGAAATAAGTCTCAAATTTGCAGAGGTAGAAGGCGAAAGGCAACAACTTGTAATGACTGTTCGGAACCTTAAAAATAGTAAAAGAAATTAATATTTTATCAGGTCCTCAACCAAGTCATTTGAGAATATTCATGGCTCTAGCAGAAATATATCGAGTGCTTAACCAGAAAACTTGTTATAACCAATCCATTGAAAATTTCTTCAAAAGTATAGATACGTGCTGACAGAAGATTTTTTCCTCATTGTTTATTTTTCTTTCTATTGGGAGGACAACCTCATTTTTCTTAACCCTCAAGTTCACAGCACCAAACTGCACTCCGGGTGACTTGATTCCATAAGATTTTTCATAAAATTAGCACAAGTAGCTTGCAATGTGCACAGTCCGGAAAGTCACTGGTGACAATTAGATAAAGGGTATAATCATAGTCAACTCTTTTAAGTTCTTGATCCTCCATTCTAGAGAAGGGTTTAATTACGATGTTAATCGAAATCATGATTCCAATCCAGTTCTAAGAAGAGAAAAACTGTCAGTTTTAAGTCATCCACTCATCAGGAATATTGAATACAATGCAACACATATTGACACTCTGCAATTATTTGGAACTTTGAATAAGCAGCTCCCAAACTTGGAACGCAATCTTTCTTCCATGGTTAAATTATGTGGAAAATGGCCTTTGAGTTAGAAACCTAATAAAATCCCGAGCTTGTCACAGTCGGAGGTTTAAACACATCTGAGATGGATCCCAGTGCTTTGGTTCTCTGCCATGGTCACGACATCACTGCTGCACAGTGGCTCCTTGCAGGTTACAGATTTTGAAATAAGAAAACATAAATCACCAAATCACCACATTCACAATTGTTATCTAACCGCTTTCTAGAAATTAACATTGTGTTCTAGTTACAAATGTATAGGTCAAAATAGATGCAATCCAGACGAGTGAAAATTTGTTGGCTTATGTCTTTATAGATTTGCATCACTGGAAGAAACAGCTTCATTTAATTTTTTTTGGGAAAGGCTTTAAAAGTATAATTGCATATTCTCAATGCAAAATAGAAATAAGAGGTTCATTTGCAGGCTAGTACAAGTACGTTACTAATCATGAGTAGTTGAAGGAAAAATGTCAATATGAGAATTCCATGCTTCAAATTTTCTACAAAAAAATATGTATTAGAGACTCCAATGGAACTTACCGGTGAGATATCAAGGATATCATTTTTGCTAGTAAGTTGCAGTATCAATCATTTCAATTGTAATAGTCCACTGATAGAAATCTGCACATTAAGCAACATAATTACTGGTATTACATAACTTCGAAAATATGAGATTAAAGACGAAAAGACTTCAAGAATGACCTATTAGTTTTCCAGCAGATGCAGTGTTCCATTGCATCATTTATTACCAAGTTTCCGTGAGCTTTTTCCTAAACCATAATTGTCATTGCTCCAGACCAGCTTAGTTTGGGTCCCATTCCCATCAATTGCAAAGGATAAATTCTAAAATTGATTTCAGTAAAAATTTGTAAAAGAATGTAGAATGCTGACTAACATGTGATATCAGAAATGAGCACATACAAACCTGCCTTGACCTTTTATCAATAGGGGTCCATGCAGAAAGTTCACTAGCTGGAATTAATACATTCTTGGATGAGTTTGACGATTGCGTTGATTGTTTTTGCCTCTTTTGTTCTGGTTTCTTCCTCAGAGTGCTGCCCCCTTGGTATTTAAAAAATTCAAGAATAGAGGGACTTCTTTTAACAGTTTTTTTTACATTACCCAAAGGCTCAGGAAAAGGGGAAGATGAGCCACTTGGAACAGACTGCCGACGATTTCTGCTTTTTTCTCGAATTCGGTTAAGAAATTCCATAGTCCAAGGTGAACTTTCTTGCAGATGTTTTGAACGGAGAGCAATGGACAATGGGGTTACATCAGAATGTGATATGTCCTTCTCTGAGAGTGAAAATATTACTTTTGAATCTCTTACAGAATTTTGTATTAAACCCTCATCTCTATGATCATCCTTGTTCCTGAGAGGCATAATCCTGGTTTCAAAGCTAAAATTTGGAAAATGATTGTCCAATCCTCGTGAGCTCTGTCTAGGCAAATTGATAGAACTCCAAATATCTGTACTTGAATTGTTAGCAATATCAGCTGCACAGAAAGGGTGATCGCTTTGTCCATAAGACAATCTTCTTTGAATTTTAAACTTTCTCGATGAATCTTTTTCATTCTCAAGCATAGAAGGCAAGAAACCCATTGGAGCCGTAGCTGCGAAGTCATCTTTTAGTACAGGGTTATCAATCAGGTTGACTACTTCACCTATAAGCTCCTCATGCTGATTCTCAGACTTATTCATATCACGCAAGTTGTGTACTCTCTTTTTATTTCGGTCCAATCCCTGATTTTGAACATGTGATGAACAACGCCTTCTAATCCGATCGGACATTTCAGGAGCTGTGGAGATCCAAGAATCACATGGCTTACATACACTGATAGGATCCAACAGTATATTTGCATCAAAAGACTCTAGATTCTGGGTTTGATCAAAGAACTGATTCACAGGTGAAGATAGCCCTTTGAGATCACAAAAGATTTCGGGATCTTCAAACATTTGAGAACCAAATGCCTTGGATACCGCTAAAGTTTCCACAGTGCCAGCAGAGAATGGATTAAGTGGATCAGAATTAAAAAAATCCATATTTGTATCAGTGCATTGGGCACCACCAGTGAAGCTCCTCCTCTTTCTATCAGAACTAACATTAGAATGACACTTTTTTGAATCAAGACCAGAAGATACCGAAGAGGAGCAGTCTGTCATTACGGATTTTGAATCCTCCCGCTCACCATATTTGCACAGAGCACTAAATAGAGAGACAGTTTCTTCAGGAATACAATATTTTTTAATTGCACGAAGCCTGCGTTCATGCGACCACTCTAGAAAGTCAGCAAGAATGCTTTCTGAAGAAAGTATCGCGTGAGCTGTCAAAGGATTGATTGAAGGGAAACTCGTAAGAAATGTTTCTGCAAGAGTTTCTGATTCAGACATCTTGGGGTATAGGCCCCTAGTCATCAACTTAGAAACATTCTCAATGCAGCCCAGGATAATTTCATCCGTCAATTCGGATGAGTAGGAGCAGAAGAGCTGAAAATCAATTTCTAAACTTGCAGCTGCAGCATAAAGTCCATCCGATGCTTCCATTACGATGGAAAGGGAACTGATTTCTCCCTCAAATACCTGAAAAGAAAGAATAACCTATATCAAGGATTATGCACCAATTGCTGGTTAAAATATAACGACAACAAGCAACAATCAAGTTTCAGTCGACTGGGGTCTTTTAACCAATTAATTCCTCCAACAATGATGAAAGAATTTCCATGTCCATGAGAGCAAATTCAGGAATTATACTGCAGCTAATATTTGGCAGATCATGCATACGTTGTAATCACTTCATTACATTTTCTTTCATTTGTGCAAAAAATTGGTCATCATTTTTCATAATTGCAATATCAGAGATGAGAGAATACAAATCGGTTAGCATTAAAAAGAGAAAAAAAAAAGAAAAAAGAATACGAACCAGTTCTTGAATGCTTAAAGAAAATGAAAAACAGTACATAAGCCTGTTTGCAAACTCCAGGAAATTAAGGACTCTTATTTTCCACGAAAAACCAAGTACCAGGGCATGTGCTTTGGGGAAGGGACAAGCACACAGAAGCAGACTTTTATATCTAAAATATTGCTTCATTCAAATTCCCTGAATTCTGATGAAATGCCACAACCTAGGACTTGAAAACAAGCTGTGGAATTGACCAGGTTTGGTTCAACCGCCTGTGCAATCTAGCAGACCTTTCGTTTTCGTTCACCTTCTTATCACTAAAAAGAATGGCTTTTCATATTGATCATCTGAGCCAAAGCATGTAGCTGGCAGCTAGATCCAGTTTATAACCTTCAATAAAAATTAAAGATAACTCTGGCATCTTCAAGAAGAACACAAGGTATGCTCAAGTAGTTCAATTCTAAAATTATGACAATGATGTCAAACACATACGGAGGGAGTCAAAAAGGGAAGAAAATAACGTAATGGGAGACAGTCTCAATATAAGTAATAAGAACACATAGACGTAGTCTAAATAGGGTAGTAAAATTACCAGAACACAACCGCTAAAAGCAAAACTTAGAGATGTCAAAACATCTGTTGCAATATTCTCCATGCATAAATTCAAGCACGAAGAAGCTTCATTTGAAGTACTGGCTTTCCTGAGAATGTTTGTGCAGTCATACCACATTAAGCAAATCGCAGAAGTAATTATTAGATCCACAGGCAAACTCAGATCTCGTTCCACAACCTGCACACCTTCTTTCTCCAATGCAAGAATTCTTTGATAGGAACTTCTTCTAGATACAATCATTTCCTTTTCAAATTTCTGAGTATTCACAATAACAACTGCTTCAGGAAAGGACACTCGGTCAATATGTTTAGATTTATCTGAAAGTGGTACAATTGGCACTCGCAGAGACATTCTGCAATCCTCTGCTTCAATTGTTGCCTCTTGAGTTGCCAAGATATACTTTTCCTCAACAGGTAAAAACTTCAATAATTTCTCCAACATCCCGGTCCTGTTCTCCACCAAAGAATTCTCTTCCTAAGAACAGACACAGCTACCATTAACCAAATGTATGTTTACGTATAGATAAATTAAGTTAATTTTGCCAACTTAATAATAGCATGTAATTCCATAATGATCACTGGCTTTACATAATAGCAATAGATAGTATTATCAGAAAACTTGCATGCAAAAAGGAACAAACTTACAATTGTCAGTTCATTATGTTGAGGCATATCAACACCTTCACAAAATGCTTTGCAATTGCCACACTTATCCAGCTCCAACATTACAAAGTGTAGATGAGGCATGTCAATTAATTTTGAAAAATAAGTGGAGATCTGAGAAGAACCATTCAGACCTCCATATTCCAAAATAATGCTAAATTTGTTGAATGGAAAGCTTCCAGATATGTGCCTTGAGATTGGGAAGAACAAACATTTTATTTCTTCAAAACAAAATTTAGAATGTGCCACTATAAAAACTGAGAATTCAACACAATATCAAAAAGCCAAAGATTGGATGAAACACCCTTTTTGAGTTTATGAACTTAGGAATTGAGAATTCAAGACATTATTGAATTTAGGAACACCCTAGTTCATACCCCACAAAACAATTGCCAACATATTTTGAAATAATTTAAAATAGCTATGACACCAAGTTTAAGGGGACAAAACCCAGTTAAAGAGAAAAAGTAAAAAAATAAAAAATAAAAATCACCTCCAATAGGCAAGTACAAGTCAAATTTGTTAGATCATTTTAAGATAATCTCATCAATTCAAAATTAAGAGATAAAATTAGTTTTAAAGTAGAATATACAACATTGTATCTAGCCATGGATGCAGGATATTCCATAAAAAAAGGGTTTTTGATGCAAAAAGAGGTTTTTTAGGTGTGGCGTATGGTTTCTTAGAGTTTTCTCCACATTCGTTTTTGCATTTACATGTTGCATGTGATGGATTGCCGACATGCAAATTTATGATATTCCACATAGAATATTCCTATTTCTGACTGTAATTTGTTTTAAGTGGCAAACATTGAATAACTAATTAAATCATAGCTTCAAAATAAATCTATAATGCACTCAAAAAAATCATCATTGCAAAAAATAAAGTTAAAATCTCATGAAACTCAGAACATGGGTTCATCTGTTGCTGCATATAACCTGCATTGAAAGACATCAACTGGTAATGAAGGAGTGAATGTTAAATTATCCATGCCAATCACCCATTGTTCACCCATTGTTCATTAAATATAATGTTGTCAGTTTCATTAACCATATAAAACATGTACCTACAAGGAGCTTGTGAAAGTTTACTTAGCTGGAACTTACTCTTGGGATACCAATAAGCAATTGGAAACAAGGCTATTCACCATAATGTTTGCGTTAGATACTTGCTGATCTGTCGGACTCTCATAATTTAGCTCTTCAAAAGATAATTCCATGGACCCAAACAATTTTTTCAATGACCACCAGAAAACTTGGTTTGCTACAACCAGAACTTTGAGGGTACTAGTAGAAGTCTTTGAGCATAAGATATCCCGGATAGTACAAAGTGCCGGATGTGATATGGTTATTTCCCTGTCAACCATTCTTCCTGCATCCTCAATCAAGGACAGCAAGAAACCCAACCTTGATTTAATGCATTCCAAGCTCTGACACAACTTCTTTAGATACAGATGAGCTGGGTGGATACCATAGAAACACAAATACCAAGCTATCTGTTTAATGGCGTATAATGTGGTTAATGTCATTATTTTTTCTTCCCAGTAAGTACTGGTTCCTTGCAAATATATTTTTTTAATGCAGCCTATCAACTTCTGTTTTGGAAGGCTGAGCATTGAAAAATAATCTTCAGCTACATGTGGAAGATATGTCTTTCTCAGTTCTGTCTCATTCTGCAAGATGGCTAGGTAAGTTTTCTCAGAGTTGTTAATGAGCTGTAGAATACTATCAGACAGACAAACTTGATGTAATGAAACATTCCATTGCTTCAGATTTATATCACCAGTGGACATAGAAGGCTTGTTGGTCAATTGTCCATCGCATGGAACATTGGGAAACATAGCATTGGTATTGTTTGCACTAAATACAGATTCGCGCTTTCTCACACCAGCAGGTTTTTGAGGATTCAGGAAAAAGTTGAGATCGTTGGACTCTGATATAGACTTCCACGATGCTAAAGCCTTCTCGGTATTTCCAGCAGCTGCAAGATCTTGCTTTCCTCTTTGTTGACATCTGTCATTCATTATTTTTCTTGAAGCAACTTCAAAAGTTTGACTAGGAAACATTGAAATACCACCAATAATAGACTCCTTCAATTCATCCTTCTCTTCTGTTCTTTCTCTGACTAAAGTATCATCTGAGAAAACATATCTATAAAATATACTATCATTTTCACACGGTTCCTGATCAACTTCTACGGGTTTCAGATGAATTTCTTCCAACATATTCTGATACGAAGAATAAATTCCAGAGCTGCAGCTATTTCCCTCCAATAGATGCCAATCCAAGTATATGCCATCAGATGCAGAAGATGATTGTCCATTTAGGTTAGTTAATACATCCTCCATAAGGGCATACACGGATCTTTCAGATCCCTGACTAGATAGGATAGGTACAGGTAACGACTTAAATGTATCATCTACCAGGGCGAGTTCATGACAAACAATCAATTCATTGAAACTCTTGAAATTCGTGTCTTCAATGGACATGCAGTCACTAATTTCGGACATGGATGATAATTCCAAATCAATGAAAACTTCAAAAGGTTGATTCGGGTAAATATCAAGCAGCTGGAATTCTTCAAAAATAGCTGCTCCTACAGGCAAATCATCACTTGATTTTATTTGAATTGCAGAGCTTACTGGAATCTCCAAAGTTTCCATCAAGCTCATTAAGTCTGATCCTCCAGAAATGTCGGGGGATGCCAACTCAGAAGCAGCACAAGGCCTCAAAAAATGATCTGACAGAAACTCTTCAACATCATACTTCATGGAGCACAAATATTCTTCATTATTGACAACTACATTATCATCTTGTATCCTGTGCGGTGATTCAGTATTTTCAAGAATAAAACAAAGTTCATCCTGCAAGGACAATAATGCCAAAGTTTCAAGAACCATCTCCTCTACTTCGAAGAAAGGAAAAATCACTTGATGCAATAGCTTCTGGTCCTGAGCAAAATCGTTTTCGAACAAGCAAAACCTATGGTCCAAGAGATTTTCTGAGGTAATGCCTTCAACCGCATAAACCGATTCTTTGACCTTGGAAGGGCATTTAAGAAGCCCTTGATTAAGAGTTTCCTGCAAGAAATGCCCAGATTGTCATCGTGTTTACCTATAATTAGAAACCATTTAAAATTGCAAAAAATTATATAAAATTTTTAGACTTCCGACAAAATTAGTTCAACATAAAGAAACGACACTCGGAAGATTCATCTATTTGGAGTAGTACAAATATTGAATAATAAGAGCTAATTAGTTATAACAAACCAACCAACAGTAAGGTTTACACTAACATCATCAGGATTATAGTAAACATGGGTAAACTTTTGAAAGCAAGTTTCAGGATCATTAAAAGAACGACTTCAGAAAAATGAGTGCAGAAAAAAACAGTTGACTAAAGGGGACGTAGTATTTTATTCAAATTTTGAAAGGAAAAACTATCATTCTTATTATTTTGCTATAATATGATAATACAGAATGTTGTCAACGTGAAGTGTCTCCATATTCAACTAAGTTTTTATCAATTACACAGATTGGGCAATAGGAAACTGAATATAGAGTGGCTGCACATTCTATTTATGTGACTTTTAATATGCCTCCAAGAATGTTAATAAGAAATAGCTAAAAGAATGGATCAACATTTCTATGTCAGGACACTTTAAGTTCTCAATCCTTTACTGTCACAGTAAGAATGTGTGAACTTATTATATTCCTCCAAGAACAATCCTCACTTAAAATACAGCAGAGAGTTGTAGAAGATTTTGCACCACTGTCTAAATATAATAACTTTATCATCTTCCTTGTTCTACAATAGTGTCTTCTAAACCAGATATTTTTTAGTTCAACAACATGTGGAATGGGGGGATTCGAACCCATGACCTCTTGCTCAGGGAGATATGCCTTTAACCAATTGAGTTATGCTCGGTTTTGGCTAGTGTCTTCTAAACCAGATTTTGTTACTGCTTGTTCCATTGTCTATCAATTATAGAAACTTCATCTCCCATATTCCAAAATAATGTCTTCTAAAGATATTAAGAATACTAGGACAAAAGGAAGTCTAGCTTATCTCATGAATTAAGGCAATTAATTACAAGGATGTTCCACTTACAAGATTAAATTCAACCTCTGGCAATACCGTAAGTATTTGTACCTCCTCTTTTTCAGACAAGAAGGCATTTTCCTGCAGATATAAGCAAAATATTGCATTCATTGTGACTATTAAATACAACGTAACCAAAGATCAGTCATGTAAAATAAACCAGAATTCAACAGAAATCTTCATTTTCAATAGGCGTATGCCCTACCTACCAAGAATGCATCAAGCTGAGGTGTTTCAAATTGCATCATATCGTATGCCAGGTTTCTATTCCTTATATCAGTCCCATTATCCTTCTGCCATAACATATTTTACACATTCAAATCCTCATAATACCATAACATGCAACAAAAATAATTCAGCTCAAGAAAGCCACGATTGCACTTTTACAAATTCAGCCTCTGAATTTTCAGATCCAAAATTCTTCCAATTCCCCTCCTCATTATCTTCGTACGTAACCTTAGGTTCTTCCTGCAATCCATAAAATGAACCAGATAAAGAAAAGAGTAGCCCCTGACAAAGTGATGGAGGCACATACCAAAATCATTTGAAGAAAAAAATCTAAAACCCTTCGTAAATGCAACACATATTTCAGCATGCAGTTGATCATCATCATAACTTCTATAATTAATGTAAGCTTCATATAAACATAGCAACGCAAATGTTCAAGAAGAAGAGTTAAAAAACATAATCATGACTCGTTTATCCAAGGAAGCTTACAATGAAAACTTGCCTAAAAAGGGTGAAAGAAATGGTGTCAAAATTAATATATCGAGATTGATTGTAGCTAGTTCTCTCTATAGCACGTTGCAAAATACATCGTTAAGGTTATCTTTTAGTTAGATTGACATGTGTTCTATGACATTATGCTATCTAGTCCTCATCTAATCTATACTTGACTATCAAATCATTCACTGTATTTTCCTTCAATGGCAAAACGATTATACATCCAAACAAAGTAGAAATCACAAGAACATCCAAGATTATGCCTTTGCGAATCACAAAACTACATTGAAGAGTGCCCATAATCTGAGTGGCCAGTATTTGATACATCAATATGAGAACCTCAAGAGGGGCTATCTCTAAACCAATTCTAGATTAATTTTAAAGATTGTCTAAAAGGACTCGTTAATTACTATCCCAATCAATCCTAATTTTAACCTCTAAAAAATTTGTCTTAGGATAGATGCGGTGTTTTCAGCTGTAAGATGACAATTTTATGGCTTGTCCAAAGATGAGGCACATAAAAAACATTGCTAAAAAGTTTATATAATAATAATAATTATTATTATTATTTAGGTATGATAAAAGTTAATTCATCTTTATGTATTATTTTGGGAAAGGATCTTTATATATTATTATTTTCATATTTGTTCATAAAAAATAGAATCAAAATGTACATTAAAAAGTGACTATTACTGCTAGAATATGTCATTTGGTCCCAGCTCAACTAATTAAATTATTGATAGGTTAGGTTGTAGGGTAATTTTATTTTATAACTTCCTTATCTGTACGCTGCTATTTTGCATTTAAATCAACTTCTGAAAACTACAGGTGGACGGTGGAAGTCGTTCTCCTAGACACAAAGTTTTCACACCGTTCTTTCCGTCTTAAGAAATAGCCCTGCCTTAAATGGTTGTGGTTCCCTAGCATGAGAAATTTTTTATGGTAGTTTTTTGTATTTTATTGATTATATTTCACTTTTAAGATGCATTTCTGTGAAAAAGATAGATTGGAAGACAGAAGTGTAAAATCACAAAGGTTCGTCCGAGACATCTCAAATTAGATTTACATGAAAAGCATATACAGAAGTGTCAATCGAAAATCATTTCATGATCTTATCATTCCTTTCAGACAACAATTTTGTGCCTCACAATGACGTGAGTCTTGAGTTCGATCACCTCTCTGGATTGACATAAAAATGATTGCATAACTAAACAAAGCAGAAACGAGGATAACTGCAGCAGCAGAATAATACATTTGATATCATTGAGAATCGCAAGAATTCAACTGAAGAGCACTCGATTCAATCAAGCTTCCTGTGTAATTATTAAACATAAACTTTGTAGAATCTCTCATGAACAGAAATGTTTTACCGCAGAAAGCAGTAAAGAACTTCGACTCGAGAACTTAAATGAAATCGGAAATTGCATTGTTTAAGCAAGAAACAAATTTACCTCCAGGAATCGAGTTTCAATACTTTCCGAAGAGATAGTCCTCTCCGCGGAAACTTGGAACCTCGAAGAATGACCTCCAGCATCTCGATCTTCGTTATCATCATCGATTCTCCGAGGAAGAACGTCGTGGAAGAACTTGGAGAGAGCAGAATCGATGGTTAGCCTATCGATTCCGAGAGAGATTTCAGGGACAAAATCGAAGTGGAGGAGGTCGCCAACGGTGGAAGGTGGCTCCGAAGCAAGGTGAGGGACAGGGAGGCGGTGGAAGGATTCGTTTTCTGGGGCGAAGTAATCAATGTTGAGGAACCGAGTTCGCATTTTCAGCTACAGAGAGCGAGACGATAGAGAAGGAGACAACGGTCACTGTGGAGATAAACTGAATTTGGCGCTTCAATTGGGGGTCCTTATAAATTATAATATCCCCAATTTGAACTTTTTTATTACTTAAAAATAGCTTTTATTTTTACCAAAATGCCCTTAAAATGATGCAATTCATTTCATTTACAACGTCATTTTTAGAGATTTTTTTATGATATTATTTTAATATGTTTTCTAAATTTGGAGATTTGCATTTAATTAAATTACTTTGTGAGAAAATGTATGGATTAAAATTTAGTTAAATTAAAATTTGGTACATTCAAGTTTCAAGAGATACATATCTCGAAGCTATATCCCACATCCTAGGCTTACGACACTATAGTTCAATAATATATATAGTTTGTCTAGCAATTATCAAGTGAGCAAACAATATTATTCATTTGTTGTTTTTTTTGTTACTATTATTTTATAATTAGTGTATTATTTCAAAAATATGTTTAAATTATTATTCTCTTTTGTCTATAAATTATTAAATATGATGTATAGTGATATTTGTATTACAATTGTATAGACATGTCTTCATTTTCTTCTATATCGTCACTATTGGTTTTTTTAGTCATTAGTGGTTTTTTTATTACTGTTATTATAAAATTGTATTAAAAAAATACTTCGTGCCATAGCACGTGGTGGTAGGGTGTATCTATATGTGGTGGGATTAATGGAGTTCCAAATGAGTCCTCATCATCGCGACGCCCAGGAGCATGGCCTTCATGATTTTGGACTTCACCAAAGTAATTAAATCTTGCATGAATCTGCTTAATTAATGGAGTATTTAGGATTTTTTTATTTTTATTTTTTTTGTGGTTAAGTTTCTGAAAATGGATGCATTTTTTAGTCTCTCTTTCTCTATCTCTCTCTATTTTTTTTTGTTCTGGTTTAATCTTTAAATTTGTTAATCCATAAACTTTTAAAATGTTTGTTTTGCTCTTTAAACTTTTAAATTTATTTTATTTTGATTCTTAAACTTTTAAAATATAATCATTTGGATCTTTTTTTTATATAATTTTTTTATCTAAAAATTTTAAAACTAAAATGGACATTTCGGTAATTTAATGACCAAAATAGAGAAACAAAGTTTAGTGAAAGATCTAAATTACTTTTTTTTTTTTGGCTAATCTAGTCTTTAGTTTAATTTTTTTTTTTTAATTCAGTATAATGTTTTAAAGACAAATTATAACATTGGCCTAGTAAAGAATAATTTAGAGATGCAAATAAAAAAAAAATGAAATTCTAAATCTTGCTCATTCAAAAAATGGGTAAAATTTTAAAAGTTTTCCTATGCTAGATAGACGACCTAATTTTAATTTTTTTTTCTCTAATTTTCCAGAGATATTAAAATTTAAAGGATTAATAGAAACTTTTGACACTCATACATTAGGGCTTAAGACACGCATTTTCCTTTGGGCTGAAGTTTTATTTTGTACATTAGTTTTTTAGTATTTGAATTTCAGCCCAATGTTTAAATCCTTCAGCCACGCATTTTCCTTTGGGCTTAAGACATGCATTTTCCACGTGTCCACACTCATAATGTTTAAATCTTATTTTAGTATTTGAATTTTTAAATTTGTTTTATTTTGATTATTAAATTTTTAAAATGTCTATTTTGATTTTTAAACTTTTAGATTTGTTCCATCTTGGTACCTGAACTTTTAAAATGACTGTTTTAGTGTTTAAATTTTCAAAATAAAATTATTTTGGTTTTTTCTATATAGTTTTTTTTATCTAATATTTATTTTTCTAATGTACATTTTCAATCTATATGACTTAATTACATGTTTGTCTTAATATTTTCTATATATATATTTGAAGATATATCATTAGTGTATTAAATATAAAATTAAGATAAGATAAAAATTGACATTTTGAAAGTTCAGAGGTTAAAATAGTCGCGCTTTAAATTAAGGCTCTGCTATAATCACAATTTGTTTTGCCTGAAAAATCAATTTAAATTTGATGAGTGTATTCATTAACATTTTTAATTTTTAATTTCATCGGAGCGATATTTTTTTTTCTTACAGTTTTAACATATGAATCTATTCATGTATTTTGGAACAGGGAACGAAGAAGCAGGGGCTTCTCGGATTCTGGATTCATTCGCAAAAATGAAGGTGAATGAGGAAGACGAACCGAAGCAGACCGATTTATTGAATAAAAAGCGGGGAGTAGATGAGAGGCAGCAGAGGAGTAGTTACGCGCAGAAGATCTCAGCCGTTGGTTCTGCAGTGACCGGAAAAGTAATCTCGGCCAAGGATTTTGTAGCGTCGAAACTGGCCGGCCGGTCTAAGGAAACAACAGTGAACAACACTAACAAAAATAACACAACGTTGGAATATGGAAAGAAGATAGGTTCAAGAGTGAGAGAGAAGCTGAAGCCGGGGGAGGAGGACAGGGCGCTGTCGGAGATGATATCGGAGGCTTTCAACAAAACGAAGGAAGAGCTTGTGAAGAAGAAGCAGCCGCCGCCCAAGGGGACGAGGACGGGGACGGAGATGGGGATAGTGACGGAGTCACACGAGTTGACGCGGCGGCTCTGGACCCAAACAGAGGGATCTCCCGCCGCGTCGCCGGCGAGGAGGGTTGTGGATATGGTGAAAGACACGGTCGGGGCGTGGATGGGAAAAACTGGAGATCAGTCTTCACCATCTCAACACTCCATTGGAACTTCACAAGGTAATAGAAATCCCTTAATCCTTTTATTTTAGTCCTATTTTTAAAAGGTTTGTTTTTGTCTCAATATTTTAAAAAATTGATTTGGTTCTAATTTCTTGTAAAAGTTTGGAAAAAAAATCAAATTTTGACTCTAAAACTTAAACTTTCATTTTTATCAAATTGAACGGTGGCAATTTAAACTCTTAATAAATTTAAAAATTATATCTATATATTCGTTCGATGAATTATAAAGAAGACATGAAGAAGAAAATTGAAATAATTTCAAAGAAAAATGATATAAAAGCTATATTTTTGTTAAAATTTGTAAGTTTTGGCAAAGTTATTCAATGATTAATTTATGTATTAATTAAATTTAATTTTGTACCATGTTTAATTTTATTGAAATTAATAAGTTTATAATAATTTATACATGATTTTTTGTAATAATTAATGGGTGAATGGACAAAAATTAAACGGGGATTAAAATTGTAATCTTATTTAAGTTGATGAAATTAAAAGTTTACAAGGATAAAATTGATACTTGATAAGTTTAGGAGTCGTCAAATTAAGAAATGGAGAGGAGATTTCAATGCTTTTGTAATTGTGGATAAAATATATAAAATCGATGAAGTTAAATTACAAATTTAGTCTTTTTATTATGAACAAGTTTTAAATTTGGTATGTTTTAAAAGATTTAATTAGTTTTTATGGTTTGAATTTATTTTTAATTTAATCATATCGAAGTCAGAATGGGATTAGATGAAGAAGAGAATCCAGTAATTTTTTATTTGGGTTACTGTATTAATTTATTATATTAGAGTTTTAGTTAGGTGAGTTTTTCTAGTGGATAAAGTAGAATTTAAGTATAATTTGTGAGATTTTTTCTGTAAAATAAGTTTTTGAAAACTAGGCTTGTTTTAATTTTTAAAACATTAGTAGAAGTAGATAACGAAAATTGTAGGTAGAAGTAGTGTATATAAGTTTAATTTTTGAAAATTAAAAATTAAAACTTAAATGATTATTAAATGGGGTCTTAATTATCAAATTTATACATCAATCTAACTTAAATTTGTGAAAAACTGTTCCACATGTATTCTTAAAATTTTTTCCAGAAGTTAAATAAAAAATATATACCTTACATATTTAATATACTTTTTTAATATACCTCATTAATAAAATAGGTAATTATAACTAGGTTATTTAATATACTCCTACATATAGGCAATATAAACATTGTATGGAACCATATAAAAATCATATACAAAATTCTAACAATGAATAAATTTGGTTTTACTATATAGTTTCATACTATGTTTATATTGTCGATATGCAAGGGTATATTGAGTAATTTAGTTGTAATTTGCAACTATATAATAAATTTGATGATTCGAAGAAAAATTAAATTGGATATACATGAGGTATATATATTTTATAGAACTGATTTATTATATATACATTTCAATATGGGAAAAAATATTTTGTATACGTATGACAATACGTGCTATTAGAACCAATTTACAAAAAGAAAAAATGAAGTGAAAATAAAATAATTATAGAAGAACATTAGCTAAGGTAAGACGAAAGGTTAAAAGAATGATCTTCACTCATTTTTTGTTGAATAATGATGCAAAAAATACGAAATGTAGCGGGCAAAGATAAGTGCAAAAATCGGAGTAAAATTACCACAAAAAAAAAAAAAGAGAGAGAGACGGCACAAACAAATGGAAGAAGAAAAAGCATGCAGAAAATAGAAGCCAAAAACGAAAAATGGAGGAAGGTAACAGAGAAATTGAGAAAGAAAAGAAAAATGAAGGATATCAAACTTTGCAAACCTGAAAAAAGAGGGAAAAATATAATTTGTGATAATCGAGCATAATCAAATAAAGAAATATGTTTTTTTTTTTAAATCAACAATAAATGGCTCCCTTACTTACCTTAAATGAAAT
>JAOANK020000038.1:101554-116807 GCA_026257165.2 Telfairia occidentalis | reverse complement strand
GACCCGTTGTGCCATCGGCAGTCCCGTTTTCAGTTGGCTGACTTGCTTGAGGGTGAAAGCAAGTGCCGCACAATCGCTTTGTGAGCCTCGCTGAGCTGCGATTGTGACACAACGCACTTATGTTGTCACACATCAACTGAGGAGGCTTATGAACTTTGATTCCTATATCCCTTAATAAAAACATTATCCATGCGATATCATTTGTAGTGGCTGTCATTGCTCGGTATTCTGCCTCAAAACTGAATCTTACAATCGTAGTTTGCTTCTTTGAGCTCCCAACAATGCAATTTGGTCCCAAGTAGATGCAGGATCCTAATGTGCTTCTTCTTGTGGCCGGACATCCCGCCCAATCTGCATCAGAGAAACCGTAAAGATTAAGATAGCCATTTATGTGAAAAACTAGTCCATACCTGAGCGAGTCTTTGATGTATCTCAGTATTCGTTTCACTACCTTCAAGTCCTTAACTTTTGGTTCTTGTAAATATTGGCACACTTTGTTTACAGCAAAGGTGATGTCTGGTCTTGTTAGAGTCAAGTATTAGAGTGATCCTACAATGCTTCCGTACTTCTTGCAGTCCACCAAATCTTGATCAATAGGGCATTTGGTGGTTGTAACTGCTGCTAGAGTATTGAGATGAGCAGCTTCAACCATCTTGGCTTTGTTTAGTATTTCATAGGCATATTTTGTTTGAGAAAGAGAGATTCATTTTGGCATGTGTTGAACTTATATTTCTAGGAAATAGTGGAGGTTTCCTAGGTCCTTCAGGGTAAATTCTAACTTAGTTGACTGGCAAAAGATTCTATTTTCTTTGAGCTTATTCCTAACATGATGATATCATCAATATATACAAGCATTAGAATTAGAGTTGTTCCATCCTTGGAGATGAATAGGAAAGGATTGGAGTGAGGGCAAGTGAATCATATGTGTAGAAGAAATTGAGAATGTCTTTCAAACCGCGCTCTGTTTTAGTCTATATAGAGCTCTTTTTAGTTTGCATACGAGGTGTGGCTTGTCAGGATTTTGAAAACCAAATGGTTGTGTCATGTACACCTTTTCATTTAGAAAGCCATGAAGGAAGGCATTTTTGACGTCGAGATGTCTCAAGCTCCACCCAAGGTTAACAGTTATAGCAAGTATGAGTCTAATCGTTGTTGGTTTCATCACAGGACTAAATGTCTCTTCATAATCCACTCTTTCCACCTAAGAGTTTCCTTGTGCCACATGTCGGGCTTTGTGTCTTTTTGTGCTCCCATCTTCTTTTAACCTAGTCTTAAAGATCCATTTTGAGCCTACTACATTGGTGTTTGGTGGAAGAGTCACTAATTCCTAGGTGTCATTCTCTTGGAGGGCTCTTATTTCTTCTTCCATGGCTATTTTCTATTCTTTAATCTTCATTGTCGACTTGAATCCTTTTGGTTCAGTTATGACTGCTTGATTTTGATGGCTACTTCCACTGTCTTGGCTTTCTGTGATGTTGTTTCCAAGAAAAGGATTGAATCTGAGTTTCCTCCTTGTTATCATAGGATGTATGTTGTGAGTAGCATAGTTGTCATGTGTTTGGTTTCCTTGATTTTGATTTGTTGTGCTTGAAGGAAAAGAGGGCAAATCAACAATCAGTTGTCCACTAATATCAGGTAACTCACTTACCTGTTGTGAACTTAAAGGGCATGGTGAATTTATTGCTTTGACTGTTGGGTGTTGTGATGTTCTTCTTTGTACTGATTTGGTTGTTCCTGCAGGTAAAAGATTATCATTAGTATCAATTATGTTGGAACATTACTTACATGTTGTGTTGCACTCTCAATGGGTTATTTTTCCACTGCAAGTTCTGGTACTGAATCAGCTGTACCTGTGGGCAAATGGATAGTGTTAGTAATGAGTTGATCATAGTCAATTGGGGAATTGCATACCTACAATGATGCATCTTCAAATTGGGTTTATGCTGTAGTATCTTTAATGTGAGTTCCAGGCTGAATTTCTGTTGTAAGGTCAGGCCGACTTTCTGCTATGAGATCAACATTTGTTGCTATTGCTTTAGGCTGGCTTTCTGCTGTAAATTCATGAATTTCTGTTATAGGACCAACATTTGTTGCAACTGTAAAATTAGTAATTGTTTTTGTTGTTTTAGGTTGGATTTTTGTTGTTACTGTTTTAGGTTGGAATTTTGCTGTATCTTTTGTGTGAGTGTACATATTCCTCAATAAGGCCTTTGGTTGTGTTGTTGGTGTGATGGGCAGAGGATTTATTTTGAATTTTATCCTAGTAGGGATGATTTTCCTTGGGAGCAGTCCAGTCTTCATAACCTGTGAACTCAGTGACAACAAGATTTTCTTCTATACTTGTGCTAGTTGATTCATCTTTATGAAAAGGAAAAACAAGCTCATCAAATACCACATGCCTAGATATTTAAACTCTATTGGTTGAGGGATCCAAGTATCTATAGCCTTTATGGTTAGCACTACATCCAATGAGCACACAAGGATATGTTCTTTTTGAGATCTTATCTTTGTTATAGTTTCTTAGATAAGGAAAACATCTACAACCAAAGGTTCTTAAGGAGCTATAATCTACTTCCTTTTCGAAGAACTTGGAGAAAAGGGAGTTTATGTTCAAAGTTTGGCTAGACATTCTATTTATGAGATAAACGACCATGAGAAAGGCATCAACCCAATATTTCAAAAGAGCCTTAGATGAAATAGAAGAGTTAGGCCAGTTTCAACTCTATGCCTATGGTTTCTTTCGGCAACTTCATTTTGTTGCGGAGTGTAGGGATAAGAGGTTTGGTGAAGTATACCCTACCTTGTTTTTCAAAGAGATTTTTGAGACCTATGGAGTTGAATTCTCCTCCACCATCACTTTGAAATATTTTTATCTTCCTATCAAAGTAATTTTCAACAAGGTTTTGAAATTTCGTAAAGCAAGCTAAGAACTCTGATTTCTTTCTTAAAGGGTAGAACCAACAAAATCTAGAGAAGTCATCTATGAAGCTCACATAATACTTAAAGTGTTGACAAGAGAGAGTAGGTGAAGGACCTCATAAATCACAATGTATTTTATGTAAGGGATAAGTAGATATTTCATTGCTATAATCAAAGGGAAGTCTACAACTTTTACCCATTTTACAAGAAATGCAAACGTTGGCCTTTTTGTTTCCAACTACTAACATTTAAATAACAAGAGTCATGCAAATACTTTAAGAAAATATCGTTATGGTGCCCCATTCTCTTGTGCCATGGTATAGGGAGCTTGTTTGGACCTTGCTACAACAACAAATGCCTTGAATGCCTCTTCATTTTGTTTGGTTAGTGCATAAGGACCTTGTTTCTTAGTTCCCTTGCCTAGAGCTTTCCTCTGTTTGCTCTTTAGGACAAAGCCATCATAATCAAAAGAGATATAACAATCATTTTCTTTGATTAATTTACTAATAGAGAGCAAGTTTTTCTTTATGTCAGCACAACAAGAACATCTCTTAGATTAAGGTTGTTTAGCCTAGTATTTATAGATCCATTTCTAGTATGCGAAATATTCAGACATTTGCCATCTCCTACATAGAGTTTTTCAATCCCATAATAAGGTTGAACGTGAGATAATTTACCTGGATTGCTCACGACAAGTACTGATGCTCCAGAATTTGCAAAGAAAGTAGGATATGTGGTGATTTCTTCATTGAATGAGAGTCTTGCAAAAGCTTTTGGAATTTCCTCATCTTGGTATGAATGGTCAAATTTATTCCAACATTTGAGGGCTGAGTGATTGTATTTATCACATATTTGGCATTGTATTCCATTCTCCTTGAGTGTTGGGTTGTTGTTCTCTTGTTGTGGACTGTCATGGACGGTTTTTTGCTAGGGCAGATTGGCAATATTTGTGTTGTTTCTGTCTGTGGAGTTAGAGTGATAGAAATTTCCTCTTCCTCTTGGATTGAAGTTTCTCCCTCTGCCTTAAAACCTTCCCCTTTGGCGGTAGAAAGCTTGGTTACTATCCACATGTTGTTGCTTTCCTTCTTCAATTCCAACAATGTATTGGATTTCGTAGTTTCTTAAGGCTTGAACAAACTGGTTGTAGATTGGATAGGGAGTTTTTGAGAGCATAGTACTCTAAACTCTTTGTAATTGGCTCCAAGACCTCTTGCTAGATGGAAAACTTTGGTTGTTTCATTTAGGGTTTTTTCATTGCGGCTAGCTTGTCACAAATCCCTTTGAACTTCTTCAAGTATTCTTCTAAAGATAAGTTTCCTTTCGTTAGACCAATCAAGATCTCATTGAGGTGGAGCTCATTTTCCTTGGTCATTGTTAGTAGTTGATTTTCCAAAGATTTCCACAATTGATGTTATGTTTCTATACTTTCCACCACGCTCAAAACTTCCTCTGTAATGGTCCCTATGAGCCAAGATGTTAGAAGTCCATCATTATTTATCCAAACTCTGTAGCTAAGACTTGAAATCTTCTTTCCATTGTCATCCTCGATTTCTTCTTCTGGTGGAGTGTCTTTGAAGAGGTGTAATTTAACACCCATGGTACGAATTAAGGGTAAAACTTGTGATTCCCATAGAAGATAGTTGTTGGGATTCAATTTATGGAAATTAGGCTTGAACATTGGTGAAACAACTGAATTGTGAGGGATTCCTCTATTTGGGCCATGGTCAATTTGTTTTCTTGACTAATTAGATCAATTTTCTCGTGTAACAAATGCTATGATACAATGAAAAAATAATTCAGATCCGTATATCAAACAAGTTTCTTCTATGTTTCGTCTCATGTCGAACACAGGACTACTATCCTAGATAAATTGTTACACGAGACAAAAGCAAGAAAGGAAAAAATACAAGAAAGGCTTGACCAACGACTAGAAATTCTAAGCAAGGAAAGAACTGATTTGAGTTGAACCTAATAAAGAAAAGCAGTGAAGGTACATAACAAAACAAAATCTTCATACATAAACAAGGAAATAAATTAAAGAGGGAGATGCCTGTCACGAGGTGTTTGCAAGGGTGTCAAAGAGGACAGCTGAACTGAAATCCTTGAGGTGATTTCCTTGAGACTTTCGTTGAGAATAAAACCAAGGAAGTTTCGTTCTTTGGAGAGAGGAGCACGAATCGAAACAGACTACACAAGGCTGTCAATCACGCCTGATTTTTCTTGAGATTAAGAACCATCAGATGATGAGAAAACTGGCTTAACCTTGTTGAGGAAATTACTGACTTAACCCTGCTGGGTTAAGTTTTACGCTCCCTCAAATGCAACAGCATACTAATGCTTTGCATAGTTTACCTTTCCCGATTGCTCCTGTTTCACACGTATATTCATGTCGGTATCTTTTCACAAAATTTCATATAAAAATCATATCATTGAGACTATATTACACTTTAGTAAAATTTAAGTATTCATATATCTCAACTATCCATAAAGAACATAAATTGCATCTATTCTAGGGGATTCTTTCTCAAGAATAAAACAAAGCTAAGCTTATAACTAGGAATATTTTAACTCTTTTGAAGAGTTATCATCCAATCTCAATACTTCATGTTTGGACAGCTTCAACACCTATTAAAGAAGAAGAAGAGCTGGATGGAAACTCTGCTCAAGATCCTGATGCTTAATTATAAAAGGGGAGTTCCTTTTCCTCTTTACTTGCTTTCGTGTTTTTCCATTTTGCAAGAATATCGAGTCAGTTTAGAAGTGTTAGCTGTTAATTCCATTTTACTTTTGTGTTTTATTTCAATTAGTCCTTTATGTTACTGCTTTCCTTGATGTTAGTATGCAACCAAATTAAATTTTTAGCTAGTTATGCAAGTTGTCAACTAGGTTTGTAGCATCCAAAAATATTTATATTTGGAGCACAACGGGAATTAAAAATATCAGTGTTTTTCTCGTCCTAAAAAATATTTTGCATGCGTAAATGTTTGGCATATATCTCATCCTTGCTTTCCTACCAACTAAATGCCCTATGCTACTTTTTTTTAGTTCAACTATATGTGAGGGGGAATGTAGAAGTAAGAAATCACGCATTTGCATTGAGTATCTAAAGCATGATTGTAGTAATGAAACACATGTTTACATTCAAGCTGAGTCTAGAAGAAGGAGGAAAGAAAATGGTTTGGTGAAGATACTGAGCAGGTGATTGTTTTGTTAGCTAGGGTGTCTTCATCACAAAATGTCCACATTCCAAGGCTTAAGTTCAATGACTGAAGAGTCTTCCTTGTTATACATAAAAGGCTAAATCATAATACCCTTGAATTTTAGGATAAGTTTCAATTTTTTTTTTTTAACGAAGATAAAATTGAAACTTATGCACTTATAGTTTCATAAGTTTCAATTTTATCTTCGTTAAAAAAAAAACAAAAAAACAAAAAATATGATGTAGCGATGAGTTGAACAATGACATGTAAAAACAAAGTTACACGTCGACATTGATAATATTTCAATTATGCCTCTGAACTTTAAGATAAGTTTCAATTATACCTTTATTACTTAAAAATTTTATTTTAACCCTTAATTTTAATTTTGTTCAAAACAACTATCACATTAGCTTTTCTGTTAAAAAAAAAAATTAATGTGACTACGAGCTACAAGAAAAATATATGAAAATATTGAATCTAATATTTGTTAGCCCTAATTTTTATCAATTAATTGTGGGAAAGAAGATCCTAGATTTTGTCCATCCACTATGATTTGCTTACCGACTTAAAATTTTCGTTTTCTCCCAAGTATTTTAATTATGACTGGAGAAACAATATATCTTTTGAACTTGGACAATTGTTTATGACGTCATTTTCAATATGATCAGAATTCTTTATTTTTTTCATAGCTCATAGTCACGTAAAATTTTCATTTTTTTTTTTAACAAAAAGGCTAATGAAATAGTTGTTTTGAACAATTTTAGAATTACAGATTAAAATGAGAATTTTAAGCAATACAGGTATAATTGAAACTTATTCTAAAGTTAAGAGTAATAATTGAAATACTATCAATATTCACATGTACTTCTATTTTTACATGTCACCGTCCAACTCATCGACATCTCATATGAGCATCTTTTTTTAACAGAAAATTTGAATGAAGAGTATTTTTTAAACAATTTTGAAAGTTTGAGGGTAGAATGAAAACTTTTGAAACTATATGAGCATCATTGAAACTCACCTTAAAGTTTATGGGTATTTTGTATAATTTACCCTACATAAGAAAAAAATAATAATAAGAAACAATAAAAAGAAGAAGAAGAAATAGTAGAGCATGAGAAAGAAAAAAGAATTGTTGGTACTAGAGAGAGCTAAGTAAGCAACTAAATATAAGGAGCTTAGGGGATAAACTTCGTTAAATTAGGCAATTTAGAGGAATAGACAGTGGGATGGAATCAAAAGGTACGAGGCAAGATTAAGTGAAGGTTGGAGGGTAGTTAGAAAAAGGGGTAAGTAAGAAATGAGTGAGTGGCTGCCATGTGTTTCTTATTTTGGAAAAGTAGAAAATTTTGAAATAGGGGGAGATGTACCAAGAATACGTTTACTTATCTCAAAACTCTGAATGGATTTTTTGTTTCTAGTTTTTAATGGAAGGCTTTAGCTTTAGCTTCTTAGATCTGAAGAGTTGAAAACGATGCGGATGTTTAGGCCTTCTTGCTGAACTTAAGGAATTTCTTGAGTAATTTAAGTTCAGGAAGAAGGCCTAAACATCCGTACAAGAACAGTCGACAGGTCATTAATTGAGCTGGAAAGGAAAGAATGACTCTCCCAAGCCTGCAGCAAACACTTTATCCATATAAGCTCACTTTTAAGCCAACTTTGCCCTTGTTCTGAGGGCTGAAAGACAACATGTGGAAAGACTTGTAGAGTGACAGACGAAGAGAGGAAGTTTTCGAAAAGTTGGAAAAGACAAGGAAGAGCGAAGAAGAACTTACTGAAAAAGAAGAAAAGAAGAGAGCTGCTGTGTTTCTCCAACCATTTGTTTCTCTCTATCTTTTCTCTATTCAGTAAGAATGGCTTGTATTAACATAGCTTATTTGTTTAAGTTTATAAGCATGAACTAGACATTTTAGGTAGGATTATGGTTAATATCTGACTGTTTAGTGGTTTTAAATTGTAGCTGCTGTGTGTGAATTCCTTTTTTATGGAACTTTCCTGTTGACAAAAGTATCTTGTGAATGACCAACACTTGCTACTTGACAGTTTCTGTTTAGTTTGGGAAAACTAATAGAAATGGAGCCCCTAAATCAACACTAATACCTGGTTAAGCAACTAGATGAAGTAAGGAGGTTATGATTAAGAAAAGTAACATTAACAAACATTTCACATGTGATTCAGTTGCAATAAATCATAATCACTATAACAATATTGATTTACATACAAAGTAATCTTCCTCCAAATATCATATTCACAAACACTTAAACCTTCACTAACCACACAAATAAATCGACATAAGCGACAGTTCCTTCCATCACACAGAAGAACAAACATCTAAATTAACAGCCAAATGAGATGAACTAATGAAGATTTTTTACTTTTCAATAGACAAGGATCAGTTGTCAGACTGGATGCATTCAGCTCGAGAAACAACCAAGAAGTTTCTTCGGGGCGGTACCCGTGGCACGGTACTTTGCAGCCGTCTCCTCCGCCTTGAGAAGATCTTCTCCACGCTTGGCTTCGATTAATGCTCTCTTCTCCTCTGCTGATTTGTGGAGCAGAGCAATTTTGTTCTTCATTTTCTCAATGTATTCAGCCTTCTTCTTCTCCAAATTTTCCTGCTCAAAGTTTTCTTTAATGACAAAAGCACTCCCACACTACAAATCAACCCTATATCTATAATGCTCTGCTGCCGCATCGAACTTTGCAGGTTGTAGGGTAACAAAAAAGCACAATACAAAAACAAAATACAACTAAAGATTCTCATTTCATAAGTTCAAATTAGAACAGCCTTTGTCAAGTATAATGAAAATAAGTCTTCAATATTAATGTCGAAGTCTTGGATATATAAAAATGTTGACATATCGATAGAAATATAATTTATTGATCTAGATACACATAACCTAAACAAGAATAACCATTATCTTTGCTTTTATTTTTAGTACAAAAAATGTGGGACGGAGACTTGAACCTCCAACTTCGAAAGAGAAAGTAATGTCTAAATCATTGAACTATGTTTATGCTGGCAAATACTAACCATTATTAATATTAGCATTCTTGTTGAGCTTTCAATGAGAACTGACGAAGAAGATCATGAATTTATTTATCAGCGTTGTTCATTCGAGGTAATTTAGATGGAGTACAAAATTCATACCTACTTAAGTTTAAAAGCGGATAATATTATAGCAACAAGGAGATATTAAACCACTGGTTGAATGAAAAGAAATGTATTATTAAAGGTGTGAACAAAATATTTTGATACCTCAATCTTCTTTAACTCAGCCTCTATAGATGCTTTCTTGCTATTCTCCCATGCCACAACGGATGATAACTTTTTGTGAGCTCTGCTCAAAGAGTTTCAGTTCAAAAACAAATTAAACAAAGTTAAAAATCACCTTTAACCTTTAAAAGTAAATAATTTATGAAAGACTAACTTTTTTTATTCTTTAGATATGTACAAATGGGGTTGGAATAAACTAAACTTTATTATTAGTTAAACTGTCACCTACACAGATGAGATAAACTATAACATAACAATTGATTCATCCATCATCATTCACATTTAGTTATGTACAAAAATTAAGACACCCTTAACAAATTAAGCTTTTGGAACTATTAGGAGATTATCATACTATGGGTCGTCATAATCTCCTATGGGTCGTGGTAATCTTAGCTAAATTTTAAAATGTTTAGTTTGACTATAATGGAACTCTTTTAAGTTTGAAAAGATAAATAAAAAATAAAATGTTTAAATCTCATTTTGGTCCCTGAACTTTCAACATGTTTATTTTAGTTCCTGAACTTATAAAAAATAACTATTTTGGTCATTGTTATATAATGTTGTCATCTAATATTTACATTTCCAAAACTCGTCTTCAATTTACCGTAACACACTAAATACTAATATATATATTTGAAGCTATGTCATTAATTTGTTAAAATAAAATAGAGATATGATCAAAACGATTACACTTTGAAAGTTTAAAGACCGAAATAGAACAAACCTAAAAGTTTAGGAACCAAAATGAACATTTTGAAAGTTTAGAGACCAAAATCGAATCAACTTGAAAATTCAAGCATTATAATAGGAATTTTAAAAAAAATAGAAATATGTAATAAAGAAAATAAAAATAGAGAGGGGAGAAAAATTGAAAATCATGTGAGGTTTGAATAGAAGAAAAAGGTGAGTAGAATCTTACTTGTTCTCTGCCTTTGACTTTTCACTTTCTTCCCAAGCTTTAATCAGTGACAACCTCTTCTCTGTTGCAACTTTTGCTAGCACAGCATCTGAACAAATCAAATTTAAACTCATTTACTCAAAATAAATTAGTCCTATTTTATTTAATCTCTAAGACTTTATTTGATAACAATTTTATTATACTTATCCATCAATTCTGAAATCTTTCCTAAATTTCCAATGTAACAGATAGATATTCAAAAATTACCCTTTTTTTATTACAATTTTTAACAATTGACTGTAATTTGAAACCAATTTTAGAAATAGATTAGAAAACAAAAATATTATAAAAGGACCCTAAGTCTTCATGATCATTCTATGTTAGTTTTTATTCTATTCTAAAGAAATTAAATTCCATATTCACTGGTAAATTTAGAACTGTACTATGCGAAAGATTTATGTTAAATAAATATCACTGCAATAGTTAAAAAAATGGACAGAAATCAAAATAAAATACTTAATAATATAAAATCTAAAATAGAATAACGATCAAATTTCAGGAAGAAACAAAAAAGATAGGGTTTTAGTTATGAAGACCTCTGCTTACAGAACCCTCAGCGCTGTTCGGCTCAGCTGCTTCTGGAACCTCTGCATAAAACAACTAAAATAATTAGAAGAAAAAAAAAGGATGTTGAGTTCTGTTTGGATTATTGTAGTTCCATTTATTTTCTATTTGTTTTCTCACCCACCAAACACAGAATACAGAAACCAAAAAACAAAAACACCTTTCCCAATAGACGCCGAACCCCCAAATTAAAATACAAACAAGAATCGAGGCAGCCAAAAGATGAAATAAAAAAGAAAAAAAAAAAAGAGGGGTTTTATTCTGATTATTTACTTTCAACTAGAACAAGTGCTTTGGAATCATCAGTTTTGTCTTCAGCAGTTAGCGGCGGCGGAGGCGGAATGACGGTTTTCTCCTCGGCGACGTCTTTGGGGAGTTCTTCAGCCAGTTGCGGCGGAGGATCAGCCGGCGCCGCCGTTTCGATTTTCTTGGACTCCTCAGCCATGGGGATTTTGGGGATTGGAGTGGAAATCTAAGAGGTGGAAAGTGGTGAAAATGGAATTTTCTAAAACAGAAGAAACAAAACAAAATAGAAAGAGAGAGAGTGGTTAGTAGAATAATGTTAACACGGTTGAAAGGAAAGGGAAAGGGTAATGTGTTGGGACTTTGAAAACCGAGCTGGATGATGGCTACATCTGACTTAATGTGAGTTGGCAATTGCCATGGTATTGTATCCAATATACTCCAAGATCCCACACAGGAATTAAAATTATGGATCTTACATTTCTTTATTTGTCCCTATATTTAAATGCCCGACTCATATTAGTTTTAATGTAATCAAGTTGATAGGTTGTAAAGTTGATATGAGTTTCATTTCTTTTTTTGCTTTCTCACTTTTTTTTTCTTTCTTGTTTGATTACAAATTTGGTCTTTATGGTCTAGAAACGTTTGAACTTGGTCCTTATAATTTGAAAAGTTTCAATTCAATTTTCTTAATTTAAGCTTAACTTCAATTTGATCTCTATAGTTTTAAAAGTTTAACTTTAGTTCCAGCTAAAATATTAATTGTACTAACAGAAATTATACCAAATGATTTTCTTTGAACATCTTAAATATATTCCAATGTACATTCAAACACAAAAACGTCTTATTCTCAACTTTCTTAGTTGTAAGTGATATATTATTTGTTTTATTATTATTTTTAAACATGTCATAAAAATAAAATAAAGAAGCTCGGTAAATGGCCTTTCTTCTCATCAAAGTTCTAATATTTGTTTCATACAACTAATTGATATATACATATAACATATTTTCTCTCTCTTTTTGTTGAATCTCTATTATTTTTCATTTATAATAAGATACTATAAGATGTCAAACTGAGCATAGCCCAACATGCATATTCACTGACCAAAAGGTCATGACTTCAAATCTCCTCCTACCTACCTGTTGTTGAACTTTAAAAAAGAAAAAGTAAGATACTATAAGATCATATTTTTTTTACGTATCAAAAGACAAAAGTAAAGTAATATAATTGTATTTAATCCTTGTCAAAAAAAAAAAATTGTATTTAATCAATAAGCAATAAATTTCTTTAGATTCTTTTCCCTCTTCGTATTGATTATGAATGGTCTTGGTACAACTAATAACGGCTCTACCTTCTTGAAGTTTCTATTACTGAAAATTAATGCTCATTAAATGATACAATTCATTATTGATTCCCAAAGTAATTTATTAGCTTAGAAACCTTTCTAATATATATATAATAAGTACAAAAGTGCAAAAAGAAAATTAAGCTAACAACGAAATATCATTACAAATGTGTTTCATGACTCAAGGAGAAAACTATTCGATCCATATAGTTGAAAAGCTTTATCTCCATGCGCGGATTGCCAAAGTCTTAGTAACCTCGTTCTGACAACGTTGGACAAAAATAATACTCTCCACATCCTTGTTCTTGCACTTCGTTTTAATCTCATTCACAATTAATTGGACCACATTATCGAAAGTATCTTCTTCATGAATGTATAAGGATGAACGATTCATCACACAGCAGAATTTTGATTGACTCGAAAGGATTAAAGTTGGTGTGAACCTTTTTGAAAGATTGAGAAAAATTTATTGAGAAAACTATTAAATTTCTGAAAGTTTAATGATTTAGGCCTAACCAAATAGAAACTTGTGATGAAATCTAAGCCTAATCAAATTTTATATTTAAATTATTTGAATCACATTCAAATAATTATTTTTTATGTCAAATCTCATATTTTAACATATAATATATTAAAATATATATAATTATTTGAATCTCATTCAAATAATCATTAGAAAAATTAAATCTTATATTTTAATATCTTATATATTAAAATATGAATCTCATTCAAATAATTATTTTAATATATACTTTATATATTAAAATTACAAATATAATTTTTTTTAATCAATGTATTAAATACATTTATTTATTTTTATCATTTAATGTATGTAATACATTAAATTTAAATTTGAACAACTTCGAATTTAATTTTCTTTCAACATAACTAATTCATTAGTGAGCTAGCAAGCATATCTTATGAACCTACTAATTATAAACTTCAATGATACAAGATTAAGTAATTAAACTCATTATTTAATTAATTTTCATTTTTTAACTCAAGGTCACTCCACTAAAAACTAGAGTTGCACTCTTATGCACTGTAGGACAGGTTAGGTCCATGGATATATAATCACTATATGCAAGTCAACCATTCACGAGTAGTTCATAACTATAGCTGGGTCAAAAGTCTATTTTACCCTTGTAATTACATCTTAAACTTTAAGTACCACCGATCCTCTAATGAACAATATATTTATGCTCCAACCATAAACTAAGTCCTTCTCGAGCCAATGAGGGGGTGGAGCCCATTGTTTACGTCCCAAATCAGCACTTCAAGGAATTACTTATTTACTTATCCTATAAGCCAAGGAGTGAATTTCATCTTGTGAGATTATTTTCCAAACTCCTCATTCGGTCATGTCGCCAATATAGTAGGCTTATAGAATTGAATTCAAAAGCCAATCTCACCCATGAAAATCAAAGGATATGCCCACACAGGCAGGAGTTCATAATTCACTCAAGATTGAGATCGAGTTGCGTATGATCATTATGAGAAATATTAATTTTTTTTTTAACAAATTTATGAAGATAGATCAAGTATTTTGTGGTCCAACCTTATACAAACTCATTGTATATGATACCCCCACTCGCATGTCTCTACATAAACGATTTGGATCAAATTGTTTGTAACCTCACAAAGTGGGTCATATCAATAGTGTCACAAGGATTGGGCACCCAATCTTATCGTTATACTATAAACTCTTTAGGTTATTACTTGAACATGATCCTCTTGTATGTCTACTACATATTGTTCAAGACTACATAAATAACTTTGAATTTTAATAAAATTGGATAATATTGAATGTAACATCCCATTAATTTTTTTTAAAACAATTATTATTGGGCTTAATGGCATTTTTGTAATTAAGCCAAAAAGAGTTAGGGTTAGGGTTCACAAGTGTATCATATATAAGGATAAGTTAGGCTCTAACCCTCACTCAGTTTTGTTTTGCCCAAAAGAAAGAAGGAAAAAGAAAGAGAAAAAAAAGATTGATTCTTTTCCCTCTTCTCTCCCACTCTCGATTTCTTCCCCTCTTCCTCTCAATTTTCCTATCCCTTGGCCACACTGTCCAACAGCTTCGAATCCATAACACAGCAATCCAGATCTTGTTGGGTGCTCGAGATCGCCGACAAAATGTTTCGGTAAGCATATTCTTGTGTTTTGAAGTTTTTTCTCACCGTTTTCTGCTTAAATCAAGTAATTTTTCTCAATTTCTGGCAGTGGGCGATTAAGGTTAGTGTGGAACCTCGATTCTGGAAGGTAAGAACGTTAGATGTACGTTTTTTGTGGTTTTTATTCAGTATGGTATTAATCCGTTTTTCCTCATTTTTTTGGCCAAAAAGTTTGTTTTTGAGTGCAACAAAAGGTGGAAAAGGACCCTGAGGACCAGATCTACACATTGGTGAAAACGGGACATCAATCGGAGCTATGGAGAGCCCTCACGTGCCTGAAGAAGCAGTCGGGACATGAGCCATACGTGCCAACTTTGAGCGGTGCGTGTAAGAGCGTGAAACTTCAGATTGGAGCGTGGTCGGTGGCGTTGGAATCGTAGTGACCTGCAGTTTCAGGATCGAGGGCGCATGTATTGGAATTTGGTGGCACGTGGAGGTTCGTGCGATGACGCGTGGGCTGATTTTTCCTAAACAATAAGCTCCCCTTAATGGTTTGTCCCTGTATGTAGCCTCGAAATGCGTCAAAAGGTAGTTTTAAGATAAGTTTCTAAGTGAATTTTGTGTTTGAC
>JAOANK020000038.1:19323-31996 GCA_026257165.2 Telfairia occidentalis | reverse complement strand
TAGACTGAATAATGAATTGGCTTCTAGCCTAGACTGAATAATGAATTGACTGGTAGCCTAGACTGAAAATGTTAGAAATAGGTCTCGTATGAGTATTGCATGATTGTGTGTGTTTGCATGTCCAACCGTGGGTTGGGTTACTTACTTAACCTTTTCTTTAAATTTTTTTTCAGGTAATGGTAAAGACGTACTGGATGGTTGATGAGGATTGGTTATGGAAAAGCCATGGTCGAGTTACATAGTTTCTGTATCTTTAATTATTTTATTTTGAGTAATCGAATTTATGTAAAATTATTAAATTAGTTATTTTTTATTATTAAGCCCTTATGGGGTTTAGCATTCTTATCAATTCTTGGAGAAAATTTTTAGTAATATGTTATTATTTTTTTATTAAATGGGGATCCCAATAATTTATATTTAATTATTTCTCTATTACTTTAGCTACTTTAAAATCAAGTAAATTTCTAAATGTTAAACTCAAGCTGTTTCATTGTTTTAAGCATGCATGATTGTGACGATCTTAGGAAATTGAGTCTTAGAAAGTCGAGTTGTTACATATGTCATGTAAGATTCCATGATATGTGATGTGGCGTGTATGATTTGATATGTTTAAGTGATTCCTACTACCTATGTAAGCATGCTTGGGAATTGTGTGTTGAACTATGATGTGGCGATGTTTATTTTGATACGACATGCATGATGTAGATGTTAAGTTTTCATGTCGTCTGTATGTGGGACCTTGCATGAACCATATAACCATGAACCATGTTTTATATGAGGGTGACAATTGCCTCCCACGCCCAAAGGGTTGGTGTTGGGTGAGAATTCGGCTGTGTTGAATGGGTGTCATCTAGCATCAGTTACAGTCGGCTTTTCCCATTTAAATCGAGGGCCCAACGCTCGTTTCCAAAGTGAGATGACACTATGGTGAGGTAAAGGTAGTTGTTCACCCAGCATGATATGTACAGTACTGTCAACCATAGAATGATAGGTCCCAAAATATTACATGATGCAGTTGCATCAATGTGTGTGTGTGAAAGTTTGACCACATAAATTGGGTATTGAGTATTTGTTAAAATACTCAACCTGTTATGTTTAAATTTTTTTTAGGTAACGGCAGTAACGTCGTGGTGGATGATGAGGAAGGGTTCCTATATGCCATGGCCATGCTTATTATATTTATGCAGTAGTCTTAGGGTTCATGTATTTGAAAATTCAATTTGTATTAAAAAACACATGTTAATTACTTCTTGATTTACTGCATTTTCTTGGGATCCTAATTCAAGTTTTGTTGAAAACTTCCTTTAAGTTTTAAAAGCATGCATGTTGTAACGGTCCTAAAGTTGTCTTAAGTCGGGTCGTTACAAACTAAGTATATATTAACCTTTCAAAAAAAAAAGTATATATTGAATTGAACGGTAATGGCAACGTGAGATTTGTTGGGATGAACGTCAACGTGTAAAACCAAACGTGAATTACTTAATGGAAAAATAATTAAGGCTTAATTTATTATACGATTTTACGAGTTGTTAACAAAATAATTATTAGTAATTAATTAAAAAATAACAAATTTGGAAGATAATCAATTAATGATTGCATTAATTTCTTACATGATTTTAGGGGTTGTTAAAAAAATTATTAGTAATTAATTAAAAATAACAAATTTGGAATACAATTAATTAATGATTGCATTAATTAAACTGTAATCTATAAATAAAAAACATATAAAATATAATGAAGTACTTGATGTTCAAAATCATTGATAGGATTAACCTGAAAAACAATAATAATGTAAATACATCGTACTGATATACCAAATCAACGATATACTTTATATTAGGTATATCACTCACATAATATAATAATGATATACCTAATCTAAAGTATATCATTTATAACTATATAAAGTTTATAAAGCAATAGTAAAACATCTTACATTGAAGCTTTGTGATTTATCAAGTTGCTTTCGTAACTCAAATTCAGCCCAAAAACACTCAAAGTACTCTTGATAAAAGATGTGATTTACTTCTATCATAAAACCACTTTTGAAGTAATTGTGTGAGGAAAAAAATTACATCTACTAAGGCTTAAGCCTACGCGCTCTTAATTAGTAAGGAGGATAGGCAACCAACTATGCTACGATAAACTTTTATTAACTCATTTTGAATTTTAATATATATATTATTAATATATTTCATCGTTTGAAGGAAAAAATTGGTATTATGAAGCCTCAATCCCACACCCTCTCGTTTAATAAAGGAGTTCCTAAACCATCTATGATACTAAATGCTTTTGGTAATATTTTATGTCTATTAATATAAATAGTCGGTCGGTTTTTGGTTTAGTCGGTTTGGGCCATGCAAAACCCAAAACTAACTAAATCTGATCACTTTTCTCTATACAAAAATTGAAACTGCCAACCCAAACCGATTACAAACCAAATCGACATCGGTTTCGGTCGGTTTGGTCGGTTTAATCGGTTTTAGCAGGTTGAGCTTGCACCCCTACTTTGAATCTACAATACTAAATGCAATCTACAATACTAAATGCAAGAGGAAAATTTTAATTATTTCCATTCATCCTTGAGGCAGTCAATAATATTCCAACATATTTACACTTTAAGAACGTTCCATCAATCGATATATTTGGCCTACAATTCTTCCAACCCTCAATAGATGAACCAAGCGTCATAAAACAGTATTTAAAATGTCCATTTTTATTGATGTCATAAGCAGTGAATATACTTACTATAGAAATTAAAAACAACAAAATTTGAATAACGATGGTATATCAACATAATTCAAAAAGAATGTCAGTGATATATTATATCAATTAGACAAAATGATATATCAAAAGTATATCAATAAAGTAAACAAACCTGGATTCATTTCTTTCAGCTTTACAAAAAACTAAGAATCATTAGTATCTCCTTTCAATGACTTCATAATAGCTTCTTTTGCTCAACTTTAAAATAACTGACACCAACCCCATAATTTGCTTGCATATGATATACAATATCTTTTGGAGTTGAAAGATTAGAAGAACTGAATCTAAATTTCTAAACTATACACTGCCTAATAAATGATGAGGTAGCTTGCATATGTGAAGATCGAATAAGATTCATGGAATAGTTATGATCAGCAACATACTTTCTAAGCAACCATATATCACTACCCTTATAACGAGAAACTCTGACACACCATTGGCAACCTTCTTGAGTACATTCAAACTCAACTGATACTGAATTTGGCCTCAAAGTCTTAAACTCAAAATTATTCTTTACAGCCATAAAAAGAAAAGCCCTTGACAAAATTTCCTTATTTGCAAATACATCTTTCTCAATAAAATCATAGGTAGAAGATATATCACTGATATAAACAACATTGATAATTTTCAAATGACTTTCAATAATAGCAAGTGAAGAACAAGAAGAACCCAATCTGTCACTCTCACAATCAACAACACTAGAAAAGCCTTCCAAAAGTATATGATTAACACGAGCAACCAAAGGATATCTAGTGTTTTGATCCTTAACTAAAGTCAAAACCCAAGCAACATGTCTATCTTCAAGAATTTCAACGACATTTCGAACATCATCACTAACTAAATCTAAGAAAACTGAAAACTGAATAAAAGTATTACATGCATCAAATTCAATATCCTTCAATACCAAATCTACAAAACTTTCAAAAACCATCGCTTCATCAACCAAAACGGCACTAGTTTTGTAATTCATGTAACAACGTTTATCGTCCCATTGACCACTATGAAAAACAACTATGGCAAGCTCACTCATAAGTACAAAAAACTGCAAAAAAAAATGTATAAAAAAAAAATCAGTCACTAATATACAATATACGTAAAATACAACTGTAAACATATTTCAAATCATATGAGTACAATTGATAAACAATATAAAACTGATATACAAAGCGTACAATTGATATACTTTATAAAAAGTAGGTAACTAATATAATTTACAAAAGGTACAACTGATTAACGAAATGTACAACATATCAATGATATAGTACATGTATGAATAATCTAACAAACAGTAATATCTTATAAAAAACTGGTATATCAACTATTACAAAAACAAACAAAAAAGAAATGAAAAAATAAAGAAGAAAAGAACAAACCCGAGCGATCAAGATTGAAGAAAAGAAATCAAATAACTAAAGAAAATAAATTAAGAAAATAGGACAAAGAAAACGATAAAAATTGAAGAAAAGAAAACAAAAAATAGAGTAATAAAACGAACAAAAATCGAACAAAAAAAATCTGATAATTGGAGAACTCGCGATCAGAGAATTCAAGAATTGGAGAATTAAAGAATTTGATAATTTGCAATCAGATAAACTCGAAAAAAATTGAAATAAAGTAGAGTGATCAAACAAATGGAGATTAAGTCGAGTGATCGAAAAAATTAGAGAAAATCAAAAACCAAACCGAGAGCTCAAATAAATTAGAAAAACAGAAAAACTAACCGCAATCGATTGATTGGAGAAAAATCAACGAAACAAATCACACGAACAAATTGAATACATGATGGAATATCACGCGACGGATCGATTGCAATCGTGTGAATTAAACAGAGAAAATCATCGATGCTATAAGAAAAAATCGACAGAGAAAGGAGCAAATAACGGGGAAGAAAGAAAAATTTTATGGGAAGGGTAAATTTAGAATTTAAAATAAATCAAAAATTCTTTTTGTTGTATATACAATTTTAAAAAGCACATGTTATTTATGCAAATATATAAAAAAAATATTTTCTATCCAATTCAAATCCCCATAAAAAAACGTATAAAATATTTTATTGAAATAAATAAATATTCTTATGTAAGGATAATTTAGTAAAAGAAAATCAAATAAAAATATTCATTAAATTAAAAAAAATAAATATTCTTGGCAATAGAATTTTGTAAAAAGGGTTTAAAATATCGTTACTCATCACAATTTCAGTAAATTAATTTGTTATCTTGAACTAACTGGGCAAACATCATTTTGGCCTCAAGGGCCATGGGTTGTAATTGTGAGAAGTCACTTTGTATTTCTTCCCTGAGCCCACACTCAAATTTACTTTTCAGCACACCCTCTGATACATTATCAAAATTAAAGGGTGTACACGGGTTGGGTTGAGTTGTGTTGGGGGACTTTTTTGGACCAACCCGAAAATTTGGGTTGGTCGGGTTGGCAACCCAAATAACCTTATCTAGGATTGTAACCCAACCCAACCCAACCCTTATAATTTCGGGTTGGGTTGGGTTGTCAGGTTATTATTTTTTATTTTTTATTTTTTATTTTTTTTAATTTTGTATTTTTTAAGATTGATAATTTTTTTTTAAATGCTTAAATTACATTTTTTTTAATTTGTCTAAATTTTTGCTCAGTTATTAAAAATCAAATTTCATTATTCCTAATATTATGTTTTGATTTTTTTTTATTTGCATTTTTGTTGATTTTAACATATTATTAAAAACATTTTTTGTGGTAAAGTTAATAGTTAATTATAAATTTGCGGTAAAGTTTCAATTTAGCCTTTATAATTTACAAATATTTAAATTAATTTTTATGGTTTTGAATTATTTTGAATTTATTTTTTATTCATTAATCAAACTTAAAAAATCTGATTTTTTTTTTCACGTAGTAAAATTTTAAAACCATAGAGATTAAATTAAAATTTTGTTCAAATAAGAGGAACTAATTTTTAGTATATATAATGTAAATATACCCACTAAAATTGTCAAATAGATTAACCTAGAACTTTTAAAACTATATATATCATTTTTTCTCGAGATCAAAATATATATTTTAACCATTAATATTTTAATATATATAATAGAAATATACACACTAAATTCAAATTTATTAGTATTAACCATTCAATTTTAATTAGTCCAATTCGAATTTTTGGAATTGATTTTCCCAAAAAGGAAAATGAAAAGGTAAAGAAATCTTAGAATTTTAAAAAAATATACTCCAATAAAGATTGAACCTAGAATTTCCACTTTCTTAGACCAATACCTTATCTATTGAGTCACTGAGCCCATATATGTTTGATATGATTATTATTATTATTATTACAGGTTCGGTTCGGGTTGAACCAAAATTTGAAACCATGAACCCGAGAACCGAACCGAACCGGCCGATTTTTACAACTTTCAACTCCACCCAACCCGAAAAATTACTCAACTCAAACCTGGGTTGTCCAGGTTGCTCCGGTTATCGGGTTTTTTGAACACTCCTAATCAAAATAATCCTTAACCGTGGTTTTCTGCTGCAACTTTAGCAACCGAGCATGTCAATCCCCTTCCATCTCCATCGACGACCAAAACTCATACCAACTCGTGATCGAATACCGACCATCTTCTCACTGGTGCCACAATAAGGCCTCGTCTACCCCCTTGTCCACAAAAGAAGTCGATTTCCCTAATTTCAAATCCATTATCCCTTGATTCCCTTCCATACCTAATTGTTTCTCTACCATCTCAACCACTTTTTCCTCTAACGTCCATCTTACCTACCATTCCCCAATGAACTTCTTTAATACCAAAATTGATAGGCCTAAGCCTTCCATTTATTTATCAACAAGAGAGCTCTCCACCTCTCCCTCTTCCTCACAAAGGAAGCCTAAGGAAATGTTCAACTATATACACTGCACGAAAAAAGGTCCCATATAACTAACATAATTGTTGGGGCCCATCAGATTTTTGTTGAAAATGATTGATTATTAAATTTAGTTGAAAATATACAACATTTATTAACATGAGAGGAAATAAGGGATATTACAAGCACATCTCCACACATCTCCACTTTTATTTAGATATTATATATAAGAAGAGAACTTTATTCAGAAGAAGATGGGCTTGAGCACAAGTCAGCACACAACAGTCTGTCTACACATGCGATGAGCCAATATCAGACTGAAAGCTAGAAAATGCATCTGCAAGCTCCATGGCATCTTGAACCCTTAGACGAGTTCCCTGTTGCCCCACAACTCTGGCCGCAATTTTGGCTGCAAATGTACCCATCTCTTTCAAATCCGACACTCCACGCAAGATACCATATAAAATACCAGATGCATATGCATCTCCTGCACCACAAGTGTCGAGAGGTATGCAAGGAGAAGGTGGGATATATACTGCTTCTCCTTTAACTCCTATGTAAGAACCTCGATGCCCATCTGTGACCGAGACGAGGGGAACAAAATGACTCAGATACCTTACAGCTGATATGGAGCTCTCCCTGGAGTCAAAATGACACAGAGCTCCGGCTTCTTCATGGTTTGCAAAAACGATGTCCGCATAGTTCCCCACAATTTCCCTGATAGTTAAATGGAAAAGATATTTTAAATAAAGACTCGTGTAATCCTGACAAACAGAAGACTGAAGAACATATCTGCATCGATAAAGAGACTATATACAACAACTTGAAGACATGTTCTAGCTGTCACTCCAGAGAAAATTGAAATTGAAAAATGAAAGACTTTCTCCCACTCTTTTCATAGGAGGGAAAATGGGTGTTAACTGGTAAGCCAAACAAAGCTGAATTCTCATACAATATATAATTTCATGGTTAAGGACAAAATCATAAACAGGGCTAAAAGAAAATTACCAAAAATCGTCAAAATGTCTTTCAATGCAGGAGACGTCCGAAGCTGTGATTGCAACTAGAGCACCGCTACGGTGCGCTTCCTCACATGCTTTTTGAATTGTTTTGATTGTATCAGGCAATTCAAATAAATACCCTTCAACTACAAGTACATTTGTCTTGCTAATTACACTAGCTAACGCTGGACTATAATTCACAGTGGAAGATGTTCCCTGAGATATCAAATAGAAAATCCGGTAGAACCACGTTTAATTAGAGTATCATTTATAAAAAATGATGCACTAAAAGATTCCACAACTTTTAGAAGACTTGAAAACGAAGAAAACATTAAAGAGGCCTCCTAGTTAAAGCAATACAAGTAACTCCAATCGAATAAACATCCCAATCAGTTATGACAAAAGAACAACGGTTAAAAATGTGACCAAAGTCTCATTATATTGGTTGAGAAAGGGGAAGATCCATAGTACATAAGTGAGGGATAATATCTCCATTCGTATGATGTCTTTTGGATACAACTAAAAGTAGAGCAAGAAGGGCTTATGTCAAAAATGGACAATATTATACTATTGTGGAGATTTGGAAAAATTCGTTGTCCTTAATAGAAGAAGTTCATTTATGATTGATTGCAATATTATGCTTTCTCAATTGCAGCTATGCTCACATGTGACTATGGAAAAGAGTTTAAAAAATTGTTTACCTGATATGCAAGCATTGTACGCTGAGCATCAGGGGTTGTAAGAACAATAACTGTTCCTGTTGTCCCATCTTTAACGGCAGGAGAAAGAAAATTCACATTTGCACGTCTTAGTTTTGTCCTATGAAACAAATTAAAGCGTGAAAATAGTCATTAGCGCATATTCAAATCAATAACCAAATGGGAAGCATTCGATACACAATTCGCTGACTCGTCTGATTAGATGAGAGTTTAAGACGAAGTTATTACTGCCTTTTTTTCCTTCCTACGCATAGTACTTTTTAGTCAAGTATTAATAATAAAGAAAAATTAATCATCTGAAACATAAATGTCTGAAATGAAGTGTCATTCTATATGCTCTCAGAAATGAGTGTCGTATGTATCTCTAAAAATGTGATATCGAGAAAGGGAAGAAAGCTATGTCATACTCAAAGAAAATACTTATAAATCAAACTACCAATTTATTTCATTAATACTTCTAAATGCTACTCTAAAACATGGATCCGTTGTTGGTTCTTTCAACTTGAAGCCTAATCTGTCAATTCATCAAGCAATTTTTTTGCATTCTAATTTCAGCATCAATGTATTTTATTTTATTTATTTATTTATTTATTTTGTCATGATGTTTTGGTTTGGCCAACTAGGCTAATTCTTTGCCAGAATAAGTGCAATGCTATCTAACGAATTTAAATTGAGAATGCAAAAAAAAAAATATAAAGTTAAACTAGAGCCTGACCTGTAGAAGCTGCCCAATGGATCACTCCCTACACTACCAGTCATAGCTACATTGAAAGTAGGGCCTTTCATGGGTCTAATACCCAGCCTTGCCAAAGCCACCAGGCTGTTCGAAAGAGATCCACCAGCAGCTGCCTTATAGCTGCGACCATCCATAGCCTGCAATACTTTACCTCTTTCCTCATGATTTACAACCTTCCTTGTACCCTTTTCTAATCCCAGTTTCTTCAGAAACTCATCATCAACCATACCAGAAAAATCTACCTAAACACGTTGCCACACCAATGAAAGATGCAAGAATTAGCACAAGTGCTCGTTATAAATTATATCAAATAAGAAATTGAAGCTGTTCCAATAAATATTAGAATTTATGGCTACTAGTGGCAGCATGCGACGAGGAATATTGCTTAAGCTTGAACTCTTCCAACTGAAATTCTTACACCTATATAAACTATGTGTTCATTAAGAGAACCAATCAATAACCTCTGAAGTTGCAAACATTTATAGCAGATGCCCCAAACACATACACACTCACACACAAAGAGGATGCCATGATTCCAACACATGTACGCAATCAAAGTGATATTGGTGACGTGTTGCATCAATGTAAGCCAATATCTGTTAAGGTGGAGTTTAATTTAGTTCAGAGTCTCTCACTCATTACAAATGAGAAACCCTAAAGAGATGCAACACAAAAAAGTTCTACAATCCCTATTGTTCTAGTGTCAAAGAAAACGAAGCAAAAGCTCCGGCTCTAAGGTACCACCATATGAATTGACTTCAAAACAACAGAAACATACTTGACATTCAAAAGTTACTTCAATTCAAATCCTTGAACTACTCCTACAACAGCTCAGTAGTACTTGAGAAAAGGAACCAAATACCAAACTTGCAATCATTTCCATCTCAATCAAATAAAAAAAATAAGGAGCCAAAACCAACTTAGAATCCACAGAAATTTGCTCAAGAAATAGAAGGAAAGCAGGAATATGAATTACCATAGCTTGCCCAAGCCCCAAGACGTCCCATCGGTCAGGAAAATGAGAAGCAGAGGCATTAATCTCATCGGCCTCCTCACATCCCACCACAAATTCCTCATCAGAGCCATTCCCTTCCTCATCCTCCTCCTCTTCCTCACTCCCACTAGAAAACTCCTCCGTCCTGTCGCCGCTACTAAAAACACGACAAGAACAAAAACCAGGGAATGAATCGCGCCGTCCGGCCATGGAAAAGAATCTCACGGTCTCGCCAACTCTGCATCGGTGAATGGAAGTGGAAGAGGAAGTAGGGAGATATGAAGAAGAGGGAAAAGGAAAAGAACGAATGGGAGGCAAAGTAGGAGAAGAAAGAGGGAACTGAAATTGAGGAAGAGAAGAGATGGGAAGGTGCAGAGACATAGCGAGAATCGGTCAGCCAATGGATTTGGAGCGAGTGGTGGTGAATCGGTGCATCAAACAAAGAGGGAAAAAATATGGGAGGATTCAGCACAGCCACAGCCACAGCCACACCCACCGGCCCCTTCCCATCTCTCCATTTGGAAGGCTAATGGTAATTATAAGAAGCGATGGTTGAAGAAACAGCCCGCAAATGGCTTCAAGAATCTCAAATTCCAAATTCTTCTCTTTCTCTCTCTGCCCATGCCTGATCATCGATTAACAACGTGGACCACGCTGGATTCCTTGAGATCGGTTTGGGGATTATTCAATTGTCTCTGGTTTTCCATGGCCGTTCGATTGGATGAATGAGAGAGAAAGAGAAATGGGGGATTTATTTATTATTATTATTTTGTATTGTTTTTTGCTGTCATGAGATTGTGGGAATGAACATGTTGCTGAGGGAGTGAACGATTTCTATCCATCTTTCAAGTTTTTCTACCGCTCCTTTTTATTTCATTCAAAGATTGATGACAAGCATAATGGGATGTTCTTTGTGGGAGTATTCCTGTCGTTTTTCTTCCAAAAGTTTAGGGGAATGTTGTTTTGAAAAATCTTTGGATAACTGTGGTAGTTTTTTGTTTTTTTATTTATTTAATTTGTGTTTTGCTATGGTTGCTTTTGAGTTAGTTTTCTTTGGTTCTTATATTTCAAAATATTATACTTTTAACTTTGAGTTTTGAATTTAATATTCATTTGATCCTTAATTTTCAAAATGTTGCATAATTTTACCTCTAAATTTTCACTAATGTTTACATTTGATCCCTGACATAATAATTATTATGACAAAATACATTTTTGGTCTCTAAGATTTAAGCTTAATGTCTATTTGGTGCCCAAAATTTTAAAAGACACATTTTAATTTATGAGGTTTGCAAAATGATTCTAAATAATTTCGGGCTCAATTTAAATGATTACTAGACTATGCGATGGTATGGATGGGTTGATGTGTCATGTTTTTTTTTTTTAACTTTCATGGCACTTTGAGCTAAAAAACAAATACCTAAATTTCTCATCCTCTCCAATCGCTCATGCTCACAAGGAGAGCTAACACCTTAGCCTTGTTCATCGATTAGCTGCCCGTCGTTTGTTACAGTTGCTGTATTCTCGACAACGGTGCTTTGTAAATTCTTCTGAGTCTCTGTTCAAACACTGCCGCAAAACTCCTTCCTTTACTCTCACAATACTATGATATTGCCGCTACCAGATTCGACATTTTAATTTTAAAAAAAAATGATTTTTGCCTATTAATATTCTCAGGTCCTAGGATCAAGATTTTCTTTAAGACAAAAAATTGAGTTCAAGATAATCAAATCTTGATTATCATAATTTCATATAAAAAAGGATACGAATAAGAAAGACAAGCACCAAAGAAAATCTTGAAAGATGAACACATACATCCAAGAGCAGTCAACAAATCATTTGATTAATATCATATACCAACAAAACAGAGTAGAGAATTAATCATCTAAAGTCTGGAAAACAGAAAAACAAAGGATACACACTGTTTATCTTCATTCCCCAAATCTTCTATAACTTAATTCAGGCCTAAAAGGAAAAAAAAATATATGAAAGAATCGAAAGAATCTGTTAGATTGAAAGGGGAGATGGTTGAAAAGACCTCATTCAACTCCAGCGCGAAACTCTAGGGCTTAGTTTGTAGAATCGATTTCTCGGACTTGGCTTTTTCATTAGGGGGATTCAACGGAAGATTAGGGAACTTTGGCTTGGCCAAATTGCACAGCCATGGCATGGGCTACAACAGACGGCGAGGAGCAAGTCGTCGGGCGATTGGAGACGAAGAGAAATTTGGGTTTTTTATTTTTTTTCAGCTCAAAGTGCCATGTAAGTTAAAAGAACATGACACATCAGCACATTTATGTCAAGCAGTTAACGGTCTAGTCATCATTCAGTTAGGTTAAATTAAGCAATGAACCATTTAGAATCATTTTGCTAACCTTAAGACTAAAATAATGTATCTTTTGAAACTTTAGGGACCAAATAGACATCAACCTTAAACTTGATATGGATCAAAAGTACATTTTGTCCTAACTATTAATAATATTTACAAAATATTATTAGGTTCATTTAATGTTAATTTATATTATTTATATTCTTACTTTGTAACGACCCGACTTTCTAAGACTCAATTTCCTAGAATCGTTACAATCATGCATGCATAAAACGTTCAAATGAC
>JAOANK020000037.1:65106-76302 GCA_026257165.2 Telfairia occidentalis | reverse complement strand
GGGATATAGCAAGTAAGCAGCAAGGTTCTCCCTTTAGGACCGACTACAACAAGCTCGCGACTCTAATAGAAAGAAATGGTAAGCTCCCTGCTCTATTTGCTTGCAATGCTATGCCTATCAAAGTTGGCGAAGGCTTCCTTAGCGGCCTTATACTTGTTACGCTGTTCGACTGAACTCGTTGGCTCCCCGTCCACCGAAAGTCGGTAACCTTCGTCACCGTCGTCGGTTCCCGCAACCAACCCTTTATTATATTATATTATGATTATGTCTTTCTTTCTGAAGGGCTTGCGGTTCATTACACCAAAAGCTTTCAGTGAACTATTGGAAGCTATCGAGAGAGTACCAAATGCTGACGGTGACGAAGGTTACCGGGCCAATGCGGCCGGGGTTACTGGGAACCATAAGGTTCCCGGGAGACGACGTTCCCTTTGTAAAGTAGGCATTTTGATAACTAATTAGAGTTGACATGAAATGGATCACGGAAGAAGACATATCCGATGAGTGATTTAATCCCTTCCCGCTCACCCGGGTTCTTCTATGGAAGAGGTTCCCCTTCTTCTATGTGAGGTGGGGCCTATAGATAAGAGCGGAACCTAGATAGAACGCGGAGCGCCGGCCCCGACCGCCGATACAGTGACCATGCTTACCTAGCTCTTGTCTTAGTTATGAATCCTCTTTTCTAGGTTTTTTTCTGAGTGTTAAAACGATAGATTTTGAATTTGCCAATGAATTGGGTCCGCCCCGATTCGATCAATAATGGGATTCTTGGCTAGAGAAAGGTTCTGTGATATGGACGCCTAGACCCAACTCGGTCGGTCGGTTGGCCCGCCTAACAGATGATGAGATTCTCGATCGATTTGATCGAATTTAAAAAAGTATTTCTCACTATTCAGAACAGTGGAGCTTTCGATCAAGATCTTCTCGCCTCCCCCTCTTGCTCGAATCGGAACCTTTATGCGTTGGTAGGCTTTCGACTCAATCTAATAGCCTACCTATTGGGCGCCAATAAAAGAGAAAGTTTTCGCATGGGCTCATCATCTGATGCAGAACCGATGCGAGAGGGAGAATTAATATGGGCCAAGCGTAGCCAGCCGGTAATAGCCGAAGGCAAAAGGAGGGGAGATAGGGAAGAGGAAATTAAGGATAGTCACTCCACTCCATAGATAGTGCACACAGATTCTTCTTTCATTTTCAATTCCTTTCGGGTCAGATAGGCGGGCTGCTGGTGGGGCAGGGAGAATGGCTTCTTCCGCTTTACAACCGGAATAAGGAACCTTAGAATTCACCCTACCTGTCGATGAAAAAATGGGATTTGAGAAGCTAGCGGATCAGAAAGATTTGTATGGAATGTCCTACTCCTGCCTGAGCTTTTCCGATCAACCAATCCCCTATTTAAGGGACATCTGTGTTAGGTAGGCCGGGGGATCACTGATTAGTCGAATGAGCCCATCTCTCTGGCCTATCATTTGTTGGTCGATCCGGCTGGCGGCTCCTGCATCTCTATGCTATGGGGGCCTACAAGTTTGCTGCTAGGAGTCCCTAGAGTCGAATCAATAATCAATAGAAGTCCCAATAGAAGTTTACTGATCTGGCTCTTCAATCGACGATCTACTGCTCCCTCTTAATAGCAGATGCCCATGCTTTGATTCGAAAGCCCTAGCCAGTGATGAATCCCCAGGAAGATCGGAGTATAAAATTCCTCCTCCCCTCAGTTTGAACCCGTCCCAACAACGAACACCTTCCTACTGCAAGGTGAGGCTATGCCCTTCCCCTAGAATCCACTCCGGGTCGGAGAGCAAGTAGTCCAACTTCTTGAGCAGCCGAGATATTGAACAACGAGCATTTGATTGAATTCCTTTCCTCACCCTGAGATGAGAGGGAAGGTAGATTTTACTCGAATCCTGGACCCGATCTTTAATCCTACACCGGTTAATGATGCGATGGGTTTTGTCATTTTTTCATCAATGCTGGCCCAGTCGAGGCTCGTCCATGCCCAATCCCGATGGACAAACCTTCGATTTGCCCCTAGCTTATAATCCACCCGTCTTCCCCAGTCCCTGAAAGCCCTCCCGGGGGCCTCGCCCTCTTTCTCAACTCGAGTCTTAAGTTCAGCGGCTTTCACGTTGACGAACACCTGCGCTAATAAAAAGAAATGGGCAGTCTATGCCTTGAATGAATCAGTAACAACGGATTAGTGGAATGGGAGATCAAGAGACGGATAGGGGGGAATGGCCTATCAATCATTGGTGGACCTTCCCCTTTTCCAGTCACGGAGCTCTCAACTGAGTTATTTAGGTTCTGGAATTCCATCTCTAGTTGGGGGTTTCGATTCGTAAAATGTGGTGCGGGTTCATCTCTCTCGACCAGTTCAGGTTCAAGGGAGGGCGATCGAGGGGACCCAGACTTTAGATCTCCTCTCTATGGCGGGAGGTTTCTTTCGTATCAAGCAAGAGTGTGTTGGGGAGGCCAGGGAAGACGGATTGGATCGAGAGGCGATGCTTATGCCTCTTCTTTATCGATAGGATTCCCATCATTTAAAGTCTCCGGCGAAGGAGACAAGGGCGAGGCACCGAACATGTTCTATCCTCAACCTCCTTCCGTCATTAGTAATCTCAATTCGCTTTTCCTATTCACTAGTACACTGCGCGCTACAACTAGCAGCCCCTTTACTAGTAAGGGAAAAGGCTAGCGCGCAACGGCTGATGAAAAGCCAGCAACTTGTTAGGAGTAGGTTTTGGCTTGCCCCTTTCTATCTTATCTTATTAGTAAGATAGGTGCTTAACGCCCTATACAAGGAGCTGCTTGCTGCTCGCCCCTATCTCTAAAGGGGCTTATGCACTCCACTCGTTACCACTAAACGACGAAGCCAGGAGCGGAAGGAGGGACTTGAACCCTCAACCTCAGCCTTGGCAAGGCTATGCTCTACCATTAAGCTATTTCCGCGTAGTGGCGAAGCACTACTGAGCAATTCACGTATCACTTGATACGGACGACTTCTGTTTTTCCGCCGGACCACAGTCTTTGACCTCCGATCGAGCTACGAACACGAGTAGGTAGGCGGCTAGGGGGGGCTGCCTTTTAAATAGAAATGAAATATAAATAAATCTCCGGCCGCTCAGTGCCGCTATTGGTGCGAGTTGTAAGGAGTCTTGGTCTCGAGTCAAGCTGGGGCGTCATTTCATTCTCGTAACGGGAATGAGTGCACCGCAAGACCAGACAAGTTGCTCCCCCGCCCCGCAGCGGCGGCATCTGTCTTTTAAGTTAAGTCATTTCCTAATCCTCTTATTCTACGATAATCCAAGCTGCAGCTCCACAAGTCTGCTCGGAACCGGTCGATTCCTAAGCCATTCGTTTTCCCCTCTCGGTTGGCCCTTGCCAGCCACTAGAGCAAGTAAAAGAACCTACAGTGAATGAACTTAAAGAACCGCAGATTTTTACCGGATTGTATACACCTTTGTGTCTGGCTATGTATATGGATGTGCATAAAGAAGGGACGAGACATCTCTCTCCTTTTTTTGGGGGAAGAGAGAGGGAAGAAGCTGCAGCGGCACCTCACGAACTTCTTACTAGGGCAGTACTATAGGCATTTTCGAGTCTTTGGATGCACGTGTTTTGTTCATATTCCTGCGCAGTTAAGAGAGAAATTGTCCCCAAGGCAACCACTTGTGTCTTTCTTGGATATGCTCAGTCCGGGTATAGATGCTATGACGTGAAATCCAAGAGACTCGATGTATCTTTAAATGCTCTCTTTAATGAAGTCGCCTCATATTTTCCTTAACCTAATTAATCAGCCCCGAGGGAGAATGATGATGGAGATGTATTGCGGCCTTCTCCTGTTCATCAACTCAAACCTCATTCCTCTGCAGTTGATGTTACGGAGCAGCCTCTCTCAGCTATGGTTCCGCATAAAGAAAAGCTCCCCAGCTCATAGGTTACTCCGAATTTGAGCTTCCTAGCTTCTCTTCTACAATTACAAATTACAATTTACAATAAGGGGTAGTTAAAAGAAGAAAAGAGAATCTTCAGTCCCCGTGTTGGGGGATTGCTTCGTATGAGTGAACTCATCCTTACCTACTCACTACTCTTACGGAAGTTTGACTCTTTAAACCAATAAGGCCGGGAAAGCTAGGAACGTTTGGGCTTTTAGAGTATTATTTCCTAATATTATAATACTAACTAGATCCGGTAAACCTTTCTTAATTATCGTAGGGTGATAAGATCAACTTCCCTCACATGCCCCTTTAGATCGAATAACTCATGCCCATAGGAAAGATGATAAATTAGCGAACGCTTATCCCTCACTTTACGACATAGTCAAAAGTCACATAGGGCACAAGTGAGGCCAGCGTATATATATAGCCTCATTGGACTCATATAGAGTTCGGAAGAAGGGATTCATCCAGGCTTACATGATAGTGGTTAAATCATGTTCGGTACAATTATTAGACTTTAAAAAGAAATATTTGGAGTACTACTGAAAGACTTAGGATCCTTTATGTAGTCAAAAAGAGCTTCACTATCACCATATATTTTAGTATACTTACTTTTAAGTATTAGCGGCCAAGTACTGCAGATACCTCTTTAATTCAAACTGCCTCTTACACTGCAACGAAGAGAGCATGCTTCAAGCTCTGGCTTTGCTATATTTTATTACGTACGAAAGAAGAAAAGTAGGATTCCCACGGGGACCTAATTAGTAGCTTCGTCGTCATGATCGTTAGTGCTCTATGAAACCGGGTCATTTTAGGCGAGATCGGGTCATTGAACCCCAATTCAAACGAAAGCCAAATCCGAAACTGACTTCGAGGTTCGAGAGCTTCAAATCCAGCTCGAGGAGTAGGGCAAGCAGCAGAACGAAGAAAAGCCCCTAGGCCTCAGGCAGGGGAGAATCATCATTGTACCCAGCCATCCAATTTGGATGATCGCGTCTGTCTTTATATAGATTTATACTAAGGTACCGTGCCCGGCTCACTCGACTAATTAGTGATCCCTGTATGGCACGAAAAGGAAATCCGATTTCGATTAGTGCACTCAAATGCAACTTTACCTTACCTCAAGGACAATCAATAACGACCGGTGGGATCCCTCCTTTACATTATGTATGGGCTACTTCTCTTCCTAGTTCCCTTACTAATATAGATAGTATGTTCAAACTATTTTGCAGCCGAAGTCGGCTCGAGGATCAATCCTTAACCCGTGAAGTCAAGAATTGAAAGAAATGCCGGTTCAAAAAAGAAATTCAAGCAATCCTAAAGCTTCGCTCTAGCGACTACGTTCCTCAGTACGCCCAAAGACTGATTTCCTTTAAGCAGAGACCCTTTTTCTGTGAGGGGTCGTAGGCCAGTCTTTCAGTAATATCCGAGGAGTGTAAGCAATTCTAAAAGTTCTTTATAGGTTCACGAACACGACCCGGCAATCGATTTCCTCCAACCCCATGGTCATTCAAATTGTATAGAAAAGAAATGAATCTTACTAAGGATGAGACTTTCATTATTCCTATTCCAGGATAATCTATTTGAAAGGGAAGGGCGTTAAGCTCGGTAGGCATCGAAGATTCTTTTAGGCACCAGTCGTGAACCGAAGCTGGAGGACCGATCGGACTGAACCGAAGTTGGTCCACTTGGGTCTCATGTGCTTTGAAATTGACATGCTTTCTCAACGGGATCGAAAAAGTCCAACTATCTTCAGGCGAATGGTCAACGGATCATGACAGAAAAAAAAAGAAGAAATTGATTCTTTCTTCAAATCTCTATTTTGCAGCATTTAAGATATTAGCCTTTACTTCCACCATATCGACAATTTATCCCGTGCAACCTCGTCCGAAAGAACCCGTTCTACCTTTTCATTTAGCCCCGCCTTCTGTAAAGATCGTCTCGATTAATTAATAGTCTTCCCTACATATTTTTTCTTTCGTCTTACAAGAAAGAGCAGATCGGGCATAGCTTGGTCATACATAGAATGAGAATTTTCTACTAGGGCTAGAGATGACGTCTATTGAATGAAGTGCTTGTAGGGAGTCCACCCCAACTGGGAAATTCATACATATTTAGTGCTCACTCTTGACAACAGACTTCGTATTCATTGATGTGCTAACTTACAAGTGCCAATGGGGGGAGTCTATATCAGCTGACCGGAGAAAGGCTAAGCTGACTTTGCCACGGCACCTTAGCGTCCCTTCCTCTCATTAGCTCTCCTTTTTTTATATGCACACGTGCGCGAGCCGTCTCAGAGAAGGAGTGGCTTCCGGCCGGCTTAGACTGCTTGACTTCCTGTTTAAGGGATAAGACGAGATCCTACGTTTCACTTTTCTTTTGTACCTTTAGCATCCCACTTCACTCCACAAGGGGAAGTGGATCTTACGTCCTGCCTTACTCTAAAGATAGACCCTGGAACTTCCAAGAAGGAAGACATATATGATCTGCTCAAACTCGTTGCCGTATTTTCCCTTCTTTTAAAGGCCCCGAGTGAGGTAAGTAGATGCCACCCCTTTTGTTTGCTTTTCCTGTTTGCTTAATAAGCAATTGACTCTTTGTTTGCGATTCTTTCAAGGAAGGATCCATACGATCATATTGGCTCTATAGCAGAAAAGGTCTTTCTTTCATGGACTAGATCCTAGCAGACAGCGATCTTCTTACTGAGAAAACAAACCTTTAATGAATCAGATGGGGAATCCACATGAGGACCAGAAGACGCGTTCTAACGCTCTACAGAGCCCGACAGACTGATTCCGGAGTTCGGATCAGATCAGATAAAGATGGAGACTGAATAGAAGTAAAAGAGGGTATTCATGCCCGTCGTGTCCTTTATATGGACATCCGAGGCGAGGCCAGGGGGCTGATCTTTGAATAGGATAAAGCTCTATACGATACGCGAGTTGTTGGTGGAATACGAGTAAGGACTTTGAAAGGGTAATCGTAAAACCCCTAGTGTAAAATGTATTTAGCACTATTTCCTATACAACTGTCTGCGGAACTGAACTATGTAAACAATTTTATAATGAATAAAAAATAATAGGCAGAGAATGCCCAATAGGGTCTTTGGCTGTTTTATCATCTATAGAAGAAGCAGTTCTCGAATAAACTGGAATCGGTTGTTCAAGATCAAAAAGGGATTCTTCCATTCTAGCTGCCTATTCAATAGCTATTGATCCGAAAGATCAGGAACGGGAAAAGACGAAAAGAAGGAGGGAAGCGGAAACCAAGGTTGAAACCTCAGCAAAAGGAACTGGCACTGCAACGGGTAAACCGAGCTTTTTACAATGAGAAGATAAAGAGAAAGAGGGCTCAGGCAGCGAAATCAATCATTAAAAAGACTGATTTTCTTGTTTTCCTTTCCTCCTATTTTCATCGTTAATTCCTCCAAAGCTTCGCTCTAGCGACTACGTTCCTTAGCCCATGGGCACATTGAAGCTACCCGTAGATATGTAGTGAAGGAGTAGTTTGCTGGGGAAGATTAAAGTAATCCCTTGGATGAGGCCATAGAGAGAGCGCCTGTGGTTGGCAAAACAAAAGAGGTTGGCACAATTTAGTGAATTGATATAGCTTCTTTAGAGCAGGCGATCGTCGATGTGATGTATATATGAGGCATGCTGATCCGCCCTGACTAGCCTTTTCCGATCTCCTTATTGAAGGTTGCTCTAGCTTCTTTTTCAACCGGAAGCCCTTCTCTCAATTGGTCGACCGGGTTATCCGATCTGAGATGGAGTTCCCGGAAGAAAGTTTATCCCTTCCGAGAGCTGCTGTCCGGTAAATTCACTAGAATATAATCAAGATAGACGTGTCACATAAATAATGAAATCTAGTAAGTAGGTCTTGACTGTACACCTTGCCCACTTTGCATCTTCTTTCTTGTACAGGAAAATTCCTGGCTAAGCCAATGGTACTACTTGCAGCGTATGGGCATCCCAGGAAGGGGGCGTACTCATTACCTTGATCTCTATTTTATTTATGCCTGAAAACGTCCCTTCTTTGGCCTACAGCCGGGGCAGAAGGTTAAGCAAGATTCCCAATCTTTCGTCTTGATCCGGAAGAAAAGGGCTCAACCCGATCCCGCTCATTGAGTATAGGAGCTCCCCTTCCTTCAGTTTGAAGCTTCAGATTGAATTACTTAGAAAAGGATAGAACTCCGTATTATACTAGCTACCCATGCCTACCACGTGACCCCTAAGCCGTGCACTTATGCCTAAGAAAGAGGACCGTTCCAGCGTAACCCTTTCCTAGCCCCATGACTGATACGGGTACAGGCACGGACTTGAGTTCGGGATGAGAAAACTTTTGTTTCGTGAAAAGAAGCAAAGTAGATAAAGGGGGCGGGCTCAGCTATGATTGTTTCCTTTTGTTCAATATCTATTAGTCTATTCAACGACCATGCAAAGCTTCGTTTTGACGACTGGATTTGCCAGTATCAAACCTCCGTTCGCAGCTATTTATTATCAATACCGGCCTTGCGGACTCTATGGGACTAGTCTAAAATCTAAAAAAAAAAGAATGGAATTGGATCAAATCTCAAATCAAGGAAGGGGGGTGCCATTGATCCTTGGTACGACGAAGCGAAGAGATGATTGACGAGAAGCTTGAGTGACTTGTTAACGATTTGCTGTAGTTTACTCTTTGACTTTTTTTGTAAATTGCTCAGTGGGAGGAGCGCTTTCCGTAAGTTCAGCTGAGCAAGGAATGCTTAATGGCGAATACCGATAACATAAGACCTAAGACCTCTCTCTCCTCTGCCAATAAGCCACTGCAATCTTTGGCAAAGCATTGGCCCTAGCCTTCCCCGATTCTAATCTAGAATAGAGATCGGATCCTTTCACGCCATAGCACTCTTTTCAACTCGGGGCTAGACCCCTTGATTCAGACAGCAGAGGGAATCCTTTTCCTATCGTAAAAGATCAGTCTTGCTTCTTGGGATGAGTGAATTCACCTAAGAGAAGGTAATGCAGACATGGTGTCTTTTATTTTGGTCAGCGGTACATAGACTTTGAGTCCTAAATCCAAGTTCAAGTTCCTAGGTAGGAAATTACTCTAGTGCGAACACCGAGGTGTCTGTTAAGGGAGTCAAGCTCTGTTCCCGGTGCGAATGCATTATGCCCGGTTGAATCAGTTACACTAGCTAATTTGAACTCAGAGTGGCATACCCTTGGGTCTACCCTTTTCTACATACGTAGGTTCGGTCCTCTCATCACATGAAGGATATTTTTTTACCATCTCCTGGATTTCCAGGATAAGACAGTGTCGTAAAGTAGACATGGTGAGTCGCTCGTTCGTTAAGTTGAGAAATTCAAATGTTACAACATAGCATGGGATTCGAACCCAATTCCGCCAAAACCCCCGATAAGAAAAAGCAAGAATGATATGACAAAGAAATAAGCTTTTCATTTCTCCGGAGCACCCGCCCGTATAGTAGACATCGGTACAATTTTAGGATGTTATAACTCATAAGGCAATGAGAGGGAGTACTATTAAGAACCATCTCGCTCGCTGGTCTTTTCGATCGTATTATCGACCACGATCGAATCCCGCCCGCATTCGGGATCGGGCAGAGGCCTTAAATCAGTAAGGGCAATAGGGTATTATTGACCTGACCCCTATTACTTAAGCCTACTTTCTTCAAGATACGAAATGAGCAGCCGGAAACGGCTGTCCCTATTGTATTTTTAATGGAGTTCATCAACAGGGCTAAGAATCTTACCTTTACTTAGAGAGGGGCAGCGGTACCACTATATTATGGCGAAGTTGTTGACTCCCCTATGCATCCCGACTAAGGTCTCACAAAGGTGCACTTCCCCTATGGATCCAGCCGCTTCACTAATGTGAATAGGTTAATAAGAAGGGTGGATTGGTTATATACTCTTATGCGCGTTCCTTCTTCGAACCTTTTGGTATGTATTGCCCCCTTACTATGGCTCAGATCCACCAGACGAGAAAGTAAATTCCGCACTGCTGCTGAGTCGTCGGACTTATCCACCAAGGGATTCGTGGAATTTCTGTGGATTGCGTTGGGGGAAATCTACCAAAGCTATAGGCAGATAGATAGACTCCTTTCCCGCTGCTAAGGGAAAGCAAGAAAGAAAATCCAATTCTTGTTTTTTAACCAGCGCCCCCTTTTGGGTATGCAGGTACTAAGAGTCCTCTCACTACCAACCAGCAGACATCATCTGGCTGGGTCTTGCCGGTATCAACAACGAGAAAGAAAGAACCAAATGGAAACAGCAACTAACTATGGCTCTTGGCCCAAACAACGTCCTAGGCGTAGGGGAGATCGGAGCAAGAGGGAAGGCCTACACGACGTTTTTATTCCTGGGCTGTAGTAAGTAGATCGAGAGGTCGTTCCGCCCCTTGTCCCCAAATTTGGGTAATATTTTCTCTTTGAATCTTGCTCCAATCTGACCTAGCTGGCGAGCGATCCCAGTTCGCGACAGAGAACAAGACAGCAAGCGAGCGTACCTTTGTTCGCTTCTTCTCAACCAAGCACGGAAGTTTAAGGATAACTGTAGGTCGGCGGCTACCTAAGGAAACTCCGATTTGATCCGCCCCCGGCTGGGAGGCATCTATCTCATCCCGATCACAAGGAGAGGTTCACTATGATGGGGGGTACTTTTTTTTCCCTTCCGGAAAGAATGAAATGCATAGGGGACCATCCTTTTGTTGCGGCATGCTCCTCAGATTTACGGATTCGAAGGGGGCCTCAGGCCCTACTTAGTTGACTGACAATGACAAAGGCTTGCGAAACTAAGTAGCGCCTTTTCCTTTTTGTTTGAATAACCTATTCTCATTATCTTTCATAAGTAAAGTAGGCAAACCTATAGGTCCTTAGTAGCGTTGACAAAGAAAGAAGAAGAGTCGGTTAAAAGACAGCGAATCTTTTTTTATTATTAATTATATTCTAATTATAGGCCAGCTTGACAAGCAACCCTTCCTCTTGATCTGGGGTGCGAAGAGAAAGATCTCTTTTTTATGACTTCCACTTATCGATCCCGGCCCAGAAAAGTGACCGACCAGGGCCCTATTGATGAATGAAAAAAAGGGTTTATGAGCCCTAGCCCTGTAAGCCCACACCTGTGTAGAGTATATCGTTCAACACCTGCGGCACAAACCCATTTTTTACCTATTGGTCCTAGTAGCATAGGCGACCGAACGGCCGCCCCCTAATTACTAGACCAACCTGCTATAATAATTCCATAAACACCTAGCGAAGATA
>JAOANK020000037.1:31847-51170 GCA_026257165.2 Telfairia occidentalis | reverse complement strand
TACACGAGGAATCTTTTTATGGCGGTTCTTCCTTCTAATGACCGGCATATCTATGATTCTTTTCTCCCAGATGAAGCTGCAGGCATCGGTCCGTAGAACCTATAAAAAGGAGATGGTTGTGGCGCGAAGTACTCTTGTGCACCTACGTCATTCGGCTCGCGCGCAAGCCCGCCCCGTTATGTTATGGAAGAATTAAGCTTATTGCTGGGCTGGTTATTCAGAGCCAGCAATTGGCTGTCGGATTTCGTCCCGCAACTAGAAGAAGATCGCTTCGGGGGTCACTGTGGTGTGGCTGAATGTAGACCAGTCCGCCCTTACAGCCTTTGATTGATCAGTAGATTATTTTGAACTTCGGAAGATGGTCAAGGTAGCTTGTTTCCAAACCCTGAGATCGCTGAGTGCCGTGTTCCTTTAACTTGTTTGATTGACTACTCCCCTCTTTCTATCACAGAGAAGATTTTGCTAGTGAGCGGGAACCGGAAAAGCATTGATGAAGAGAGGGAACGACAGACTAATGGATTACGGGACAAGGGGACATACCTAATCTAATAGACGGAATTCGGGATTAGTGGGGTAGCTGCTAGGATAGATGCATAGAATCCGGATGCCGTTGAATCCGTTGGAGGAAGAGCTGCTATTGAATTTCTCTCCGTATCACTGGCAGCTCACTCAGTAGTTGATTTAGCATAGCGCGCTAAAGCAGAATGAAGAGGACGTGTAAGCAATCCCCATTCGACAAAGGCAAGGCGAAGAGCACAGGGGTTATTCTATTCAAGGAGGAGTCACTATACCTACAGTATATCTCTTTGGTATGAAATAGGCCCCTCCCGAAAGAACTCCATCTATTGGTTTATGCGCTCCAGTAAGCGATTTCGTCTCAGTTTTTACGTTACGACTAGACTTCGTTGCTGTGCTGCTCCGGCTTCTGATTCTTGCTTAGAGGGGGTTCTCCCCGGTAGGAAATTGGATGCCAAGACAGTTGGTAGTAAAGAGAAAAGAATACACTTACCTCTTATCGGCTCTTCAAGCAAGCGATAGCTAATCCAGCAAGCCATAAAATAAAAGCGGAGATAAGGGAAAGGAAAGGCAAGGAACGCATAAGCGCAGGAGTACTTAGTAGACTTATTGGTTGGATGCTTCTTGACGGCTCTCTAGTAAGCTCCAGCTATGGATAGTTCGAGGAAGGTGATCCCCTATCGATACCATTAAATGGATAAATCGTGAATAACTAATACGAACTGCGGCAGAATAGGAGCCGAAAGCCATGAGCTTACTTTCACGAATAAACCCTGGTAAGGTTACCTGCGTTCTTCACGGCTAACTGATGTGAAGCCAACAGAGGGGCGCGAGCGTCCTTTCACTAAGGAACCCATCTCGGGAGAAAAATAAAGAAGTACGTCGACGACAACAGATTCAATAGCTGGGGATCTTGCTAACAATGAAACTCCTAACCTTCAATCATCTAACCGTGTAGTCTTTTTTCTCCCTTTTGGCCATTGAAAGCAGTCCAATTGCAGCTTCTTCTGCGAACTCTTCTGCTGCAGCAGATTCATTCCGATCCTTTAGATCCGATGCAACAAGATCAGCTCTTTCTCTGGCTCCCTTACTTGAAACCTTTTAGTCGATCTAGTCAGAGTCCGATCCTTTCAGCCGCTGTAAGCCAACGCCTTTAGCCGATCTGGTTGTTAGTCTCGTTCCTCTTTAGTCTAGCTGACAGCTTTTCCCTTGACTCGCCTCTATGCGCCTGCTTTCCGAAGTCAAAATTCTCTCTTTCCTCTAAGTCGAGTTCCGTTCCCTCGTTTACTGCTTTCCGAGAAAGATATGCCCCGGTATTCAATTCAATAAAGTAGGAAAAACCTTCCATGGCAAGTTTAGGCTTAGGAAGATTTGATCTTTGTTCCATCTAGTGAAGTAGATTCCAATTCCGGTGAAGAGAAGACGATAGCTACAGGCCTTAGCCCCAAACTAAGAAGATATCCCAAACCCCTACCGGTCAAGCTTCTTTTGATATGGAGCTTTCCCCGGATTCTCTTGAGGTCGGGGTTGAAGAATCTAGGGACTCAACAATGGGTTAAGCCTTTAGCTACGGCTGTTGGGGCAAGTCAGTCTTTAGCAGCCTAAACTAAACAAACCTTAATGCCTCCAGGCAGGAGTCTTCCCCACCGAAGACTTTTTCTCGGAAGGAGGGAAATGACATAAGAGGGGATTCCCACTCTCTTCTCTGGTATTGATGCCACCTCAAAACCTATATTCTCATAAGCTTTCCTCTCCGCCTCCGTCTTTGTCGAGCTTCTTTCCTGGCTTGATGAATTACTCGCAGCAACTCTTCGAACCTATACTAGCTCCTTAAACTCCTCTCCTTGAAAGACAGGATGAATCAGAAGAGTTAAGTCTTAGCCCTAGCGTGGGTGAGTGGTTTATTGAGCACATCCACTCTGTCGATAGCATTCCTTGTCACTTCGAGAATGTATTCAAAAAGTAGCTATGTCTCCCTACCCTAAAGGTAGCTGTGTCCCCCCTCCAACCAATTAGTCTAGTCGAGCAGCCTTCGCTCCAACACTGCTTAGGCGAGCTCTCCTATCTAAGGGAAAGTCTCTCTTCCACTCCTCTTCTTTTTGTTTTCTCCTAGGTTTCCTTTTCTCTCCTCGAATCTCTCAATCAGAAGCTGGAGAGGAGAGATGGCATATAAGAAGTGGAACTCACTCGAATAGAGATAGTGTAGGCTCACTCACTCATGGGCTAGTACAGCAAAGAGGGGTTCTCAATTCCCACAGAGCAAGTGGGAAATCAAAAATACCAGCGAACTACAGACTTTCTTTCCTTGAGCATAAAACTCCTGTATGGTCTTTACCGCTTGGGAACCTCGCCTATCCTCTCGAAGCAGCTCTATGGCTCGCTTCAGGTATTACACTCGCTGTAGTTAAATAAAGCTTTTGATCATATTAAGCCTTCTACGGCTGATGAAAGTACTAACTTAACTTCCCTTGATACTGATATTGGTTTATCAGTTCAATTGTCATATATTCTTCCCCTGAATGGAAAGGAACCCCCCCTTATCTGAGGAGTCTTGCTTTCTTTCTTTAGACGAAGCAGGTAAAGAGACTGAACCAGGGCTTGATACTTCCCATTTCCAAGATTAAGATTCGGAAAGGTTTTTCCTTCCCCCTCCATTCGACCCTAGAGTATCGACAGCAGATAATCTTTCCACAGTAAGACAGTAAGAAATTTCGTAATTGAAATTATTCCTCTGGAGCTAGTCAAGTACTTTTTTACCCCCAAAAACGGATAGACTTTCATGGGATAGGAAGCCGAGAAAGCTGAAAGCGGCAAAGATGGGGGTAAGGCAATAGGTGGTAGCAGCAGATGAGGACGGGATAGCGTCCGAACTGCTAGACCAAGAAGCTATTTATTGAGCTCGAGCCTTATTCTTCAATGGTACACGACCTCCTTCTTCTTTTGCTACGACTGATTCTTACCTCGGAGTGGGAAGAGCTGATGAGCCGTAGAAGGGGGATGCAGCAGAAAAGATTTAGCCAGGAAGGGCCGCCCTTAGTGTAGGAGCTATCCTATGACTTTTTCCAGAATCGCGGAGGGGATTTTCCAAGAAATATGCTGCTAATCCTACCTTTGGAACAAAATAGTACTACTTCTGCGCTCAAGACAAGGCGGGTTGGTAAGTCGGTAAAAAAAGTGCTTTCGACTCGAGCAGCTGTCTTTCTTTCGTTCGGTTTTCCCCTGATCCTAACCCTACGAAAACCGGTGGAAGAGTTCGTACCTGGAATTCAAATGGAATCCGAAAGAGACGAACGAAGTCCTCCTCGGCTGGGAACTTTTTTTAGTCCCTTTATTCCGGAAAGCTAGGCATCTTCCCCACTACGCCGTATAAAGAGGATTCATCTGCTTAAGATCTTCCACTGCCTAATTAAAATGGGGAATCGGGTTTCGTAGCTCAAGCCACTTCTCTTGAACTCGAGGCTGAAGTCGTGTTAGGATGCAGTGCCCTTGAGTAGGGGTTGGTGGGCGATCCTTGACTAAAGACAATTTCCTTTGTTTACCTGTTTTCCCAAAGCAACCTGCCTATCTCGAAAAAGCATTCCGACTGACAATAAGTAAGAAGTAAGCCCCGTGAAATGCTACTGTTAGGGCTGTTGCTTTCTATTAGATCGAACGGAATCCTTGAATTCAGAGCTCCATTTAAGCGATGGAATAAAAAGTAGACCTTAGCCCACGTTATGGCAAAAATGGGAAAAAATACCCTTTCAAACCCTCCGAGGGTTAGGATCAAGGGCTCGGTCGAGCATCTTCAAACCTTCCTCTTCCTAACTACGCTTTTTTCATCAATTCAAATCTATGCGGCCTACGCTTTCTGCTCTTCCTACTGGGAAGGAAGAAGACCATAATGTCCTTTCTACTGGATTTCCCATGTTCAATGTTCAAACAATCAAGCAGAATACGAGGCACTAATCATCGGCCTTTGAAACACTGGCCGATCTTGGCGCGTCAGCGATCGTCGAGGTTTATGGAGACTCTATGCTGGTCATAAAACAAGCTGCTGGAGTGTATACGTATAAATGCGAGATCAAGGGGGCCCAGGTGTCTTTCGCGTTTGAAGCGTCTAGGCCGGACAACTCGTGGTTAAGGTCCATTCTTGCATGTGAGGAGAAAGGAAAGAGAGACTTTTTGAAAGACTACTCTATTTTGAACTACTTCTTCGCTCCTGGAAAGTGAAAAAGAAGCGATTGCTACTGAGCTAGTTCACTTTATAGTTCTTCTCTAAACTTAGCTTCTTCAAGGGGGGACCGGGGGCAAAGCCCGAAAGCGAGGTGAGCTGGAAGTTCAAGGGGGGCGAGAAATGTTCTCCCGCCGACCGATCCGCTATCTCAGTAGTGGTAAAGAAACTAGTTTTTCTTCCAGAGTGAACGCTGTTCCGAGTCGCTAAGAGCCACTACATCTATATCTATATAAGGCATTACTTTAAGAAAAGATAGAATCCATAGAAGGGTCGAGGATATAGCTAAGAGAATCAAATCCAGGTTGGGAAAGAGGCATTCCCCCCGATGCAAGGGTTGGATCCGGAACAGAAGAGATAACTTCAGCCTCCAACGATGGATGTTCTTGAAGACGAAGAAAATACCCTCAAATTCTCGATCGAACGATCGGCTTTGAAGCGCTCGGGCAGAATTGATATTCCATCCAAAGTGTGAAGAATCTTTCTGGAAGCAAAAAGCGCCGGGTCCGTTGGTTTGAAGAAGGGGAGGCTTCGGAGGTTTGGAGATTCCATTCCAATAGAACTAGTTGCGCTTGCTCGCCAAAAGGATGAACCAATCCAGCTGTAACGTCAACTAGAGCAGTGGAGGCACGGTAAGCCAATTCTCCCGACATTGGGTCAAGATACGAAACTTAAAAGACTTGGCTCTGGCTTTATAACCTCCGACCTTATTCGGAATTTTGCTCTGACTTTCCTTGCCCATCCCTTTTCGAATGATTCAATGTAATTGATTTTCACACTCTCTCTAGACCCATCCGCCGCCCTGGACTGGAGAAGGGGCGCGGTGTTGAACCGGAAATGAGTTGGAAAGGAGTTGAACGAAAGCAGACAAGTGAAGGACCCAAAGAGACAGGCTTATGACTAAACACTACCCGGAACGAAACCCAATCGATTCGAGTCGGTCAGTCGAACAAACAAAGACTATAGTTCGCGATCAAGTCGTTCGCTTCTATAGCGGTGATAAAAATTCCATCGATCTCTGATAGGGCGGAAGGATGAGAAGGCCGACATCTTAGTTAAGCTATACTTGTCTTTATTCTTAAGCTCAAAGCTTATAGTCTTTCGACAAGAATCCAAGTCTAAGTTTGAGTCGGTAGTCTCTGAGCCTTCTACTTCAACCTCTAGTCTTATTTATAAGAGAGTGAGTGAGAAGTGTGTGCTACTGTGTAAACGGTATATTCGTAGGATGTTAGATATTCCTATGGATGTCGGACTCTGCTGGTATCCTGTTTGGACTTCGTCCCCAGTACCTTTCAAATAGAGCCCTTAAGCTTAAGTAAGTAAGTAAGAGCTCTTTTTTTTTCCCTTTTTTCCGGGATTTCTTTTCCATATCATTATTGAACAAAGGAGTTCTACTCGGGCCTCAGTTTCCGACCAGGCCCTGGGAGACTGCTTGAGCCCATAGATAGATAGCTTTCAAAGTCTGCAAACCTTGTTCTCCTCCCCCTTACACAACCGGGTTGAGGACTCATGTAAACTTCTTCCTGTAGGTCCCCGTTCAGGAAGGCATTTTGAACATCTAATTGGAACAGAGGCCAATCTCGATTCGCAGCAATAGAGAGCAGGAGACGAACAGACTTCATCTTGGCTACCGGGGCAAAGGCTTTCTCGTAATCTATCCCATATGTTTGAGTAAAGCCTTTATTTAGCTACTAACCTGACCTTTTCCTCCTTTCCCCCATAAAGCTTCTCTTCACCCAGTCCCATATCCAATTAGTAGATGGGGAGACTCAAAAGAAAACAAGACGCATTGCCTGTGATTCCTTTTGATAATGAATGAAAGCATTACCTTTTTAGCTTGATTTTCCGGTAGTTGATAGGGACTCGCCTGCTAGGCATCCCGTATCGTACAGATCAGATGATCGTAGACCACCCTTGGTTGTGCTACATCCGGTCAGGCCAGTCAGCTGGTTCGGGGTAATGGACGGAGAGTGGGCATGTGGTGTCCCTGTCGATCTCTTTCTGGACAACATGGATTTCTTGACCTCGTCTTTCTTCGCCAATTTTCTTTCCTTCCGGTGTGATTGCATTAAAACAACTTTCCCCTGTAAAGCCACTATTCAAAATGGAGCTTGACGTGGAAGGGGGGATGATAACGAAAGGCTGAGAGCAGTGCCCGCTCCCTTGTGTTTGAGGGAGTTGGTGCGAGCTGGATTTACCACCCTCGGCCCCCAATGCTCTATTATCGATGCATCAACAACATAATAGTAGGCGATCAAGGTTACAGCGTCTCCCCGCCGATCCGCCTCAATAAATGACTCGCCCGGGCTTTCTCTCATTCAAGGGAAGGCTCATGCCCTCAATCGAAACCATCCACCAATGATTCAATAGATTCGATTACATATGGTTGTTTTCACCCATAATAGTGTTACGAATCCGCCCTATATAACAGACCGTCCTCTTTCAAGATCCGTGCATTTGTGGTTCCAACGTTTCCAGAGCTATTCCAACTCGCTGCTTTCTCCTCTAATGAGTTCATAAATGGTTGTTCCTGCCGGGCTGAACCCCTACTGGGATAGGAACTTATCCATTTGAGCTTCCCTTCATAACGAGATTGAACTTCCCAAGCAGACTTTATATGTCTTGTGTCCATCACGACCTTCATCATATACGTATGCAAGTAGCTAAATTGCCGGGTTCGGAAAGAAAGGCACTACTTCCCCCTCTGCATCCCTTATTGGAATAATAGGGAAGGAAAGACCTTGCCTCACACCGGAAGCCCCTATCGTCGATGATACTTCTTTTTGGGGAGAAGTAGAGCAACAACTCAAAGTCGAATTACTTATGTGCAAGAGAGGTACATCTTCCATAACCGACTACTTGAATCGTTTCAAAGCTATTTGTGAGTTGAGTTGTTGGCTGCTATTCAGAAATCTGTTTCAGATGATGATAAAGTAATGTATATCTTGGACGGGCGGGCTGGATATGGTCTTTGTCACTTCGGTGTCTATGAGGGTTCCCTTTCCCCCATTCAGTGAACTTAGGTCGCTCCTGCTGGCTGCCCGTTACAAGCCTATGCCCGCCTCCTCCACTCCTCTGGCTACTGATTATGCGTTAGTCAGTCAGGTTCAGCAAACCACATCTGATAATCGAGGACGGGGCAGAAATGACCGGGGTCAGGGCGGAGCTCAGACAACATCCTGATTTTCATCTATATCAGCTCGAGCGAGAAAATCCACTTTCTTTTTTTAATCAAGTAAGGGAGAACTGGGAGGCGCAGCTCGGGCCTAGAGATGTGCGTACCCTCGACGAGAGGGTTCCAAACCTAATTAAGTAAGTAAGATTTCAAGAAGAATAAATTAACCTCCGTCTTTTTTGATAAAATTTTTCCTGAGTTTTTTTATGGTTAGAAAAGGTAGCTTGCAACCAACGTGCTTGCGCTAAGCAAGTAAACTACCTTCTTTCCTCTATTCTCTTGTGAGTGCGGGCGTGTAGAAGCTTATCTTTTTTTTTTACTTCCCATTTGCCATACGGTATATGGTCTAAGGTCAGCGATCGAGTGAGTGCATCGAAGTTAGGGCACAGTTGCATGGTTGTCTTTCTAGCTACGTGAGAAGATGGAGTCGGGAGACGGAGAGTGAGATATGAACCCTGGATTCGTGATCGTATCAGTATCCCGGTTCGATGCCCATCTAATAGCCCTTTCTTCGGCAACGGTCTTTCCCAAGCAAGATGCACTTCTTACCGGTTTTCACCCTTTTGAAGTACCTGATAGAAGAAACTATTAGATAGATAAGGAGTTAACGGATGCTTTTTTCTCATCGAACAGCGGAAAATTCAAATACCGGAACTCCCTCGGCACTTTCTTCGTCTGCTTTCTTCCGCCAGTACTCTTCTTGCTCCTATTCTACTATTCTATTATCTTTTCGCCTGCCTAAACTCACCGACCTTGCTTGGATATTCCTTTGACGTACGTGAATTAGGCCCTTGCTTGGCGGGTCGGGCGACCGGTTAGCAGTAGATCCTTTCCATATCGAATAAAGGAAGGCATCGAGTAGGGCTTCCCAGACAGAGAAAGATCGGGGTTTGGAGGCGGGATGATCGATGGTACCATTTTCTTCCTTCCTCTCCTGTCCCGTATTTTCACGACGGACGGACGGTGTGAAGTTTAGCAGCAAAGGCAACTGCGGATGGGTTTAGAGACCCCGTCTCAACGCTGCGAACAAGCTGAGTACCGTATTCAGCTACGGAGATCGAGAAATCATAGCCCAACCCAAATCACAAAGAAGATCGTTCAGGTCATCGGACGAAGCAAATGTAGCTCCGCAGCGAAGTGTATGAAAGAGAGCTAGGCGGCGAAAGCCTAGAGAAAGATGATTTAGGACTGATGACGGTTCGACCCGCCTCGGGGTGAATTTCCGGTGGAGATTAGGGAGTGAGAGATGAGAGACGGAAGGTTACGCTTCGGCAGGAGGACGAAAGATAGAGAAAACTGGACTAGGAATCATTGGAATACGGAGACCTGGAGAGCAGCTTTCGGAAGGTGCCATAGATGCGGTTCCATGGCCTGCTAGAGATGAGGATTGAAGTTCGTTGGTGAACTAGACTCGTAATTGTAACATAGAATGCCTGCCCTGCGAATGGGGAATCAAAGATCGGGAAAGGTAGTTTGCCGCTTCCGCTGTTGATCTCAGCTTTGGTAGCAACCACTAGATCGAGATCTGGCCCTTGGAGGTGGGACTTCCAATACTGGGATCGGGATCCATGAAATTGGATACTTATTAGCTCTCGAGTGAGAGGACCTGAATGCACAGGTTCGGCACCTGAGGTTGGGCTAGTGGGGCTAAACTCTACCCACCTACGAAGGCCCGGGCACTCATCTCCTTTGTCTCCAAAAGTAGACTTTGAACCACCAGCCTTTAGACCACGTCCTCTATAAACCCGCGAATGTGGAACTGGGATTCTCCTCCCGTTGCTGGTGAAATGGGACCAAATGGCGCATCTAATGCCCCTTAAATAAACGAGGAAGAGGGTTGGGCGACCGGGGTAAACGCTTATCACCTCCCGTCAGTGCCCGTCTACTAGAGTCTCAACTCCCTAACAGCCGTCCTAGTTTAGCGGTTAGAAGGACGAGGGAAGACTGCTTGCCATGCATCCCACTACCTCTCATTATGCCCCGTCCAAGCCAAGGAACTTACGCCGAAGAGTCCTGACAAATGATGATTCAGACGAGATTCGGCATTTTTGAACCACGAAACGCTTGGTTTCCATTTCGGTTGTAGGTGTAACCAACCTGCTATTAAGAATAGGGCAGAAAGAAATAATAGAAAAAGAGCTATTCCAAATCGAATGAATATTAAATCGAATAAATAAGGGGTCAGGAAGTCCAACCAGACTACGGCTACGGCTCCAAGTGAGGAGGGCGTCTTTTTTCTTCTGATTAGCAGTGTTGAGCTGGGATCGGTCTCAAGCTATCGGCTCAGTACCGGACATTAGCCATCCCCTTTCCGGCATTAGAGCTCAAAAAACTTAGATTCCAAGCACACTTGTGACGAAGAAAGGATCCGTTCCTCCAGCCAGTTTCGGGTTTGAATAGTAGGGGCTCCTTAGTTGAGGGAGGGCGTGTTAAAGCCATCGCATAAGGGCTCCAGCTCCCACAAGGATTGATAATAAGCATCAATCCGACCTTCTGCGGAGATAAAAGGAAGAATTTATTTCTAATATTTTATGTATTCCCGCTCGGTCATTGGCTGTCCTCCTCAATCGATTAGACTATGGCGAATCGCTCGTGTATTGGTCTTTGGGAAAGACTTCCATCTACCAATCAGCGGACCGGAACTCCCAGGCTCTGTCTTTAGCTCCCTCAGCATCTACTATGTGTTTTCCGGGTGAATCATTTAGAGTTCCTGGGGAAGAGGTGTAATATCCCTTTAACCTGAGAGTGGCTCAAAGCCTTTTGTAGACAGGAGGGCATCATCTAGGTTGGAAGTCTCCATTCATTGTTAGAGCTGTTGGAGAGCTTTAGAGCTCAAGGTTCGTCAAAGTCTTCTGGTCTTCCATCGGGACTAGTTCCGGGGTGGAAGTGACTCTACCGAACCCTTAACCTCGGTACAAGAAAGAAAGGGGAACCATCACTCTCATAGGAGTAAGGGTGCTTCTGCAAGGGAATCATCAATCCAAAAAGGCGAAATCCAGTTTTCTTTTGTCCTACTTTTATGAGAAATTAGATGCCCAGTACAGAGAAAATAGAAGTGTGATTGTCTTTCCGGGCTCGGTTATCGAGTTTGCCTCCCCTCTCTCTTTACTTATCTTATCTTTCGATATTAGTTATTCACGGACTCTCCCCTTCGAAAAGAAAGGAGGATCCCCTTTCTCCCCCGTGTGGAAGTATGTCTTTCTTGCTGCTCTGCTCTCTCTGTCAGCACTTTTTGCTCTGCTCTATTCTAGAGTCAAAAGTAAAGAGAAATCTTTCCTTGCAATTTCCCCCAATCGTAATCATGATCGGGAAATTAGCCCTCCTAAGGCCCTGTTCTGGCATATGCCTTATCATCTTTCCCTCTAACTATGACTATCATATATAGAAGAAACTCTTAATTTAGTTCGGATCGTACCGCAGAAAGCACTAGTTCTGACTTGAAGGATGTAGTTGCTCCTACTTGTCTCAATCACACGGATTTAGAAAGGGTCGGGGTTAGAGGTGTCACATCTTTAGGGTAAATAACTCCTAGTATGAAACTCTCATTAAAGAAAAGAGAGAAGCGATCAGGAAGGGGCGGCTTAAGAGTGAAGCTTTAGTTGTTTCCCTTTACCCGGTGGAGAGTCAGAGTATGAGTGAGTTCCCAAGTGTAAATACTAATAGAATACCTTCCCTTCGGTCTTGACTTTCTTTCGAGTTCGAGCTAGAGCTAGGAGTTCTTCCAAATGAAATGTTATTACCGTTTGACTCATCTGAAATGTACTCCTTTCCAGAGGAAGGCTTACGATCGTAACCATTATCGTATAATGATCATAGAAAGTCTATTCGTCCTTAGCTTAGGGAATGGAAGCTCGCTTTAAGAGTGATTCATCATGTAATTAGTTCTTCTAGTTACAGGCCTTTTCCGCTAAGCCAATTTCCGTACCTTCTCCTAAAGGGTTAGTCGGTCTTCTTTCTTCTGATGGTTGCTTTATGAGCACCGGATGGTAACCGACCTCAGGGAAGTATCCATCGGGTTGCCCACCAGAGAGCAGTATCGATCGGGAGCTTTATCAGCAGAACCCCCAGGTAACCTAAAAGAAAAGAGGAACTTCACTTCTCGGGGTATTGTATTGATTCTCATGGCTTCTCTTTTGGGCAGGTATGGAAGACAGAAAGATATATTCAGTTGCTTTGGTCGGGGAATCGGTTGAATCTGCTACGCTTTATGCGCCTGGTGAGGAAGAAGGACTCAGCTCAACTACTTCCTTTGCTACTGATGCCATACCACCAAGAGCGGATTCGATAGAGTAGGTTACATGTTGTCCTCAAACAACTCATAACTCTAAGTCGGCAGGAAGGAAGGAATTAGAACTCGTAACTGATACCGGTGGGAGCTATGAACTAAAATCCCCAAGGGCTGAGGAAGCATCAGAAGAGTTCATTCGATAGCATGATTTCATAATATCGTATTATGATCAAATCAAGGCTTTCCTGAAGAACTTGCTTTAAGAGCGAATTCAATTGAGCTTCACTCACGCCCCGGTGAAAGTATGTCCTCGGCAGGGAAGACTTATTAAGATCGATCAACTGAAGTTCAAACAAGGATTCCAGCTGATACTACAAGCCGCAATCGATACCTTTCCAGATGAGTCCGAGTCAGATTCTTAGCTTTAGAAGAACCTCCTGGTAATTGAATAAGAAAGAAGAGTTTTCTGCAGGTAATTGCATCTTTAGCTACTATTGATTCAATTCCGACAAGAGCTGATTCTCCTAATGGAATTCCTTCTTTGGTAAGGATGGTTACCCGCTTGCTTGTTAGTCATTTTCTTCGGCCTTGAACGCTTTAGCGCCGGGTTCTAGTGGAGTATCTTGTTCCTGAAGAAGTAGCTTCAAAGGCAAAGTCGGAAGCAGAGGAAGAGCGACTTAAAGCAGCGGAGAGAACTCTAGCATCAGAAGCAGAATCGGAATCAGGGCAAGGAAGTATTCGAGAATATCTGTTTTAGACTAATGTTGAGTTCTATGGTAGTGATGCCTAGTTCTACTCGTAGTAATTCACTAGTTCCACAGCTCCGTAAGGATCGTAAGAGTTCGATTTCGTAGGTACCAGTGAAGAAGAAGAAAGTGAAGTTTGATCCTATAATGCTATTGGTGCAAAAAGAAGCCTTGAAGCGGAGGAATCATTCTCAGTGGCAGGTTCAGGGGAAGAAGCAGAATTCCCGAGCGGCATTAAGAATAGCTTATAAAAGAAAGGGCTAACGAAGCCTAGCTCGTTTAGGTCCTGCCATTCCTACCTATCTATCCTTGGTCAACTCGGGAATCAGCTAGACCTTACTTTCTCTTTCAAATTCATTGATTTGCCAGTTTATGAGCTCACTAAGTCGGAAGCCAACGCTATATCTCTTGCTATGGCTCTTCCACGGTTGATGAAGCTTTCTTCTTGGTTGGAGAGGGGATTGAAGAGCTCTAATTTCTTTTCCTGGTCCAGCTCAGTCAATGATTACACTTGACATCTTCTCCTCATCTCTGTTTGCTCTCACTCTGTCCCTATCTATGTGATTTGGAGACCAAGATAAGTAGGGATTGGATCGATGTAATGCCCGCTTGAAGCTCTGTTCTATGCCCGCGCTCCGCCCATACAGAGATGTGGTCACACGATGAAAGCTTTCTATAGTCACCAGGAATCAATTGTCTATTTGACATGTCAGCATTGGAATAATAGCATACAGGACTAGCCTCCCCCTCTGGGAATTCTTTCTCGGTCATCTGATGTTGGGAATTCATCTTCAAAGGAGCAACCTATGATCCATTGTCTCTGACGACGCCTTTAGTTGATAAACCGAATGTTCCGCTGGATTCTTGTGCCCGATCAGTCAATGATGAGAAGGTGGCATATTATTTCGACTTTAAGTCGGCTACCGCCTTTAGTCTTCTTGTTTGAGATGATGTGCCCTCTTTTCGGGGGGTCGTTTGCCTCAAGTGTAGTTAATTCGACCTTGGCTTGCAACATCTTTCTGGTACCGTTTGTAAAACGGGCGAATAGTGCTTTAAGTTTTGTGGCTGGACAACCTCTCGGTTATCTGTCCTTGTTTGCGTTGTCTCACTCCCTTCTTATTTGGTGGTGCGCAGAACAAGTCGTTACTTTTCTTCGCTTTAGGAAGTACTCGGCGATGATGTTGTTATCGCAGTTGGACGCCGACAAACAAAATAGAATATTATTATTACACAGGGGCTCATCCTCTAGATCTAGAAGTGGTAGAACTCTCATAAAGAAAGACCTTGTCCTACGCTCCTATTGAAGTACTCTAAAAATGAAATTCAACTTAACTCCGCAGGGCTATTCTTCGCTTAAACCCCTACTTCCGCAGCTTTTATGGGTGATTCACCCTTTACTTATTGATGCTTTTCCTATTGGGATACCAATCTAAGTTAATAGATTGACTATGGGGATATCTTCATTGGGAATTTACACAATTGTAAGAAAAATGCTGATGTTATGACTCGGAATGATTTTGGCGTCTGGGAGATCTTTTTGCCAAACAATCAAAAGGGTTCTCTTCGCATTACACATGTCTCACGAGTGAAGATACGAAAGGATACCCCGGGATCAAAGACTCGATTCCAGCTTGGATTAAGTTAGATGTACAGGCTCCTGGCGAAATTCCACACCACATAAGGGAATAGACTACGATCCACCAGAATAGGTTTTGTATGCTATTTAAACATCCAACGAGATTGAAGAGTCCCTAATAGCGGACTATGTCAATACCCTTGAAAAGCAATTTAACACTAATAAAGTTAGCCGCTCTGTCTGTCTCTCGCTGTCTTAAGTGCTGTGCTAGCTTTAGCCTTACTCTAACAAGTAAGCAAGCGCTACGCCCCCTCTCGTATCATCTTTCGATGAAAAGAAGGAATGATCCGGGGATAGCCACTACGGGTAAGGGACACAGGAACAGGTAATTTACTCTTAGGAGGCGAAAGACCTCCACATAAGAAAGGGTATCCTAATAATGCAACCGATACGCCGCAGCCTATTCCTCCCAGGTTCTAGAATACAAGGTAGATAGGCAACCTCTTATCTATCTTTGAATCTTGGCTTCTCAAAAGACGACGGAAAGACGAAAACGGAAACTTAACGGGAAAAGACTACCGGGGAGACATGCACCAGAGTTAATGGGGGGCGAGAGCACGTGAGAAAACGAAAGATTGATCGAGAGAATAAGTAGGGGCGGCCAAGACAGAGGTCTGTGGGAGGGATACAAAATCCTATGCAAGAGGGTTTGACGGAATTGAATCCGCAGCTGGCAGCTGTTTTTCACGTGGCGAATTTCTCTTTCAAAAGCAAAGAATGACGTAGGTAGACTAGAAGGAAGACTTTCGAGCTTAATTAAGGCATAGTAGCTCTATTGTGGCTACCTTTGTTTGCTATTTCATCCGGTGATGTTCACAAACACAAAGCGGCTCTTACTATTGACCTGGCTATCTCCGAGTTGAAATCGATCCCTGCTCCTCGGGCATTAAGGCCAGGAAAGGAATCAGTGCCAAGAGCGGTTACGACTACGAGAGCAGTTATCCTTCTACCCGGTTACGTCTTTCTTTTCTTCTATTGAACGTAACGTCTTGAACTAATCTATTTCATTGTATAATGTGACCCATTACCGTTGGTTCCGTCTCAGATTCGGAACCCGCATGACAAATCATAGAATCCGAAGAAGAAGCCAGAGAGGAAGGGGTACCGTACCTTGAGTGTTTTTATTTACCAGAGGATTGGTCACTGTCTAAGTATGTATGATAAAAAAGTATAGACTACTATCTGATGCAGGTTCCACGGATAAGTGAGTTTGAAATTGATTATATCTCCTGCCAGCCAAAACATTGCCCTTTCTTTCTCGCGCTCCCCCTCTAAGCGAGCTAACTCCCGATCGACTACTACAAATGGGTGAAAATCCTTAAATTGAATAAGAATTCCGAGACAAACCATTGTATTTGGTACCTCGTAATAACAACAAAAGGGGTCCTTCTCGATTCGGATTGATTCGATGTCACAACTTCCAAACTAAACTCAGAAGAAGGATGTCCGGAAACCACAGGGGATGCGGTGAGAAAACCCCCCAAAGGTAACATCCAACATCGAAGAGATATGGGAAAGAAGTCGCTAAATGGAAGCTGAAGAAGAGCGAGAGAGAGTGTGTGTTCTTAGGATACTCTCGCACTCAGAAAGGCTATAGCTTACGATCGATAGGAAGAGTAGCTACGAGAAGAAAGCTATGACGGATTACACTATTTACAACACACTAATGAAAGGTGCGAGCATAAGACCTTAGCCCAATGAGATAAGGCTACGGGGGATGGAACGAAGAAGAGAGATCGACCAAGGAAACAAAGACAAACCAACTACGCCTGCAAGATCAAGCACCTAAGACTTTCGCCCTCCTTCCTTCACTCTTAGCATTGAATGTAGCTCCTACGGTCTCAATGTAGCAGTCAAATCGATTGTTTGACTCTCTACTTCCCTTGACCTTTTGCTCCTCCTTCCCGGGGACTATTCCAAGAAAGAAAAAGGAAGTGCCCCCCATAAGCTTCGCTAAAGCGACTACGTTCCTCTAGCTGTAGAAGCTTTTCGGCCTATGGAGCAAATCCCCTGCTTGACTTAGTGCGCGAAAGAGCTTTATTTAGAATTAGAGTAAGGGCACGCTAATACATTACTTTTCGTGCTTTCGATCTGCTTACTTTGAATAAAGATAAATAATAGGCGGAAAGGCTTTACACAAGACCACAGAGCGGAAGAGAGAGCCTTCGCTTACCTGCTTAACCGTGCCCTCCTATCGTACCTATATCCCTTCTCATGCAAGTCTATGTATTAGTTAGAAGAACTCGCTCCCTTCGCTTACTTATGAGTTTCCTCAAATAGCGTATAAAAGAGTTCTTTCAATCTACCCTGTGCTCAAGCCATATCTTTCTGTCTGTTTGGCTGACTTCCCTTACTCTTACTTAGGATACTAGATTTCTTTCAAGAAACCTCTCACGAACTGTCTTTCTTAAGCCTCTTCGGCAAAGCCAGGGCATGCGTTAGGGTACGAAATCGTCGGGGTTTTGCCCCTTTTCTGAGTTCGATTGAAACAAGGCTAGGAATGCTATATTTAACCCCTCCGCGGGGAAAGCAGATTTATAGACAATATTCTTATTTTCAAACAGGATACCAATAAGAAAATGAATCATTAACAAGAGGTTGTAGGCCCTGCCTCAGTATCTGGAAATTCATTAGTTTCAAGCAATGTCTAAGAAAGAGAAAGTATACGAACCAGAATTGTAAGGATTAACTCCCTTCCTTTAGTTGAGGGTTTACGCCAGCCATGTAACATAATAGTAGGGAGGACCTGGACAACTATATATTAGTAAATAGAAGGCTATAGGCTTAACCTAAGGTCTAAGTCTGCCAAAGGCACTATAAGATCAGTAGGTTTCAGCATCCTTTCTTTCCGCTAATTCATGTGCTTTCGCGAAGGCTAGAACTAGAATCTTACGAAAGAGAGTGTAAGCTATTGGCTATAGCTGTAGAACGATAGGCCTTAGAGCGAGATAAATCACTTACAGAATGCATTTTCCTCACTACTAGATAGTAGAAGAAGAGGAATTGTAGATGAAAACAAAGGCCATTGAACGAAGCGGCGATGCATTTGCTTCCTTCTAATTAATGCTCGAACTACACTCTCCTAGCATCAGGTTTTCACCGTATCAAGGCGTACATCCGTGTGATCGAGACTCTACCTATACGATACTGCTGAAAGCAGAAAGCATAACTAGCACAATTCCTTGCTCCATATGCCTATTATTCTTGGGTCACTTCTGGCTCAGTTCCCCTCGGCTGGGAATCTGTCCATAGCGCTAACTGGTATTAGTGATCTTCCTTCTCTTATCCCGAATGACTTGAGCTTCTCTTAGCTCTCTTCTTTGACAAGCTAAAGCTTTCCTACATCCCTCAATTCAAGGCCTTCTAAAGTAAGTCGAAAGGCTACTTCCTTCCCACATACCTCTATCCGGGTAGTCTTGGAATGACTGCTATAGTCCCTCAAGCTTGCAAGCAAAAGGTCAAAGCATGATTACAAAGGAAGCATGCATATGTTATTAAAAGAATCTCATCTACTGAAATAGGAGTACTTTTATTCTATTCTGAATATTCTTATTCCTTACAGTAGGTGTTCGCCCTACCCGTGACCAATCTCCCCTCCTCGGTTCGGGTTTCAACATATAAATCGAGTGGCTTGAGACCTTAGAGTCTGTTGTTTTCGCGAAGGGTTTGTTAAAAGAACTCTCTTTACAAAAGTAGTAGTCTTTACCCGAATAGAGTACTTCATTCTGACTTTCTCATAGCAGGCAATCCGTGCGAAAGGGCTCTCTCATCTGCTATTTGTACCAGAAGACGAAAGCAAGGAATCCTAGACTTCCGAGACGATAGGAGCGAGGCTGAGCGTTATAAGGCGGCTAAGGCAATCAGTTAATCTCTTTCTGAAATAGATCTCCCTTCGTCTGGCTTAGCTCATGGAATAGTAGCTCTTCCGCTATACTCTGGAGTGAAAGAAAAGCCCTGTTTTGCCCGCCTTAGTAAGACCCTATTTCTGAGCCTTCCCCTCCTCCTTTTGAGTCATCTTGGATGAGAAGACAGAGACCTACTTCATCGACTTTCAATGTCCGTGTGGAATGCAACTTGCTCGCTGAAGTGGAGGCGCTTTCCGGTAGCAGGGTTTGATTCTCTTTTTACGATTCCCATTCAAATCTTAATTAAGTACCAGATAGAAGAAACTATTAGTAAGGAGTTCACGTATGCTTTTTTCTCATCGTGTAGCCGGATAATTCGAATACCGCTACATCCTTCCATTCCTCAGGAAAGATGATCTACTAGTTCGCTGGCTCCATGGAGGTTCATTTGATCGGGTGAAAGTGGTTCTCGGAAATAGATATCCTATATTGGGATTGAGGAAAGAAGAAAGACTAAAGGAAGCTCTACGGACAGAGCTTTCGAACTCTAAGACTACTTTGAGCAAAAGGTTTTCTAATCCTTCTTTCACGAATGACCTTACCAGTCTGTTTTCGCGCATATCCTTATAGCCTTTAGCTACTATCCCGATCGATATGATAGGGCTTTACCAATGGGTGTCTTTAAGACGCAAGAGAGCGAAGAAGGGGGGAAAGAAAGAGAATGAATTTCATTCTCCAGTCGAGCTGCTTTACCGAAGGTATGCGAACGAGAAGCGCTAGGTAGATTTCAATAGCCAACTCCCAACGGACAGAGCGATAGGGCATTCCCGAAGGGTTTAGAGAAATAGGTAGCGCAGAAGGAACGTAGTCGCTTTAGCGAAGCTTATGGATGGCCGAAGATCAAAACCTAAATGTGCCAGGGGTTGATCATCGAAGCCAGGGCAATAACGATGAAGGAATTTGA
>JAOANK020000037.1:8354-30420 GCA_026257165.2 Telfairia occidentalis | reverse complement strand
AGTAGACTCACTCTACCGAGGGGCAACAAAGGCTGGAACTCTTCCTGCCAAAAACAAGGGACCTACTTCTCATCCTAGGAGTTTGCAGGTATGAAAGAGTCCCCTCTCTGTCTGTCTCTCCGAGTTTCTACTACTAAGTAGCACTTCTGCTATTCAATCATAGAATCGATTCCGATCCAGTTTAAAATAAAAAAAGGGAAGCCCTATATATATAATATATATATGTTATTAGAAAAGCGCTAATGCCCTATCTATAGTCTATAGTAAGGGGCCCTTTTCTTTCTCAAAGTCAACTTTCTCGCTTGTTAGTCAACCCCTACAACATTTTTTGGGATATTAGAAGAAGCGCCGCAGGTGCTTAACGCCCTATACTATACAAGAGGCTGGTCTCGATCTCGCTTGGTGGTACCCCTCTCGATGATTGTTGACTCAACTTCGTTGGAGGGCTCTCCCTCCATCCATCGAGTCAAGTAATTCGCTATCGGAAATTTTGCCGCCGCCTATCTCATGGCATGCTTCTTCTTTCTCCGAATCGGTTCCTAGTGTCAGTCAATCAAGATTCGCCATCAAGAGAGGGAAGAGCCTTTACTTTAGGTTAAGCCGGTCTCTCATCATTCACGCAATTCCCCCGTCCATCGATTGATCGCGCGAGTACGCATCCAGTCAGCGCATAGCGAATGAAAAAAGCGTTTATCCTGGATTCTCTTCCTCAATCAAAATGTCTATCAATTGATCCCTATTCATTCGGTCAAAGTATCCACGGCCTTTTCACGCCCCTCTACTAAGAGATGCACCATGTTGATAGGAATCGGCAAAGACCTTCTTGTACACGTCCTCGAGGGCAATTCATGGCAATCATCACTAGTTTCTCCCGAGGGCATGGTATGGCTTTGTTCTTGGTCTTGTTTAATAGATGTCGAGCGCCACTTTTCCCCGTCCCAGAATCTCCATCTGTTCTAAGTGGGCGCGAGCCCTTAACGGCCTTATGTCAGGTTGGTTGTTTAAAAGACTGTCTCTTTACCCCTTGCATCTTCATCTTTTCGAAAGCCCAGACCCATTCTTCTGGATCTGCATTAGTCCTATTTCAGGTGCAAAGCCTCTTCACTCTTCAATAAAGACCTCCTTCTTTTCTTTCTCTTCATTTCTCATTTTGTTGATTGAAAGAGAATAAGCGCTATCCATTAAGTAAAGGGAGGGTTTGCTACATCGGGCGGTTGGGGCCCCTTCAATAGTTGCGGGTCCTTGCCGCTGCATGAGTGATAGCTCACGCTCAAAACTCCTCCGACACGAGTCCTAGTCGTTGCGCTGCGGTCCGTTTCCCGGCTGCGCTTGCGCGATTTGCACTTCTGATTGGTTTCATCCATCATCCCCAACCCTAATGAATGGACTATGAAGGGGTCAGTCAAGCGGTTCGGGGTTTCGGTCGGTTCTCGTTCGCCTGCCCCCCCTCATAGTCAATTAGTGGGTAGGGTGGTCAACTTAGAGGGCGACCGCCTCCTCTTCAGACGTGTCCTCGGCAACCTGGCGGTTCTTCGGTCTCCGCTTTTGGGGGCGGGAGTGCTTGGTCGCTGGGGTTTCCTTTTCCTCAACCAATTCGGTTGTGTCAGCCCTGAGATTGGTCTAACATTTTGTTATGAGCTGGCTGGACAAAGATAGATTGAAGGTCAGATAGATTTGAGTTCAAGTGGCACAGGACCTTCGATCGACCATAGGGCGTATTCTACCCTTACCGAACCGAATTCATTCTATTGAAGCGTAACGTAAAAAGCTCCTTCTCATCTTGGGTTTGGAAGTTCCAGAAGGTTGTCTGTGGATTTCTAACAAAGGAAAACCCCCTACCCTAATACTATTACTATGCCATTTGATTGATTAAAGTTCCGCGCTGCTCACCACTCCTCGAGGCCAAGGACGGGGTCGAACCGTCATTCCAGGATTTGCAGTCCGATACATTTCCATTATGTTACCTAGCCAAACCCGCCACCTCATGTGCTAAAGGTTGTTCTTCCTTCTCCGCTCCCTCTTTTTCTACATATGCTAAGGCGGGTTAGCAGAGAAGAGGGGACAACTTCTTTCTCCTTTGCTTTGCTCAATCTTCCTTTTCTGATTAAAAGTAGCAAGCTACTCTACTACTGGTAGAGAGGCCAGGTTGCTCATCCAGCCCAGCGGATCCATTGTTTATGCGGCAGTGCAATGCAGCTGAAAAAGGTAAGGTAAGCCCCCCTAAAATTAGTAAGGTATAGGTTGGGGAAAACTCCAAAACTAGGGCGTTAAGCAAAGCTTACCTTATATTATAGAAAAGTTTTTGAAAGGGGCACCCCTGCTAGCGCGCAACGGCTGAAAAGCCGTTGTTGCTTGCAGGCTCGAAAATCTCTCTTTCGCCTCTCCTCCCTGTCTCAATTCTGATTGATTAGCTTCTTCCTTCGCGCAAGCGCCGTCAATTACATCGACCCTTGTTGTGTTGCATTTTGTGATCCTCCGCTTCAGTCTGCGTTTTTCGGATAGCCGGGACCCGACGTAGATTTCCGATTTTAATGTCAGCTCCAGGTTTTGGGCGGCCCATCTGGTTAGTTCAGCGGAAGCCCCTGCGGTTGTTCGGCTGCGTACTCCTCGTCTGCCTATCTCACACTCCCAAAGCATATTTGGATTTCATATTTCATTTTCCTTTCCTGCATCTTTCTTTCTATCCATAGGTCGGCTTCATGCAGATATAAATTTGCCGGGGGATATTGGTGCTCCTTGAGGTATGCCCTTCCGGTGGGTTGTTCCTTTATCTGTCTTTTCCATCCAGCGCCCGCACTGCGTCAGAAAATCTTCGTCTTCGATCTCTCTTCGCAACGCAATAAAGAAGTCTAACAGTTCATCTGGCTTTTAAGTCATTGATCTCATATCTAGTTGCAGGGGGGTCTGCGTTCACTATTAAGCCTACGCCCGTCCATTCCTTTCAAGCTTGATCCTGCCCTTAGACTCCTTCCCTTGTTCGACTGAACTCGTTGGCTCCGCGCTCTATTCGGTCGGAACCCGGTTCGAGACCCTTCTCTCATAGATTCCCTTCACCAAGTCATCGCCAGCAATCAGCTCTTATCCCTTTCAAAGGGCGAGTTCCTTTCTTGTCTTGCCCAAAAACTTTTGGATTCTCATTGGAGTTGGAGAAAGACTCTCCCGCGGCAAGGTTTTACACATAGGGCCAGCTGCTTTCTTTATCTCGCTTGCCGTTAGTCCGTCTAGCGTCTTTTGGTTGGGGTCCGCCCCGGGGGTTAGACCGCTTGGGTTATTTTGTCTAGTATCGAAGGCAGTCAACGTGTCAGCCTCCCATTAGACTTGTAAATCCTTTGCTTTTTTTCTTTCTCTCTTCCAGTTCTCTCCCTCTACTTTATTTGACAGGGGCGGAGAATACCACTCTATCAATAACAAGAAAAAAGTAGCAATTAAGTTTAAAATGGTTTGAGCTTGGAAGCAACCTGCTATCTATCGATAGGCGAGAACAGACTTCTATTGACTGCTTCGCCTATCTATTCTATTATGGCCGGCTTGAAGACATCAGAGGAAGACCATCATCTCTATCAGGGTACGATCATAGCTTCATTCATTCGTTGAACCTTGGGGATAACCATTAGCATTGAGGTCAATCACCACACCACCTCTATCATACATACGACATTCCATTCCGCGAGAGTGCATGGTCAACACACACCTAAAGCGCCTACGTTCCGCTTGCAGCCAATACAACCACAACCTAACTTGCACGAGATTCAAAAACCGAAGCTACTGGTAGTCCCGAGGGGACGGCATCCTCCTATAAGAGTTAGCAGTACTGAACAAGCGAGTCATCGGTCCGGGGAAAGAAAAGGTTTTCACCCACGCTGAGGAAAGAAAGAGCCCTAGCGGAAGTCGGGAGAAGAAAACTAGTACTTTTCGGCGAGCGAGGAAGATCACATTTAGATGAAGAAGGAAGAAAAAACCTACGTATCCTTTCCTGAATCACCTATTCATTGAGCTCAGTTCTTTGAAGCTTAATCACCTTTTTTAGTTTAAGAAAGAATATCATTTCCGTGACCAATCTCAGTAGTTTTCAACTGAATCTCCTTCTCAACGTGGGGGAGATAAGCCTGTCTTTCTTCGCTCGGAATAGACTTCACGATTAGCCAACTAAAGAAAGAATCAATGAACGAATAACGGATGAGTTCTGAAACGAACGGTTAAGGGACTTTACTCAACAAGAGTAAAGGGACGGACTAGTTCTTTTTTCTGTAAAAGATGGAATCCGTCTCGACCGAACAAGCAAGGCCCTTAGACGAGTAGGCTTTCTAGTATAGTATAGGGGGGCGCTAACGCGTCAAAGCCTATAGCTAACGCTATGGAGTTTGATTGCTGAGAGGAGAAGAGAAAGCCTTTTTTTTTCTTTATTCATAGGTGACGGAGCTTCAAGCAGCTTTACCGGACGGGGGGGAGGGGCCGTATGGACACTCTACGAAGGAAGTAGCATGGGTCAAGTCCTCCGCACGCCCTTGTGCCAGCGTAGAGCAGAACAATTCAATTTAAAAGGTTAGCAGTTGTTAGGCAAGCAGTGGCTATAGGGATCGTTCCAAGCCTTGATATAGCAGATTGCCCGATCTTTCTATCTTTCTTTTTCACAGTTCAATCACAATGATTGACTGGGCGGAAAGGAATCTTCTCTTGCTCAAAGCTAAAGCTAGTATGAATAGCTTGGACTCTTCCCTCCCGATTGCTTCTTCTGCCGTCAACTCAGGTAGCTCAAGCAGAAGCAGAATCCGCCTTTGGGCTAGCTCGGCTAGCACGGTCCTTCGCGATTAGCCCCAGACAGAGTGAAGAAACTAAGTTCTTCAACCCGTCGTTGACTTTTTTCCTTGGTCTTTGTTTTCACCGGAAGAAGAGTTTTCTTTTCTATTTTCTATATAGATTCCCCCTTCGCCGCCCTTTCAAATAATATATAATCTGTTCACTCGTGACCCTCCACAGAGGGTCACTTCGTTCATGATAGTCGGTCGAGTGGCCACTGTTCCCCTAGCCCTTCGGTTCTATTCCTTGGGCTGTTGATACCTTGTTGTCGCTCTTCTCTCTTTCCTGTGCGCGCTACCTATAATAGAATAAGGAATCGACTCCTTTCTCTTGTGAAGCTGTCTCTTGTTTAGCGAAAAAGTCTTCTTTTGCTGCTTAAAGAAGACTTTCCGTAGTAACCCTACTTGAGACAAAATCACAGGCTTTCCTCTTACTTTTTAGAGAGATGGGCCGTGTCTTTCTTCATGCTTTTCTTATTGCCTGACTAACGTCGAAGTATAATTCCTTGTCTTCCTCTTGGCAGCTATCTCATATCTGTGTCAAAGAGCTTAGATTCTCAAGCTCTATGCCTCTTCGATACTATGCATGCCTGCTCCTCATCTGCCAATTGCTTATCCTCAGACCAGACTGAAGTGGGAGTGGGGCATTCTTTATTAGAAAAGAGAACTCCTAAATGCAGCAGTGATTATATATTAAATATATAGGATAGACCTACCAAGGGAATCCCGGATAAAATGGTTGTCTAAGATGTTGTACAGGCGGTCTCGACTGAGTTACCGGTGAGGGTCGATATAATTGAGCTCATACCTTCAGTGAAGAAGGATTAAGTCGAGTGTAGTGTAGGTCGATCCACGAGAAAGATCCTGCTGCGAACAGCTCTGTGGCTGGACAGAGGAGAGGTCAACAGCGGCAGGCACAGCTGCAAAGGCAGGAAAACTTTAATAAGAATTCACAATAGCAATAGGTAATTACCTATTCTGCTTCCGAATGCATACTTTGTTCAGTTACTCTTTCTCGACTATAAGATAAGGGGCGAGTTTAACGAGCCGTTCCACCCCAGCTTATACATCTGCTCCTGTTGCCGATGCCTACTCCTCAACCATAGCTTACCGATGACGAGAGACCAACGGATCAAGCAAGCTCGAACTTACCTACCTACGTCATGAGTTTTGTTCGCCCATTCATTATCTACGTATCTTCCTAGAATGGAAGAATATATATATATATATATTCCGTACTCATCCTTTTGAAATTTGAAAAGAGGGCTTTGCTCTTGCTAGTCACTATCCTTTTGTACCTCCTAAAACTACGTCGTGAAGAGGATGCTTGATGCTGCTACTTTAGCATGTATCTTTGGATCTGATGTGGTCTCGCGGTCCAGTGCTGAATCAGAGAGTATCGCTCAGTTGCCTTTGCAGTAGCTTTCACTTATTGGCTTAAGTATCTTCTTCGTGATCTTGGAGTTTTTATTACTTCTCCTCTCACAGTCTAATGTAAGTGAGACATATTAGGCTGCTAATCCTGTATTTTCATACTCGTACCAAGGCGTTGAGCTATCGAATTAGCCTCTTACTAGAGGGTTCTGCAGCAATCACTAGATCTGTCGGGAAACCCTCATGTGTAGGAGATCTGAAGTGTAATTAAAAGCAGGTAAAGCAGCGAAAAACGGACATCGAGCAAGGAAGACGAAAAGACAACTACCGATCTTTCTCTTAGAAGAAGGAGCGTAGGAAGTCTTGGTTGAGCACTAAGAAGTGGTTGTATCTTTCTTAAGAATATAGGAAATCTTTCGTTTGGTGAAGTACTGTCCGAAGCTTCCCCTATATGGGCATGCACTACTTCCATAAAAAGTCAGGGAAGCCGCTTAGAAGAGAACACATTTGCCTTACAATGGAAGGTAGACTGATAGATAAACTTTTGCAAGTCTTTCTTTTCTATATTTATATTAAGGAAGATACAAGGAGAGAGTAGTAGCTCGAGCAAAGCGAAAGGAATTCCTTTTATATTTTTATACCTACTACTGGAATCGAAACTCAAGCTAACCAGTAGTTCCTCCGGGAACGTAGTCGCTTTAGCGAAGCTTATGGGCTGAGAACTTGGATGAATCACCTGTGGTTCCTTCCCCAAGACTGATTTTCTTTATGTACGAGAAATGAAATGGGAAAGGCGAATAAAAAAGAGAATAGAAGAGTAGATACCCTGGAAGCGGGGCAAGGAATCGTGACAAAGGCTGAACCAACAATTTCTTTCATTGGCGTACGTCCCTCCTTTGAGGAAGGTTATGCCCTAGCTTCAATCGTCTTAGATCGAGCCATGTAAGTAGTTATAAAGACTGATCCAGTTTGGAAGGAATAAAAGTCAATTCAAAAGGTAACCAGAGCCAGAGCCGACGGAACCACGCCTTCCTTCCTGCTTTATGAGAGATGAGAGAGAGGTCTTCACTTCAACAAGGCGGAGAATGCTCTTGGCAAGGGGGTCTTTTTCTAGGCCCTCACGGATGTGGCTGACTATGGTGCCTTCAACACGGCTTTCTGAGGTTGCAGGCACGAGCCTTAGCGCCATCAGTTCAGTTGTTTCGCATCGGCAACCACCCGGCCTTTCTTTTCTTATTCACTAAGGAAAGGAAATAAGATCTCAATATCGAAAGATATATGATCGGGTACAAGGAGCGGTGTCGTATGGATGTTTTTCTGAGGCGGAGTCCCACCCTCCCTTTATTGGTTGACGGGACTTCCCCAGTGTCATCATCGACATGTTCATAGAACGTCTCACCCCTTTTGAATAAGAAAGGATGTTCGCACTTTAGGGTATTTAACCTTCTTCATCGAAGGCTTGCATTGATAGGGAACCTTTCTATCTAACTGGCAGTAGCATGATTGGACCTAAACCTTTATACAGGCTTGCTTCTTAGACGTATCCGTACAGCAGGAAGTAGCTTGTAGGTCAGTATCCGACTTTCCCTTAGCCATCTTATTTAGATCCTCAACTACCATACCAGTTGGGAATGGAGTTTAGTCAAAGGCACACAGCCTTGAAGACCCGAGCCCATTTCTTCAAGTAAAGGCTGGAAGGCCCGATCAAACTCCTGTTCCAAGAACGTTTTTACTGAAGCTCATTCCTGAAGTCTTTGGCCAGTAGCCTCATAACATCAAAGGAAAGAGAAGAAGAGGAGTCGATCTTGGGAAGAAGAAGATGTTGATTATAGCTGCTTCCCGGACTTTCATCAATGGTTGAAAAGACAGAGAATCTCCCAAAAAGAAAAGTAGCTTAGGTAGAGTTGAGCTCTCCATTGCAGGAAGACGAGATCGATGTCTTCTGATGGAAGCGAGGGCGTGAAGGATAGAATAGTAACTTGAGCGAAGCTAAAGGTACGAATAGTAGTCGTAGCAGCACAAGCAAGACAAGAGAGGGCGCAAGGAGTCATGTATAGCTGTCTATCTGTATGCGAAGGAAGTTAGAAGATTGGCCAAGAAGAGTGGGTATTTGTATTTCTTTGTTGCGCTTTACTTGAAGCAATGCGCATGTTCACTCCAATAAGGCCTATGGGGGATCGCATCCCTCCTGCCCTTATACCATTCCCCATCTCTCTTACCCGTCAGGGTTACCCGCGCATCATTCCTGCATTTATCCGTTTGCAGATGTATCGGGGTGATGAGAAGGCGGATCTACTAGTTAAATGTTGGTTATCTTTCTTTTCGCTGGCTAGGATTATCCTAGTGGCGCCAAAGGTGACTGTTACTTCCAAACTATTTGAATCAATAGTTTCACCTCGCTCTGATCCGGATCGGTCAGATATCGCAGTCAACCGTGTAGCAGAAGTGTTACCGGCATTGATTAAGCGGTACACCCCGTGGATTACACGTATTCCTCTTCATCACGGGATTACGTGGGAACCTACCTTACAGTACAGGCTTTGCCTTCTTGCTCACAATTAACCAAATACTTTTTCTCGAAGGGAGTTAAGCCTACTTTAGCGAAGGCTAAATCCTGCTTCAATGTAGAAGCTCTTTGTGACCACACTACAAAATCTTTCGTTTCCTATGGTCTTTCGATCGCTTCAAAGCGGGGGGATACGCTTCGCTTTTTCTTTTCCTTCAAGGAGATTCCCTTGGCAGTGCCCCATGCTAGTAATGAACCTGGTAATAGAAATATGCTCAAGCAACCCCACCGCGTTGAGATCACACCTTCCTCTCGCTTTGCTTCGAGTGACCCAAGCCCTCGGATGGAAAGGCTAACTCGACCGCAGGGAGAGGGGAGAGGAGCACATAGAGGAGCAGTCCGGTTATAAGGACTTTGTGAGGGATAGCTTTCAGCTGGATCGAGCTCTCATGCTGATCGGAGGAATGCCAATCTCTCTTTCTTTTCTGAGAAAGCACTCTTTTTTCTCTTTGTTGCAAAGTCGTCTTATGAATCCCTTCTTCGATGCGGGAGGTGTTAGCGAGTTGAAAAGCTGTTGGGAAGACAGAGACGAGGGAATAAAGTGCCAATTGATGCTATGCTATGAAAGTGCTCTTATTAGCTTAGGAATTAGATTCAATAGGAAGCCTTCCTTTCCACGAGAGGAGTACACATGGATACTTTAGGTAGTACGGGCTCAGGAGCGAAGGTTGGGTTCTTGGTGATGAGGGTGATTCTGCAGGTTTAGACGATGAGTGAAGGCCTGCTGCAGGCCCATTTGCCCATTTAGGCGGTGGTACAGTCGTTCTGGGTAATTTTTCCTTATACACAGCCTGGTTCATTCCTGCGGCATTAGCACGGCCCCAGCACCACAACCCAGCTGAAAAACCCTTACTAATATATGGCGCGCGGGAGCACAACGGCTTACTCCACAATAGGGCCAAGCAGGGCTATAGGGATGGAAACAACCCTATGGTATGGCATCCTTGCCAGGGGGAAGGGATCTTGTCGAGAAGGCGACTCAATAAAAGAAGGAACTCATAAGAATAAGACGCCGCCGACTCTCTACGAGAGAGATGCTAACAAAAGAAGCGCGAGACTGAGCAGCTAAGAACGCGGGACTACTGAGCAAGACAAGAGCAAATCGAGTATGAGCAAAATCCATGAAGCGATCCACCTCGCTCTAGCCGCCAAAAAGGGAATGGGATTTTTTACGCATAGCACGGGATGAGCTCCTAAGCCGACGGGGACATATCTCAACTACATACACTACTGTGGGTGGAGCTAGCCAAAGAAGGAATTGGACTAATGCATACCACAGTAGCAGGTGAGGAATGACTCGTGGACGATGCTAGCAGCCGAAGGGAGGCACAGAATGAGAGCTGAGAGCAGTAGGGGCGAAAGAGCCATTCGTTTCTATCGGATATACCATTAAACTCGATAGACCGATCGAATACTCAGGGCAGACCGAAGATAGCAAACCAGTGGCAGAACTAAGTGGAATAGATGGCTAAGCCGTAAGGAAAATGCAACGAGAGTACTTTTGACGCAAACGAGAGCAGTAGTTACTCGACGCAAATAGGAGTACTCGACCTATGAGAGGAAGAGTATTGCATAAGTGCATTCCTGTTTGCTAGAGCTGTGTGCCGCTTGAGGTGAAAGTCCGGGTTACTGTTTACTGCTATTTACCTTAAGCAGTGGCCCTTCAGAGGTTTTATGGGGACGATAGATCTCCCCATGAACTCTCTACACCTCAAGTTTCGCTGACGAGGTCGGGGTTACCTCGCAGCATCCACCCTACCTTCTCCAGATGGTTGCGCAGAGTAACACCCACAAGAGATGGTATCGTTATGACATTTCTTATTATATGTTATATCCAACTACACCTGAGATCGACCAAGCAACGGAAACGGAACCTTTCACGAGAGAGAAGAGTCATATATCATATTAAAATAATACGTCTAAGCAGAACTTATAATCGAGGCCAATATGCTTTATGCCACAAGCAAGCAAATACCACCCTATGAAATTAGGCATAGAACAGAGCCACTAAGTTCGGGGAGGACCGCTCCTCACAGCTCCTTCTTACTACCGCTTCAAACGAGAGGCACGAGCTACCGGCACTCTTTCGGGCCTTGTGTCGCTCAATATACCCGTCTGCCCGCCAGAGCCCGTGCGCCGTTGAGAAGCGATGCCCGCTCCGGCACCTCATTTACGGGGCTTTGAACTATAGCACTTCCTTCAAAGTATGGATCGCCGCGGGGCCCTCGAAAGAAGATGGCATACCACGCAACCTTAGAAGCCATGACTGCACCCATCTACGAAGAATCAACCATTCTAAAAGGTGGACCTCCTCTGGGGTAAGCTTCAGATCCTGTTGAGGAAGCTCCCTACGCAAGAGGTCAACAATGACATAAGGATCTATAGGCCCTGACCTTTCTTCGGTCAAGGTATGAAGTCACTAACCCACCTGAGGCTGCCAGCGCATGCTATAAAAGAGAGCTAGATCTCTTGTCTTCCAAGAGAATGCACGGATACAAAATATACCAAATAATTGAAATAGAGCGAAGCGAAAGAATAGCGTATAGAAAGAATCCTAAGCAAGGGCTTAGACTCTCTTTAGCTGGAATATATCCCTGATATGGTCTTAGAGAAGAGCTCGCTCTAATGTATCTACGCTATTATATTAGCCGATAATAGCAGTCTTAGTCTTCTGGGACTAGTAGCTCTCCCCATTCGAGAATCCTAGCTTAAGATCTACTGGATGGAGGTTTTACAGCCAGTAATGGTAGATGCAAAAGCGGAAAAGTCATTGCACAGGGTATATTAATCCAGGAGATACTATTTAAGTAAGTGAGTTGACCGCCCCACCCAGAGTTTCCCCAGGTTAGTTTCCCGCCAACTGTATCACAGCAAGATATGACGGATAAACTTGATCAATCGAAAAGGTAGCAGCTTCTTGCTTACTTACTTGTTAGAGTAAGGCCTGACACTTCGACAGTAAGTCACTACCTTTTAGATTTAGATAGAGAGAGCCTTTATCTAGAGCTAGAGATAGGCCCAAAGTCTTATGTATGATGGTGTGGTGGTCTCAAGGCTTACCCCCGGAAAGACAAGACCACTCCCTGCTCGAGGAAGGTAGTCACTAGAGCGAAGCTTTAAGTTGGTTTAGGCCCCGAGCCTGGACAAAGAAAGATGTGCCACATATACCACCAGTGATGTAACCTGACTCAATTACCATCCTATTACTAGGAGAATCGATCGAGGATACTAAATCGAAGATCTTCCACAGACGATCGAATTGAATTAGTTCAGGATCACTCTTTTGAGCTTTCCCATGAGTCATAACCTACGGACCTTCGAAGATGGATTTGATGGTAGCATCCGGATTGCTAGTGGTAACGGCGTACCAACTAACATAAGGTAACCAACTCTGCATCCGGAGGGATCACTCGAGAAAATCTCTTGTGCCTTCCGATAGGTGGAGCTCATCCGGAGCAAGCTTAAGCTCGCGAGGACGAAGCTCATGTCTTAGGTAGTTAATAAGAAGACCCTTGACATTAGGATGAAGAGGTAATCCCCTCCCGGTCAAGAGGGAGGTTGGCGTACATAGCCCGAAGCCTTGAAAGCCTGACTTGAAATAATTCTCCAGACGATGATCCCCTATTGGCTTGTGGCTTGGCTCCATAGCGTAAGGTAAAAAAAGGTCTTTCTTTCCATAAGCTTCGCTAAAGCGACTACATACCTCTAATCTATCTACGCCGCGAGATTCTTACTGAGAAATGAACCTTTCACTTCTCATATGGTATGGGGAATCATCCACATGATGACGATAAAAGGCATGAGAAGCCCCTTCCAACAGAGCGAAGTCAGACATTGCATTTCCAGTTAGCGTAGTTGGCCAGTTCCCTACTATACCTGACCCTAGCTTCAAGCTAACCTGACCTAGTGGCATTTCTTCTCTTCCCTCCTCTTTCTATTCGACCTTAAGTAGTACAGGCATGCCCCTTTCCCTGCCTCCCCTTCTCCCTACGGAGAAAGGGAGACTTACATTAAAGGGCTTACGCCGGTTGAACCCCGGGATGATTAAAAGGAGAGATGGGGGCCTTTCTGATAGGCGAAGGGCCTATGCAATGAATAAAGAATTGTTTTCTTCCCTGTGCGATTCCTCCCCTATGCAGTGCTCTCTGTGCCACCTCTCCCCAATGCCCCGAAGGACAGAGGGAGGAGGCGAAGCCAGCCGTTGGCACTGTGAGAGGGACTTAACCAGCAAGCAAAAAGAAGTGAACCTTACTCATACGATAGGGCACCTAGACCTCAAAACAAGAGGAGAAAGAAAGAACTGAAGTGAAGGGCTGGACATCGAAGGCAAAACATTTAGGAATCAAAAGACCTTCCTTGTATGGAAACCTGCTTTTGCCCTCCCCTCCTGCTTGCCTAACAGAGCTCTTTCTCATCCAACCATGGGATTACCCGCTCTTTTGACTCCTATTCCAGAATACCAGCTTTCGACCTTGTTTGATGTGAGTACAGTGCTTTAAGGAGAGGGAAGATCCTCTCTAGCTGTCCTATCGCTCGACCTAGAGCCAGCTTTCCAATAAGGTATAGTAAACGAAGCGGTAAGGAATGTAAGAGTTGGATCTGACCCAACCCATGCTGATTATCGGACACAGCAATCAGTCTTTGGTCCCTTTAGGACATCTAATTATCCTAAACGGAAGAATAAAACTTCGTTTCGTATAGGTTCCATTCACATTATTCACAAAAGAGATCGCTTTCGCATCCTTATTTATCGTAATAATTTGAGTTCAAAGCCTTACGCAATCAAGAGATTTATTGGGTTTACCAAGACTTCCATATAAGATGCTCCTACTCCCAAGAACAGAAGCAGACCACCAAGTCATTATCGGTCTTAGGGTTAACTTAAATTACCGGATACTAAGAATATAGGCTTCTGCTAATAACAGTTGATCAGGCGCATGTGCAAATAGAACACCAATCAACTCATTCCAAAGCAAACCCCATTCCTTCGATCGGTTCTGAACATTCTTCCTGTCCGGGGTATCTTGCTCTTCTTCCTTAAGTTATGAGGTCGGCTAGGAACAGGGTTAAATCGAGAAATGCGGTTCCTCCGGGCCATTGAAAATGAATCTTATCTGTTGGAACGGAATTCAGAGAGTCAGATTATTCATTCTTTCAATGATGCATATGGCATATAGTTTAGTCTATTCTATTGTGATAAGATAATAGCTAACCTATCGCGCCTATTATATGAATTGGGTACTCAACAACCTTTAAGCCCTTCGGTTCATTCCTTTCGACTAGTGCTATGAGTTTCCACCTCTCCTTGCTAAGATCTTCTTTTTCTATACTAACTGGACTTTACCGCTTTAAAGAAGAACGGAAGTCAAAGCTTTCGGTGAACCTCCTTCTTTCATACTTTCCTGTTTAGTCGAGTAGTTTTAAACCTGGGAACTTCCTGCCGGGACGGGATTTACCCTTATGATTGGGAATGGCTACTGTGCATGCTATATATGTATATATAATATATAATAGAGAAAGAAAGCACAGGATAGATACATACCATAGGAGAGTAGGGAGCTGGAAAAAGACTCGTCTTTGAAGTCAGCCCAGTTGGCACTGGCTTTGAGTTCCTTTTAAGGAAGGCTTGACCCGCGTATCTAAGCTCGGCTAGAAGCTTAATTAAGGCCCATCAAAGGGATGCCATAGGGAACCCACCGAATTTGCTACTGCTTTTAGCACAACTGCTTTGTTGAGGAGGTTGTCAATCTTTTGTTAAGAAACAATGAGAACAAGTAAACTAGGTTTTCAATCCATAAGCTTCGCTAAAGCGACTACGTTCCTCGGCTGGCCTATTCGTCAACTTGACGTTAAGAACGCCTTTCTGCCTGGGAGATTCAAAGTATTGATTGGTGCTTTCTTTGACTGGGTTGGTAGTGCTGCAGTGCTGCGATGCTTCTTTATGGATCACAGTTCTTCGTGAAGCGGCATACCTTGATAGAATTCCTTTGGATCCATGCCCGTAACCTGTTCTCGGTGCGGACGCGGACATTGCTTTCAATTGCGGCAGAAATAGGTCGTTCTACCGTCCAAAGGAAGAAGGTAGTGTAGCTTTCGGCTCGTGAAGCTGATGATATCCTAGATTTTGAATTCCGGAAAGAGAACACAGCCTTTCTAGTACCTGAGATACATGCTGATTCAATCAGTCGTGGATTCTTTATTGACTCCGTTCGTAGCGCGTTGATCTCGAAATAGAAGTCGTGTGAATGGATTGGTTGTTTTTGGTGCGCTAGTTTCATAGTGTAAATGCTGCTTCATCCTTTTCTCTACCCACTACAGGTGGCGTGAAGGAAGATGTCCCTGTACCAATAACATTCTTTAATCTACTTGCGTAGAGCTGCTTTCTCCAAAGTTACACTATCTTTATAGATAATATTTGGAGTTCTCCAAAAGCATGAACTTATGGGGCTAGGCTATTAGTTGTTTTGGTTCTTTCTGCTTGGTAGATGAACTAAGTGTCGTGCTTTAGCCGAGCCGTTTCAGTAGGTTCCACAATTGAGCTCTTAGGTGATGCCTCCCTCCTACTCCTAAGTAAAGGGGGAGTTACGCACAAGAGAAGAGGAACATAAAACCTTACCAAGTACTGATCGATGCCAAGTCGAATAAAGTGATCACTAGTTAGCGAAGCTACTAAGAACCGATCGGCTGCTCTTTCTGCGATGAAAGCCGTCGTAGCAACAGAGGAAGAACTAGTACTATACCCATTATCTATATCTATTCCCCCTCTCCATTGAATGAAATGACGTAGATAGAGAAAGAAGCTTCCAATCCCAGTTGGAGTACGTAGTGGTTCAGATAAGGACACGTCGCTTCTTTTCCAGCGCCCTAGCCAAGCTGAAAGTCGAACGGACTTAATCTCCGGAATAAGGCAATCCTTATTAGAATATTCCAACATAAGCATAAGACAGCAAAGTGTTGTTCATCGAAAGAATGCCCCGGGAAGAACCTCGATTCCAAACCGAGCTCACAAGTGAACGAGATATGGAGATGGCGACTGAAGTTGCCATTCTTAGGTAATTCCAAGCTTCACGCAGGTGCGCTTCGCTCGGCCACATGATGAACATGTTTTAAGCTAACTGCATATCGAGCGCTGGTCACTCGTTCCTCGCTTGTTCCAATCCTAGTCAAGAGCTTCAGATCCGATTCTACACTACATACGATATTCCATTCCGGCCCTCACTAGCTCTTCGCTTGGTTGTACAAAGAGCATGCCCGAGGGGCTACCACGCTCACCGCGCACTTGCATCACCACCTGAGCTTCGCTACCGCTTCGCCCAGCTCCTACGCCTACCACGAATCTTGAATCATCACGTGGCTGCTAAAGCAAGCTAAGCTTCACACGGCCCTGAGGAAGCCAAAAGAAAAGACCCTCTCACGGCCGAAGGCTCCGCAACACGTTGGAGAACTTTTTGATCCCGCCCTAAAACGCCCATTTTCCTAGAGTTCCGAAGTGATCCTCATTCTCACCGCAGCCTTCTTAAGTTAAGCCGAAAGAAAGCCGGGCAAGAATCGCATTGGTAGTACGAAGGGGAGCAGAATCGTATCTGGCAGTGGTTCTTCGGATCGATCACAGATTCTCGGCCCCGTCGTTTGGCTTCCACTCCAGTTGACCTCTCTCTCTTGTTCTCTCCCCCCCTTACACAACCGGGTGGAGGACTCATGTAAACTTCTTCTTGTAGGTCCCCGTTCAGGAAGGCATTTTTTTAGTCAAATCGCATTGATGCCTAAAGGCTTTGACATAGGAAATAAAGAGTTAAGTTATGCCTACGGGAATTCCTCATTTCATCTGTTTAATAACTAAGAATGAATTTAAGTTATGCCGTAATCGTCGCTTATGCTTCTCCCTATGGTAAATCTTAAACTCACTATTATTGAATAGAATCTCAGAGAAAGAAGTAGTTTCGATATCTTCGATATCTCCGTAGGCGGAGTGAAATCTTCATTTCTTCCGTTTTCAAATAGTCGGTGAGGAGAGTTAAGATTGGCTTACAGTTCATACTTAATGCTTTTCTTTATCATTAACCTCATCACCTTCATCATCACTTAGAAAAGTGATAGACAGACATGAAGCTTTAATAAGTTTAGGCCTCGTTCATGGAATGAGCATCTATTACTTCATCTTTGATGCTACCTCCGTTCCAAGATCTTTCAACGCGTTGATTTCCTACTAAAGAAACTGGGCTTCTATCAGAAGTTTGATCATTGGAAAGGGTCGAAAACTCTCGCTTTATGCTTGAGAAAGAGCCTTCCCGGCGATCTGCTTCATTTATTGAAGGTTTGCAAGGAAGACAACTGAATACCGGGAATTAAAAGAGAAGGATTTCCAGAGGTCCTGGCATTGAACCCGCCTATCCTAAGTATGAGTTGGGAGAGCGAGATAGAGACAAAGACCCAATGGACGTTCCCCTGCCCTCTCTCTCGATGTGGTACCTTTCACTCTGCTCTGTCAAAACTTTCTCGCAATGCCGGAAGGTAGAGCAGCTTCAAGGTCTTCGGAAACGAGTTCAACTGCTTGACCCAAGTGGAGATCAAAGAGCTGCATCTCAATCTACGCAATTTTCCTTTCTGGATTTGAAGGAAGGTGGGCTTGAAGTAAAAGAAAGAAGCCCCCTACGATGACTCATCGAATTTCCTAGCCAGGGAGAAAGCTATCAGAAAGAAAGCCAATGAGCTAATGATGACTAGCCTTTGAAGGCCGGGCCAAGGCAAGGAATGCGAGAACAAGGGAGGTCCCACTTTGACTGTATTCAAAAAAGCAAGCTCAGATTCATCAGATCAGTAACTAGCTGTCGGAGTAGAGGACTGTCCTAGCCGTCGGAGATTAAGAATGATACTAGGTGAATGGAATGGTCCGGGATAGAGGATCAAGATACTGTCATTTCTCTTAACGCCTGAACTCCTCAAACCAACCAATCCAGGAAACCACTCTCTGATAGACGCCATTGGCATATCCGTCTTGTTCCCAACCTTGAGGAGGGATGGGGAGTGAAAAAGAGAGGAAGAGTCTGGCCCAACCAATAACGATAGAAGAGGAATTCCCACTATAGAATCAAAGAGAAGCGATAGCCGCTCAAACAAAAGAAAGTGAGAGGTGCGAAGCAGCTCGAGCATAGCGAGAGGAACGTAGTCGCTTTAGCGAAGCTTATGGAGCGACCAATGAAAATAGAGTTACAAGTTCTAGGGCGAAGGACTCTGATCCTGGGTTTTTTGAACATCAAGCTTGTGGACAGGCCTCTCTCTTCCTTCTTGCTTCACACCAGCTATTGACCCAATTAACTTAAGAAACCAGCCAAGCAATGGCCTTGTTATTTATAAGGGTGTGGCTATGCCGTGTTCTCGGTGTATGCGTGAAGTGAATCTTCTATACCGTCCATAGTTTGCGGGCAATTCATCTTCATGCATTTTGGACCGTTGTCGCTGGAGATTGCACTTTGTGCTAGGCTTCCGCTGTCGGTCCGGCCCGGATGCTGAAACTGAACGTACTTTTGTTAGTCATTCTGGTTGTATCGACTTGCGTCTGTCCCTCTGTCTCTGATCCTTTCAAGCATAGAATGAAGGGAGTGGGGATTGCTGGGTTTCAGCTGGTTTCTGTGCTCTTAAGGTTCGATCTCTTCTCTTCTAGGGCCAACGCGCCTATTCAATTACATTCCCTTCCCTTTCCCCTTCTTGGGTGAACCTCTTCCATTGCCTTAATCCAGGAATGCTGATGTCTCGTCCTGACATGGGTTTCCCTCCCTAAAGGGTTTAATGGAACATGCCTAGGGCAGAGAAAGGGAAGTTTCTCTAGCCCGAAGGGCAAAAAAACCTTAAGCTTAAGATAGGGTACTTCGTGGTCGTATTTTAGTCTAAGCGAGTGAATGGCTTTCCTGGTCTATTTCCATTGCCCTATGGTGCATTCCCTCTTCCGTTAGTTGTTGAAATGTCTTATGTAAGTGAAAGCCTTATCCGCCGTTGGTGCTTTAGTTGTAGTAGGTGTGGAGGAAGCCTATCGAAGGAACTGACGGGGGAAGCGTTGTACTCCATCCCTTGAATGAGTGTGCTTGCTTTGATACAATATAATTTAATATCGTACAAGCCAATAAGAGCGAATCGTTGCTGTAGTCGATTGCTCCGGAATTGGACACCTTCGCCTGCACCACAATAGTAATATTAGAGAGTCAAGACGAGAAAGAACTCTATAAAAGAGGTTTTCAATCCATAAGCTTCGCTAAAGCGACTACGTTCCTGGATTGCTATTTCGAAGCAAAGCGCCACGGAATCGATCAAAGAACTCAAACTAGGCTCACAGCAGAGTTAGCACTACGGTACTTTACTACGCTATTCAAAGCAAGTATGGCTTCTCCCGTTCGTTCTATTCTCTTTTCTTTTTCCTTTAGACTCCCTTCGTTCTACGAACCCTTAGTCGATCGTGATCTCGCCCTCCTTGTTCTTTTTGTTCTATTATACTCTTCTTTCTACGCTCGAACTCCTCTGCTAAATTCATTCTTTCCGGTTAGGCAATTCCAAAGACTAAATGGTAGGGGAGGTCTCCCTAAATAGATATCTAATAGGAAGGAGTAGTCCATGGGATGTAGAAGTAAGTGTTTCGATAGAGCGCATCTGATTCCCTTATAAAATCTCTATTCTTTTCTTTCCGGTCTGCTCCCCTTTCTTAATTCTAAGTCAAGCAAGAGGAAGGACTAGTCCATCCCATGGACTACGAAGTGTATCGATCAAGCGAATAAACTCCTAAGCGTTGGCATGCAAGAGACTCGGAGAAGGTTACTTTGATCGTCTTAGAGTAGCACTGCTAAAGGAAAGAGAGTGGGTGAGCGGAGAATAAGATCTAACTCGATGGAAGTTGTTATTTAGCCGATCCCTTGATGATTCGTCTAGCAAGTATCTAGCCTCCCGGATGAGATTTTCATCACTGAACTACTGATCGTAAAGCATTTCGCCAGAGAGAGGTCAGCTCCAGTGCAAGCATCACATATTATAGCCTCATTCAGAGAAGTGGGCATACAATGTCCTAAGAGAGAGAGAAAAGCACTCTAGAAAGAGAGAATAAGGCACAGGTGATCAGCTAGCTAAAGCGCGAGATAGCTATTGAGGTCAAATAAAAAGAAAGTGTACGCACTGGTGAATGGAATGACTTCAGCTACTGACTTGAGTCATAGTGAAAAAGATTTTTCTGAGCTATTCGAATCAGTAAATAGTTTAAGTTCAGAAGTAGTATAGTTTCCCTCGGCCATTGAGGGGCAGGTTAGGTGATAAGAGAAAGAAGCTAGGGAGCGGGTAAGCGAGGCCGCTAAGGGCTATGGTTGTTGGTTGCGATGAGTTCGCTTCGGGTATGAATAAAACCCGGCGGGTCTAGGAGAATAAATAAGAGCTTCTTCGAGTCTAGCTTTCGGTAGCCTTTTTCCCGTGATCTTCCATCTTGGCTATGATTGTGACTCCCAATCACTATACTATAGTTGCTTTACTAAGAGAAGACAGTGCTGTTATGGAAGCGAGAGAAGCCAAAGGGGAAGAACTTCACGAGAAGCGGAAGACAAAGCGAGAGGAATGAGTCGCTCAGGAAGCTACTACTGATCCCAGACCTGCACCAACATACGGCTAAATACCAATGGAAAATACTCGCATATGGATGTTATAAACAATAGTGTAAAAGAACTCCCAGGGATAAAAGGATAAGTAAGGGGCTATTACGGAGGTGACAGGGGTTACGAGTCACTTGATCAGACTTTCGCTACCTGCAGGACTAAAGGTCACTAAGCGATCCTTCACCTTCCTTACTCTATCAAGTAAGTACTTTCAGTCCTTAGCTGCGTATCCGGTCTTGGGAGTCAAGTAAGGGCATGGCTTAAGCCAGCTCCAGCTCATCACCCTAGGGTGAGGTATCATAATAGAGTAAGGACAGAACGATTAGCTTAGCAGTGAAAAAGAATCCTTCAATCAGCCCCAGAGCTGGGAGTTCTCCTTCTAGGTTTCGGAATAGAAGGAAGGAGGCTCCCGGGAGGTCAGTTTCAGTCCTGCTTGATTGCTTTCTTTTGCTAGAAGGGAAGAGCTTACCTTAGAGGCCTCCCCGACTTCTTCCCCTTATCCTCATAAGGCTTTCAGACCTCAACTCAACTAGTGCTTTGGTTCACCACCTGGGTACTCTCTTTATGGGCTTTCTTCTTCAAAGCTGACTTTATTGAGCTACGAAGCTAGGAGTTAACTCCCTAAACTCTCTCTTAAGAGCCTGCAGTGAGGGAGCCCTGGGAGGGCGCCCGAACGAGTTGTTCTTATTGCAGTTAGGGGCAGGAAGAAAGGTAGTCCAAGCAGCATCCAGGGAGTCCCAAAAACGTGAGGGATGCTGCATTGCTGGAGTGAATGACTGCCCCCAGAGAGAGAGAATAGGGATTTGACTCAAAGGAAGGAAGCTTTCCCATCCGGAAAGAAGAAAGAGAGGACCTGGGCTTTGCGACTGTAACGATTTTAGGAGGAAAGGGATGGCTCTACTGTGATAGGTGGAGGAACTGGTACAGACAGGTTGGTGCCAGCTTGAGCGCTCTTTGTTGGTGAAAACAGACTCGTACTTAGAAAGAAAGAAGATGCTTCCTCAACAGCTCTCTTTAGAATGTCCTCTCTCTCTTCAACGCTTTAAAACGAGCTAGAAGGTAGAGCTCTAGAGTTCCCGTAGACGCAAAAGAGAAAGATTCTCCACCCTTAGAAAGGAATTGTCAAGCTAGAGCAAACCTCTATTGGACTTAGAGACGATTAGAACTTCTAGAATATGAGAAAAAGTTCCCATAGCTGAAGATGTTGATTCTCCCTCTCCTTCTCCTGCCATATAGATGGCTTCCTCCGTTGACATAATAGGTGTGTGGGAAGTGACCCATAAAAGACCTAATAGGTAAGGCACCCTAAGCCCATACCCTTCTGTCTTTCTAGTAGCTGCAACCCTCCGAATCCTTACTAGTGTTATAGCTCGCTCGCCCTTAGTTGAGTAGAGGAATTGGTTGTTTGATAAATGGATAGGCCCTGATCGTTGACTCAGTATGATACTTATTCCCGAAGCCCTCAAAAGGAGTGTGAGTGGGTCAGTTTTTCAGTTCATGGGAGGAACGTAGTCGCTTTAGCGAAGCTTATGGTTGGATTCTTTTTCATTTTTATTTCATAGAAGTTCATTCTTATTCTTACGAAGCAAGTAGCATTTCCTATTGATTTGTCCCCTGGACTGGACCTATTCTGATTCTTAATTATCCGTCGCTACGCTGTTCCCAAGGACTAGCAAAATCGAAATAGCGAAATTCTTGGGTCATCTCAA
>JAOANK020000035.1:731576-747992 GCA_026257165.2 Telfairia occidentalis | reverse complement strand
AAAAAAATTTAGATTGAATGAATAATTACAAAAAAAAAATAGACATGATATTAAAAAACAGAAAAAAAAAAAATTAAGTGGTGAAGGTAAGAAATCTATTTTTGCTATTTAAGGAAGTATTTTTTTTTAGGTTGTGATTTAAGCCTATCTCTAATAGACCGTCTAACACTATATGATAAAAGTCTATCACTCTATCAATGATAGACTTAAGTCTATCAGATCTATTAATGATATCAACTTATCAATATTCTTGTTCTCGTATTGGTCACAGTTGTAAAACACTCAAATTTTCACAAGTGGTAGAATGATCTAATATCAATGATTGACTTTTTTTATATTGATTATAAGTAATTGATTCTTTTATTTATTTATTTAATATTATAAGTCGTTTATCACTAACAGAAGCCTATCATATTATAAGTACTTTATCAATGTTATTTTATTTTCGAGGTCTTCATACTTGATATTTAATATTTTGAGGTAATAAATTCACGCTAATTTTTATAGAATTCCAATCATAATAAATATAGCAGAGAAAGAAAAAGAAAAATTATTGATAGACTAATATTGCTGATAAATGTAAAAATTGTCTATTAGTAATATACATATATCACTTATGGAAGTAAAAATAATAATCGATTAGTGATAGACGTTTATCACTAATTGAAGTAAATATGGTCTATCACGGATTGAAAATGGTCGGTCATTGATTGAAGTAAAATTAATCTATCAGTGAAAGATTTCTATCACTAATAGACATAAAACTAGTCTACCAACGATACATATCTATCAATGTTATCACTAATTGACATCTATTAGTAATATATGAAATTTTTAATATTTGTATATTATTTTTTTAGATGACATATTTACAAATATGCCAACAAATTTTTACATCTATTATAATTTTCCCTAAAATCACCGTTTTTGGAGAGGACTGCATTGAAGATGGCTCAGGCTCGAGCAAAGTTTCCAGACTACATGTTTGCTCGCAGAGTTGACCTGGTCTCAACTTTTTTTTGGCAAAAAGAAGCGCGACCTTTATTTTCCCCCTAAAATCACCCTCTTTACAGTTGACGTAGATTAGGGTAAAATTACTCCAAAAAGAGGCGCGACCTTCTTTCTTTTTGGGCAAAGGAAGCACGCAAGCTTTTTTTGTGAGTGGTTGATAAGATTTCAGTTTTTAGCCCAAGGAATTAACAAATAACAAGAGTTAGCCTTCTCGAAGAATCTCAAGAAAAGGAAGAAAGAGTTTACAAGTTTCAAGAGGAAGGAAGCAACGGATCGAGGGCAAAAGGAAAAGAAAAAGCTCCAAACCTCAGCAAGTAAGCTTGAATCTATGGCTAGTGATTTTGATGAAGCTACTCGGTCTCACGGCCAGTCGCCACAACTATAGTTCCAGGGAACACCCCCGGTCCTTCTGTAATTTCATGGTTGAAGATCGATCATTGCCTTTTTAATTTTCTGATTTGTCCGCTTGGATAGTTTAATTTGGATATGAGGTTTAGTTTGTTTGTGACGAATGTATTTATTTTGATACTTTTAGGACGCTGAAATCATCCACACGATTTGATTAAATGGGAGAGACAACAATTTTGGATAGAATGCTGAGTCATCTTCGGGCGACATGCAAGTATGTGATGTTGATATTGTTATTATTGTTATTTTTGGGTGCCAGGTAGAGGGAAGTGTGGAGGATTGTTTTCTTAAATGCGCGGTCTTTTTAACTTTAACCTGTGATATCAGCAGTGTGATAGAATAAGCACTCTATGGACTTTATAGTAATTCATATTTGCTCCTGTAGCAGTAGTTGTTTCTATAATTATGTTACATGGAAATTACATTCTACCAAAATGGACGTAATCCCATTTTCAACCACATCCAACCAATCCCGTATAAACTATTTTTCCTCCATTATCGATCTCTTCCTCCACCATTTTGCTGCTCTGATTACTATGACATGACACCTATAAACCTGCTAATTTCTACGCAGCTATCCACCCCATTGTGATAAAAGCCATCCCAAGTTGCCTTTACACTTCTAACCCACCTCTCGTTCTGATGTTGTGAATTAATCTTATATCCATCATGGGTAGAGTGGAGAAGGAAACCATCCCTTGCTTCGTCTTAGACTCTTAGTTAAAAAACTATATAAATAATTAATATTTTAAAGGTTTCTTTCTAATGTGTCCTCTTAAATTTTTAGAATTAAAAGATATATGCAAAAAGCAGGATATAAACTTTTCTCCATCCTATGAAAATTTCTTGCTTTGCCCTGATATCCATCCTCCTTTGGTGAAGCTTGTGTATATTCAGTGACGCTGCATTTCTTTTGCAAATCCTGTTAAGTTTATGGTTTTCCTCCTTTTTATCCTTAACATTTTGGGTTTCCACTTGTGTACCCTCTAATCCACTAAAGTCTTAGTTAGCCACTGGTTTTCATTCTTTTCCCAACAATCATATTATTCTATTTGATAAGTTCAATTGTGAGTTTCATGTTCTCTTATATTTATTTATGTTAGTTTGGATCACCTTATCTAGTAGTTTCATTGGATGAGGATATTTGGAGTTCCATGTCCATATATTCAATGAAGATAAACATGTTTGTTGATTTTTAGGCGAGAGCAATTTTTTGTAATTGTATTAGTCATTATAATGGTTAAAGGTGCACATCTAGGATAAAATTTCCTTCCAAATTGCTTTCTATTGTTGTGCGCGACGACTCTGTGTAGTTTAATTTCTTACAATTTTTTCTTATTTCGTATCCTTGTACTTGTTACAGATATTATACTGGTTACCCGAAAGATCTTGGGCTTTCAAGGGTCATACATTTTACATCTGAACGTGAGTTTGTTCAACTCCTGCATGAAGGTTATCCAGTCGTTGTTGCTTTTACAGTCAGGTACATGAATATTGTGCGTAGTATCAATAACCTTCCTTTTGTTCTCTTGGTTTAACTGCTCATGTTTAATTCTATAGAGGTAACTACACAAAGCATCTTGACAAAGTATTGGAGGAAGCGGCAGTTGAGTTTTATCCAAATGTGAAATTTATGCGTGTAAGTCCTTTTCTGGTGGTTGGAGTACCTGACCTAGCTTGGTTTATTGACATTTTTCTTTCCTCATCTTTAACAATTTCATTTCTTCCGAAGTTTAACGTAGCTATAGAACTTTTATAATGTTTTGTTCATTTTATTTTTTATTATTTCATCACATTTTTCATCCTTTTGCATTATTTTTTTTACTTATTTCTTTTATTTGATTTCTGAGCCTAGAATAGTAGTAAAAAGAATGTTGCACTCTATTTTGCTTGTCTGACATGTTTCTAGAGCATGCTTGTATCTGGTGGGGTACATCTCAAACGCTGCCTCCTCTAAACTGGTGCCTCGTCTGTGGTGAGATTGTTTCTATTTTTTGGGGCTGTTTAAAGAAGTTTTTTCTTTTTGAACATTTTAATAGAACAGCTGGTTAAAGTTAATATTGTCGTACATGTTGAAATCACCATGCACAAATTTGTGATTGAAGAATGAATAACTTCATCTTTTCTTAAAAATAGATAAGAACGCAGTAAAAGAAAATAATCTTTGAAAAGAAATATATATCCATATACGTTTTACAAACCTTTTGTTTTAATTATAGAATTTTCTTTTTAACAGTTTCTTGGCAACCCTTCCTCTCCTTTCTCCAATGGTTCAATTACTTCTCTAAATGAGATCATTTTAGGACAAGCTTCAATTTCTACTTCAAATTGTTGTCTTCTTGATAGTAACTTGTCCCTTGGGCTGGCACACTCGACTAGTGATAAGTATCATAATTCTCCTTTCAAATTTGTTTCTTCGGATGAACATGAAGATGACTCAATTGGTATTTGCAGTTTTGAATTTGATAAATGTAAGAATATAGTTGAGGATGCCAAAGATGATTGTTTGGATGACTTTCTTGAAGAAGACTTGAGTTCTCTTTTTATCGAGGATGAGGATTGTTTCCTTATTCTTGATGAAGGTGTTGCTTTGCTCATAGGTTGTCTAAAGGAAGTTCAAAGGTCTGTTTTCCTTATCATCTTGATGAAACGGAGATGTTACATTACTTTGCTCAAGTTGCCATCTCTTGCATTCCAATCAAGCCCAGATCTACTTGTAGATTCAAGCTCCAAAATAGCTTGAAGCTCTTAGAAGCAGATAGATTCATTGTTTTTTGCAACTGGTTTTCTGTTCCATTTGGTTCGTTCTGGCTGTTTCGGAGTGGATAATTTTTTTTGGCTTCTTCATTGATTGGGTTTTCTTTGGCTTTAGGTTAGTTTGTTGCTGGTTAGTTTTTCGTTTTCAAGTTTTTAGTTTGTTTGCTGTTTTGGTGAGTTTTTATCTGGTTCTTTTGATGGCTACTGTTTTGGCCTTTCCTTTATTTTTGGATGTTTGTTGGTTATTTTTTCTTCCTTTGGAAGGTTGATTTTTTCATCTATCAACGAAAAGTTTTCTTTTTAAAAAAAGAACAGGTTCGTGACCACCCATAAGCCATTCTCATTATAAGAAAGCCAATATAGATGCCTACTCTTGCATTCTTCCTTAAGGAAACATTATCATATTCCAAAAGTTGTTTTCTTTATTTCATTGTACTGTCGTTTTATCTTTGTGTCTGTGATCCAGTGCTTTGGTCATTAGTTTGGACCAATGGACAATGTCAAAATAAGACACTGCATTTTTTGTGTTTACTTTCTTGTGACTTCGATCTCATGTTTAAATTTCAGGTTGAGTGCCCAAAGTATCCTGGTTTCTGCATTTCACGGCAAAGAAAGGAATATCCATTTATCGAGATGTTTCATAGTCCACAACAAGTAGGAACTGCCTATCTGATTAAGTTTTTAGCCCTGCTCTGATTTCCCGATGGCCGTATGTGATTTTGTTTCCAGGTCTTGATTTATGGGAAAATAAGTTCTTACTCCATTTATGTTGTGTTTGCTTTTGTCAATGTTGTGTACAACTTATTTTGAACATTAGTTGGTAAAAAAAAAGTGAAAATGTATTATTAATTATTTTTCGTCTTTTCCTTGATGAATTATGATTCTTTGCATTTGGTGCAAACATACCTCTGAATTACTTATTATGTTTTAAGCTTCTATATTGACGTCGTATCTGATTGAATTTTTTTCGACCGGGAAAGGCAGTGGGAAGTATTTCTTGTATTTTTACATTTTGTTTTGTGCAAAGTATTGGAGGGGCAATCTTTGTTTTGTTCGCTTTTTTCTGGTAAAAGTAGTGACGAAGTGATTCTTGTTGGGTGGTGGCTTCTAGCTCTGTTGGTCTTTATAGAACTTTCTGTTTGTGTTGGTATTCAGAATAGGTGGCTTTAATCCAACATTATTGTGCTTGCATTTCTTTTTTTGCAAGCATTGAAATGTGTACGGTAGAGAAACAATTAGTGAACACTTCAACTTCAATGCTCAAGAAAATGACAATTTTTGATATAGAAGATGAACTTGTTCCATTTTTACATTGTTTTTGCAATAAGAAACATTTGAATTGCAAACCAAAAAGCTGAGGGGAGACAAGGGTTCAAATGCAAGCTAGGGGTTACAAAAATCATAGAAATATGTTTCGAAGGGAGCATTATACAAGAATAAGATGATAACGAACTCTTGATATTGGAAAATGTAAGAGAAATATTGAGGGGCTCTTGATCCAATAAACGTTAAGCCACTTATCTATATCTTAAAAGAAAATGTGGTTACCTTTATTTGCTTGTTCTACCTTGTTTATTCCTAGTCGATCTGTTAAATATTTGAATCCAACAATGTCTATGCAGGCATCTAACCAGGGAAAGATTGCTGATCCTAACGTTACGAAGTACTCAGTGAAGGTTCTACCCGTAAGTTTTTAAGCTTTGTATATGTAAGCAAAGTCAATTTATTAATTCATTTTTCATTGTTCTTTTTAAAATTTTGGTCTTTTTCCTGAATTTATTAACATTATTTACCGTAGGAACACAAAAAAACAACAGTAGTTTATATATATATTTTTTTCCTTTTAAAGTAGTTACCTGGGATAGTTTAGGTTGATAGTTTATAATGACCGATATGTGAATTTGAGAATAATTCAACTAGTTAAGAAGATATTATACTTTTGTCCTTCAAATTTTCTCGAAGGCAGAAGCCTCTGTCGGAAAATTTATTCAAGTTCTCATGCAGGAGGCTAAGCTTTTATTAGTAAATGGACCTTGTACAGGCCTATGTTTTTCTGTCATTGATTTGTTTATTTTCTTTTATCCAGTTCAACCATGACCTCAGTGCCTATGGATTCAGAGAATTTTTTAAGCGTCATGGGATATGGTCGTTGAATCAAAAGTGATAAGTGGGTAAAGAGCATAAAACCTCTGTAATTTATCTGTGATTCGAACTGGTTTATGTTGTACATGGTGGAGAAAAACTTCACAGATGTTTAATCTTTACACCCACATGAAAGCGTTCAATCTAGTTCTATTTTGTCTGTGGTCATTTACACTATACGGCCTGGTTTTTTTATCAGGTCAAGTTGCATTCAAGAGTTTTTTTGGCTTGTCCTTTTCAACTTCTGTATTGTCTTTCTTAATTTAGCAGAAACAGCTAGCACGACATTATAGTTGCTCCCCTAAGCATTTTTTCTTGTGATTTTCAGGTGTACTATGTTTTTATAGTATTATGCAATCCAAAATCATTAATCAATCATTTGAGACCGTATTTGGGTCCTTGTAGAATGTTTTAGAGTAATGTGATCAAGGGTGTGTTTGAGAGTGATTTTGGCAATACTTAAAATCACTTTTGTCATGTCCAAATTTAAGTGATTAGCCTAAATTTTCTCATGAAAAAAAGTGATTTTAGACATTCTAAATTCATTTCCAAACACATTCTAAGTTGTGCAGTTTTTGAAATGGGTTGCATGTTAGTGTTTTCGCGGTAAACTTTGTACAATTGGTTCACAGGAAATTATTACTGATATCTTCATTTACTCCCTACCCCGGTGACCTGGTTTGGGGCATGCAATGTAGGATTCTCTCTTTATTTTCTGGAAGGAGAATAAGAAGATAAAAGGTTAAATATATATTTTATTTTGGTGCCTATGGATTTTAGATTCTCAAATTTTGAGAAATTCAACATTTTTTATACTAAAACTTTTACTAAAATAGTGACATATATTTATTTTTTAACATCTATGATTTTAAATGTTAAAACTTTTATAGAAGATTTTCTATATTGAACATGCTTTAATTTTATATTTCAATTCACTTTAATTTTTCTTTAATATTTTCAATTTCTTTGTAAGTAATGTCTAATGTGTGGCATGTTTGACTAGTTTAGTGAATTATTAATTATAGGTAAATATTAATTGACAAATAAATATATAATATTGTTGTTTTATAAATCCTCGAGAAATTTAAAATAGTTGGAACTTGGAAGTTTAAAACATAATCAAATTTAAAGTGTGTTGTGGATAAACAAATCCGGACCATTGTTCAGAACTTGGAAATTTTCTGGTGGTTACATACTCCTTCCATTTATCCAGTTTTTCTACTTAAGACGGGTCTATCTCAAACACGTTTTTTTTGTACAAGTCGTGTTCTTATTTCACCATAGTTAAATTGAACAGTACTTTTTACTCCTTGTTCACGTACCACCACAAGCACGAGATGCAGTCGCTCAGATTTTCGAGGAAAGCTTGATTCAGCTGAATTCGATGTAGAGATTCGAACTCAGTTCCGAGCTTCGCTGGTGGAATGGATGTTTTTCCTATCCCTTTATGAGGAGTAAATTCTTCAATTCAAATTCGTTTTCTGAATAGTACCAAGCGGATTTCTTTATTTCGCTGTTGTTTTCTCGTCCCTTCCTTGTGTATAATTTGCAAAGTTACGGAGCATTTTTCATCGTGGACTTTTATTTCTTCCCGCTTTCATATCGTTGATTCTGTGGCTGGTTTTTGCTTGTCATTCCTTTAAGCTGACTCTGGTGTGCTGATATTCTGGCAACTTTTTTGCCTGCTGTTCTTGTTTCAAGTCGGGTAACCGACGAGCTTACCTGAACCTCAACTTCGATCTTCTTTTACCTGTACTTCAGAAACTGATTTGTGAATCTTCAAAACCTCTGGCATATAGTGATTCGATGGACCTTCCGCTTGGAAAACTTTAGTCTAGTATGCTGAAGGACATATAAATTCAAGTATATCTAACGTTGACACAATTCCAGAGTGGGGGAGCGAAACCAAAACCAGAATTTGGTACATCAAATTGATCTGAAATTAGGTGTGCTCCAGGATATTACCAGTGAGCTCGTGATGACGAAAACAAGTATAGACGTCTCCAAGAATGAGCGGCATGATGTTCTGGAAGCATTTAATCCTGCAATTTCTAATTTTCTTGCGCAGCTTTCTCAGAAAGTTCAAAATTCTCTCAAGGTTAGTCGTCTTTTACGAGATATTATAATTATTGAATAAAAATGATTAGAAGTTTACCCTCTCTTAGCAATCCAGGAGGTATAAGAAATTTATCAGAAATTCTTCATTTAATTCGGAATGAGGTAGATTTGGAATGGATATTTTTAAACTTTTGTCTGGATGTCAGAGGAATGAAGAGAAAATGAACATTTTGTTATCATGGAATCTGGAAATTCTAGATTGGAATAAAGTTTATTTTTGAAAAAAGTTTCTATTATTGGAAGTTATCTCTCTCTCTCCCTCTGTTCTTATTTTATTTATTTATTTCTGGTTGCAGCCACAGCTTAAGAGATTGGCAAACGATGGTCAGAAATTAACGTCAATGAGCCCTTTCACAAAAGGGGAGAAGAAGGAATCTTCTACATCCTGGGAGTTTGATGCGGAGAAGCAACTGCAGGCATGGAGAGAAAACCCTTCGTGGACCGATAAACCTCCACAAATAAAGGTGCGGAATATCAAGATAGAAAGACACGCTTTCCATTGTAGACCTGATATTCATTAGATTATTTGCAAAATTGATTATTCTGTTCTAAACTTACTGAAAGTAAAAATTGGTCTTGCAAGGTTCCCCCCATTCATTTCATGAAATGCACTGTCGATCTAGTGTTTGTGTTGTGAATCAAAAATTGACATAGGGAGGGGAACGAAATTTACTATTTTAAGCTCCTATTCTGGTTCAGTTAATTGACCATGACCTATCGTTGATCACAGGACCCGAGTTTTTAAAATTTAAGGAAGAACCGTGTTTTCTCCTTTTCAGTCTCATCCTTTCGGTTGTAATTTTGAAACTAAATTCCTTGGCCTTTCATCTTTATTTAATTTTTAAGGTTAAACCGTTGATATTATTTATATACATTTGAGTCTATAAGGAGGAATTCTCTTGCAACCTAAATTTCGGGCTAAAGAGATTTTTTTTTTAAAAAAAATCATTTGAAGAAAGATTACCTATTGACGTATTAATTTTTACCATTTTATTTATTGAATTTACGGTTTCAAATCGCTGGAGTAAAATTTCTATATTTCAGTCATGTGCCTATTTTCAACATAAATGTGATTGATATAAAGAACTAAAAGTTTAAGGACAGTTAAAATTAGAATAAAGAGATCGAAACTGGAATACACAATTGATGGAAGAAATAAAATGAAGTTCATCCCAAATTTTTATGGTAAATAAGCATATAGTTTCTGCATTTGGGCTTTGTGAAAATAAGTTGATTGCATGCATTATGCAGTAGTGGCGCATAAATAATTTTGAAATCTTAAGCTAGAAGATTCGCTGTAAGTGGTGGTTAGTAACAAATACTTTAGGTATCAGTATAAGCCATTTCTCACAAGAGATATGTAACATGGTTGATCGAGTTTAAATGACTCTTTGCAGGTTACTGTACCAAAAGATACCCTTAGCAGTCTCAATGTAAAAGTTGATGTTGGTTTGCCACCAGATGCTGTCTATAATATTGTGACAGACCCTAATAACAAGAGAGTTTTCAAGAATATTAAAGTAAGTTACACAAACTTTATTTTTATTATTATTATTTTTTTTATAGGAAATAATTTCGTTGATTGAAAGAAATGATACATAAGGAATAAAGCCTATCCAAAGAGATAACACAAATTTTCTCCAATTGGATGAGGAGAGTTTAAGTTGCAGTTGCTAAAAGGGAGAACATTTTTACACCAATATCAGGTGACAAAAAGAGAAGAATCTAATACAACTTCAGGGGATCTTTCTGTATCTTGGAAGATCCTTTGTGTTTCAGTTACACACTTTCATTTAAAATTCCACGCGTTTCCCTTTTGACTGTAGTCACTCATTTCTTGTTATAATCAAACATTTATATTATGACCTTTCTTTATTTCACATTAAAACATGTCTGCTTGATGAATGTAATTGTTATTGCTCTGTTACAATGACGGAACCACTGATATCATGACATTGAGGGGGGCCCTATGGTGTCATTGCTCGAAGTCCTAAATCTATGTGCTTAACGACAGTGCTGAGGTATATCTTCTGCAGTGTTGAATTTTGGGATTAGGAGGGGGAAAAGAATTAAATTCGGAAAGAAGTTCGGAGGATGTAGTAATTTGTAAACTTACTGCAAAAATATGTGAATGTTTCTAAATCGTCTTTAAAGACATATATTCATCATGTGGTTAGTTTATTAAAATTATCTTAGATTCATGAAATTGTTTCTATGTAGTATTCGATGCTTCCCACCAAAACTCCTATATAAGTTTTAGATTACATTATTTATAAACCACAAAACATACGGAATACAGGCTAGAGGCTTTTAATGAAGGACACTCTTAACAGAAAGTCCGTACCATTAAAAATTATAGAAACTAATTATGACATCCTTCTTATCACAAAAAATCCTCTGTTTTCTGCCTTCCTAAATAAGTGCCTATATATATATATATACAAACGTCAGTTAATGTTATGAATCTTGTAAATATATCATATTTTGAGTTTAGAAGATTAATGTCTGTTTCAGGAGGTGATATCCAGAAGGATTTTGATGGATGAAGGTTCGAGACAAGTGGTTGAGCTGGAGCAAGCAGCTTTATGGAGATTTCTTTGGTGGTCAGGGACCATTTCTGTTCATGTTCTAGTTGATCAAAACAGAGAAGATCACTCGGTAAGCACTTGGACACTTCCTTCTTTTGTTCTTTACCTTTCGGAGGAATATACAGACTATTTCTGGGATATTTTATAGGAAGAAAGCAGATTCTCGACTTCATAGTATGTATGAAATGACACATCTATTTACATTCAAGGGTTCTTTTATTTGAATATTTGCTGGTTCAATATGTGATATTAATGCTCCAACTTGAAAATTTTATCCAACACGTTGATACACAGGCAGAGATATTGCTTTATGGTCATATCTTGTTGCGACTTCGATGATGATCATCGGCCTTACAATGAAAGACTGATGAAAAGAAAATTTATTGTTTCTCATTATGAATTCAATGTTCTTAGATGAAGTTCAAGCAACTGAAGGCTGGATTCATGAAGAAATTTGAAGGCTGCTGGAGAGTAGAGCCTCTATTTGTTGATGAAAGAATATGCTTTCCGGTAAAACCAAAGAATTTGGAAGAGTATCATGCTTGTACAAAGGGGAAGGGAAGAATAGGGTCAAGGGTGAGCCTGGAACAGCTGATCCAGCCGGCCATTGTTCCACCACCGCCCATCTCCTGGTATCTACGCGGAATTACCACGAGGACCACCGAGATGCTCATTCTTGATCTGCTTGCTGAAGCCGAAAGGATAAGGGGAGATGTGAAAGGCGATATTTTGAATAAGGAGCTTGAAATTTCTCAGGGAATATGTGATATCAACTTATTAGATGGCGTTGTGGATATTAAAGAAAGATGGGCAATGCGTAGGAGAAATGCGAAACAATGTCGTAGGACTAGGAGGCTCTTTGCTGTCAAATGAACTATCCATTTTTAAGCATATAGTATGTAATCACACAATGATGTCCATTATACTTTTTCCAGCTATTCGTCACAAGGAAATGACAGACATCTGATTGTCATTTGAATTTGCATCCCTTTCTTCCTAGTCTTAAATCTGGATATCAGCCTCAGCCTCAGCCTCGGGGACGCAGCTTTAGTAGTGAATGATCAGACATTTTTGTGTCATTTGGTACAAAAACTTACACAACTTCAGTGAATGACTAATTTCTTTCATGTATGCACAAGAAATGGCCTCCGATTAGTTGAAAAATGTTGTTAATAAATGTCAACAAAATATTATGCACTTGAAATTTAACAACAGTTTCAACTAATCTGAAAAGTGTAGACCATATGTGATAACAAATTAAATAGTAATAAGAAGATAATTTTTAAAAACAGTTATTCAAATATTTGTAATGAGTATAATCATTTTTTAATATGGTGCAACCAAACAAAATTGTTATTCTAAAAAGTTTTATGAATTAAAATCATTTTTACTAAAGAATTTTAAGGGGTAAAAAAGCTCAACCACAAAAATAAACATTTAAACATCAGAGTTGATTGGGCCTCTTTAGGAAATTTTTGTTCAGGGCTCAGGCCCAACTTCAAACATTCTCAATTGTTTGCTGGGTTCCTTGTATCAAATCAAACTGAGACTTGAATTGGAAGCAGTTGGTGCATGTTTTATTAACAGGAGGTGCGCGGGAGTTCGTTTCTGGCATTCTCTCAAAGTTGCTTCCATGGAATTTGCTTCGCTTCAAGATCTCTGTCGACATGTAAGTTCAATCTTGTGGAACTCAGACCGATTTTTTTTTTTCAACTAGAAAATAGACTCAAAACACGAGAGATATTTTAAAGAAACCTCTTCCTGAACTTGTCTAGTGCAGCTAATTTCTTCGGCAATAAGAAGATGCATCTGCTCCGAACGACTTTGCAGATTGTCAGTTGAGCTGCAACACTCTCCGGCTTCCGATCCTTCACTAGTTTGTATTTCTAGTGAGTGATCTCCCGTGCTCGATCTTTCTCGTCTGTTATGGTCGACATATTTGTAATCTCGTTGTGTCCTTTTCAATTTGGTTTATCAAACATTTTGACGACTCTGTTCTCAGTCAATTACATTCGATTCCAAGAATTTGAATGAAGCATCAATGCGTGAAAAGTTACAAAGAGAACTTCGAATGAGAGTAATATCCTTGAGTTTTTCAATCTAGTTTCAGATACCGGCCTTGGAAGCTGCCTAGAGGAGTTTCAGGATTTGAAGTGCCCCGTTGAAGGCATCCTTGCTGAAAAGTGGGGTGAGTGATTGACTCTGCTCCACTAGCACTCTTGCAGTACTCGATAACTAATAAAATGCTTTGATTAATATATCTACGTTGTTTAATTATCGTTCGTATTACTATTTTACTATTTCATTGATTTATTTGCCTGCGTTACGTTCAATGCAATAGCTCGTGTATGGCAGTAGGTGGCCTTATTGTTTTTGTGAGCATATGTAACTTTTCTTACCGTTAGCTGCCTTCCAGCTGTAAGGCAACGCGTGCATACTTTGTTGTACGAATAAGCTAAGCTAAGGCTTTCCCACAAACAGCAAGTTTGCCATCATCCTCTCAAAAAGCTGCATTCAGAAAACTATATTTCATCACATTTTTATTTGTTTACTGTAATTATCTTGGTTATATCTATCTTCACGTTGTAAAGTCATTTTAAGTACTTTGCTGTAGGATTAAACTGCCGTATAATTGTTATGTGGATTAATACCTTTCTGGTGTTTTATGCAGATGGAATTGTTTCCGTGAGAACTACAAGTAAGTTTCATTTTCTCAAAATTTTATTAGTGTGAGTTAATATCCCGGGGAAGAATGTAATAAGATCTGCATCAACATCTCCCAGGAAGAGTCAACAGTTGTATCGTAGATTTAGAGATCTTTCCTCTTCATCCATCAACGCTTTCTGTATTGTTTTACTGTATGCTGAATGTCTAGATCACTTGCTAAGTGCATAGAAACATAGGTGTAGGATAAGTTGAGTGGGCAACAGATGGTTAAGAAAAGAAGATGGAATTTAAGTTGATGATGATTTATCGACAATTTATGAGCCTTTCTAGTATATTAATATACATTTTGAGTTGTTTTGCTATGTGAAGTTGTATTCTGTTCTTTGAAAATCTTGTGCCAATTGTACATATACTAACATCCTGTAGAGATTGCAGCTATTTGTGATAACGAGATAAGTTGCTATCAGTTGAATCTGAAAGAAAATGTCACTGCCAGGAAGCCAATTTGGCTACCTTCAAACCTAAAGCATGGTGTGAAGTTCAGGCACGGAATCTTTTAGGTTTTTGGTCACTTTTCTTTATTTTTATTTTGAAAAGGGGGTAATTGGATTTTTTGTTTTTAATAAATCGATCAGTGGAACCGAAGTGTATTTATCTGTTTCTGAAACTGTTGATATTTTGCTGGCGGAGATCAACTGCTTCTTTCAGAAGGTCTCTTTCCCCTTTATTGCTGAACTTATTACCAACTTTTGGCTTAGGAAAACATTTAAGTGGACCTTACCTATTATTTTTGGCAGTATGTTAGCTATTTTACTGCTTATAAATAATGTTCATAAGTTATTGTTTTCCCTTCTTTGTCCCTTTAGGCTACAATACGTAGGTTTTAGTTGCTGTATGAACAAAATGCATAAGGAAATATGCACAATGCTTCTGTGTGAGGGACTGCCCAACTAAGTTGCAATTAGCTAGATTGCCTCTTTATAGATAACAAAATGAATCAATCCTAAGATAAAATAGCAAGTTTGGAGGTTCGGGTAATTGTAGACTGCTGCTCTTGTCGTGCACTCTTCCTATCATGGACTGTAACTGTGACCATTAACTCAAACCACTTTGAAGGCTAGCCTTCGCTCATAGTTTCTCAATGAATATAAGGGCATTCCTATGCAGTTAATTATTAACCAGCAATTTCTTGCACCTTCTCTCAAACCAAAAAAATGGAAACTACTTGTTTGTTTCTCTGTCTGACTTTCTTTTAAGTATTAAAAACAATAGGGGCGGTTTGATTGGATAGAAAGTGAAAGTGAAACTTTGATTGAAAAGATAGTTTCTAAAGTTAAATAATGGAAATTCAAGAGGATTTTAGGATACTGTATTGTATTCTAAATACATGCGATGTAGTCTCCTATTCTCCTTTTAGTGATAAAATTTAAAGAGACAGTAGTAAGAATATCAGTTTTGTAATTAACTTGATTGAGATGAACCTGATTAGCCGTTAGTGTCGATCTTTTGAAAGCCCATATTGTGCAAAATGTTCACTTTCTGATAGTGTCTCTTATCATTGTAGTAGACTTGTAATTTTACTAAATGAATTTTCAACTTTTATGACTCCTTATGCTAGTAATATTGGATAGCCTTTAGTATTCAAATCAACTGTGCAGTTCATATTTCTCAAGGTGTTTTCTTTTATTGAATCATAGTCACATATCTTACCCAAGTTTATCCTGCTTTATTTTGCAGATTCTCATTCTAAAGGTCCCAGTAAGTTGAACTTGCTACTCTATTCCACGTTTCATACTATATTCTGATAAAAATTTTCAATGAAACTCCACAAAGGAACTGCATTTTATTATCCTCTTTATCTGGCTTTTGATCTATGTATATCTAAATAAGACGTATTTTGTAATGTAATGTCTCTCACGTTAAAGATTTAGTCATGCATGGCTTGGCAAGAATATCATATTAGAATTAACAGACAAGTATATCATGTTCAAGAAACATGTATCCAGAAACCCAAACATTGGAGAACAAGTAATCTACATGAATAGATATATTGCAAATTACCTTTACTATGGCGATGGTTTAGCACTAAAGGAACTCATAAGCTTTTCAATTTCACAAGAATATTGCGATGGAAGTTATGGCCAAGGGCCAGGATATCCCTGGGTCACATAATGAAGCCGTCTTCCTGGAGAACTTGTCCTCTGGTTCCTCTTTTACAGCCTCCACTCTTGATCATTTGAAATTGGGCCTTGAGGATTATGTATTGAGGCATGGATCTAGTTTGACGTGTCAATCTTGCTTCCCTAACAGGTGAGTTTGCCACCTTAATTCATGCCAACTCGTTGTTAAACTCAACTTGATCCGGTTTTAGGTTGTTATAAAAAGAATAAATAATTTCCTCATGAAATACGAAGAAACTTTATTCCAACCACTCGCAGTGTAAATTATTAATTGCTCAACTTACCAATGATGTGCATTATAATTTTTTTTTTAAATTTCGAACTTTAGGGATAATATAAGAAGTGGGGGTGGAATGGTTTGTGAAGACAAGCATAAAACTACCACACTGGCAGTGGAGGCGGCGATTGTGATTAGTGAAATATCAAATTCGACCAGTAATTGCTTTGGAGCACGATGCTCCGATACAGAGGTTGTTTGACCTATTACCCCACTCTTTCTTCCTGTTCTTTCCGTTTCAGAAAGACTACTATCTTTTACACGAGCT
>JAOANK020000035.1:703556-731476 GCA_026257165.2 Telfairia occidentalis | reverse complement strand
TACTTTCTTTTACAAGATCTTTAACTTTAATAACATCCCCCCCCCCCCCCCCACCCCAACTCTTTTTCCTTTCCCCTTTTGATGATTGCAACTTCGGCTTAGGTTTGATTATTGCACGTGATTACACAGGTTCTTTGTTTTAAAGATTTTGCACCGTGCTCAATCTCTGAGGCATTTCTTAAGGCATTAACAAGCATTGACTGGAAACGTTATGGTTGGACTTTGGAATGTGCTATCAATCAAAGAAGCCATGCATTATTAAAGTGGGAACACATGCCCCTATCTTTTCATATTCATATTGTTGTCCACTGCTATCATAAGGTATATCATTCATGAAATCTTTTGTTTAAAGGTTTGTAGTGATTATTGTGATCTTTATTTTCTATGGTATGTAAAGTTAGTTTTCTGCCTTAGCATGTAGCCGAGGTCATGCCATTGGTGCAGACTCAGTTTGATAAAAAGCTCATAAGAAAAGCAGTTAAACTTGCACTGGACGATTTGAAGAATAAATATGCGGGATTTCTTCTCAGTGCTAATACCCTCAAGGTAAATCTCTGTTTCACTGTCTCGCGTGCACGGACTAAATTTATCATTTAGCTGGTGCACTTTTTAAGTTTCAAAGTGGAAGTCCTATTCTGTGGAAAAAAATCATAATATTTCCTATCATACTTCTTTTTATTAAGCAGTTTTTCCTTAAATTCTGCTGTATGTTCTAGTTTGGCAAACGATATTTTGTCTATGATGAAATCTTTTGGAAATACTAGAAATACAATACGCTTGCTTTTGTATGTGTAATTGTTTGCTGCAATTAAATTTAAGTTTGTCCAAAATCTTTTGTAATTGCTTGTATGTGCAATTGTTTGCTGCAATTATATTTTGCAAATCAAGTTGGTTCAAATTATTCGGCACTCTCACTTAATGATACAAAGGGTCATCCCATTAAGAACAGTGCTTTTTCGCAAAAAGGTTAAGAGCTTGCTTTCTTAGAATTGTAGGTTTTCATGATCAGGTCTTTGCATATTATTTATGAAAATTGATTAGGCTTCTCGTAGGAATTAAGTACAGCCTCCTGAACTAGCTTTCATGTTCATGTTCAGATCAGTAGGTTCGCCCCTGATCTTGCCAAAACGATTGCTGGCTTAGTTTTATACTCCGGTGACTTGGATTTCCAAGAAGAATGCCTTGCACTTCTTGGCCTGCAACCGCAACAATCAGAAGGGGAAATTGTTGAAGAAAATATTAAGAATAAGATAATTTCAGCCATAGAGGCGTATGACCGAAGACCACAAGGAGCTAAAGACGTTGCCCCTCTACTGTTTGAAGAAGGTCGCCACCGACAGTTTGTGGACGATGAATGTGATGAAGACAGTTTTGATCCAATGGAATTGTAAGTATAACATTTTGCTCTGGCATTATATGTTGATTGAAAGTGAATTTGATGATTTTGAAGAAATTTTTGGGAATCAACGAGAACGTCCTCCGGTTAATCTTTTTATTGGGCCGGATGAGAAGTGCTATTGTTGCCTCGCACTGACTTCTTCCAGCGTCTAATAGGAACCAATGTCGGCAGTAATTGGCGTCACTTCAAACCAACGACTTCCCAAAAGAATGCGATAAAACGAAATTCGGATGAGAAAGTGATGGGGATAAGTTTGAATTACATCATCTCATTAAACACACACAAAAACCCAGGTGAGTACTCGAACAACTATTACAATATAACCACAGACCAATACCATGGAAGATAAAATCCCCAAAGAAAAGGCACGAGAGACTATTCTCCAAAAAAACAAGAAAAAGTAGATAACATTCACCCCTGCATCCAGGATTGCCAGTCTACAAGACAACTCTTCAACAGCTTTATGCCTGCATCACAAAGAGGGAACATTTGACACACATGTGACAGTTCATCAACCACCTCACGTAATTTCAAATAAATCTAAAGTCCGATTCATGTAAATTTAATGTTCTATTGTATTCTTCATATTATGTGTTGATATAGTATTATTGGTTTAATTCAGATTATAATTATAAATGTGATTCTTAAAACATAAAACGATAATAAATTAAACTAATGTTACCCCTGCATTTCAATAAGTATTTGGAATTTCAAACCCCCTTCTATTGTAATTTTTTCTTTACTTTGACATTTAACTTTTACTTTCATTCTAAGAAGCTTTTGAAATTCTCTTTAGAGAACATGCTACCCATAAACATATTCTAGTCCTGGAACACTCAATCTCACTCCTATTTTACTTTCAATTTCAATTGCACGTGGATTTTAAAATTTTAGGTTTTCATTTTTGTTTTCTTAACAATTTAATTCACAATTGATAAAAAATCAATTTTTAGCAATTTAAGTCTATATTAATTTCGTTACATGCTGTTAAAAATAATATTATTTGTGATTTAATTGTTTGTAACTACCTTTTATATTGTCGTTAAATATGCCTATGTAAATATGAACCTGAACTTGAAAAAGCTTCAGACGAACAAAAATAGTCTAATTCAATATGGAAAAAGAAAATACACGAATAAAGAAGCACGTGATAAAATTTATGAAGTTCTGATGGTAAAACCCAAAATAAATATAAGAGAGAATAATAAAAATGAAATATAAAATTTACATGAACCGTTAAATTCCAATTTTATTTTTTAAAAAATTAAGGCCTAGTAAGAACTTTTGGCCAAGGCATTCAGATCCTTGACGATGTGACAAAATGAGTGCAAGGCAAGAAAGGGCACATACCTTGTTCGCAATGTTGTTTGAGAGCCAATCTAATCCCTCATAAAGCCCTTCCCCAGAGGTTGCACAAGTGCTCTGGATATACCTGTAAACACCACAGACGTTCATCAGACTTCAGAACGGTACGTATGAACCAAAAAATGTAAATAGATACAAGAACACACGGATTACCAATGGCGCTGCCGAAGAGAGTGAAGACCAAGCTTATCAGTAATCTCAGCAGCATTCATTGCATTGGGGAGATCTTGTTTGTTAGCAAACACAAGTAATACTGCATCTCGAAGCTCATCCTGAAGTGAGTGACTAAAAAACTTCAGTTGCAATTCTATATTTACATGCATGTCCTAAACCCAATTAAATTATCGACTACAATTCAAATCAACAAGTAATCGGCTAAAATAAATTATCTGGAGAAATAAAAAGACGCAGCTATTCAGCTTACTGTCTTAATAGAATCATAGATCTCGGTCAAAATGGGGTGGTAATCAAAGTATGCCGACAAATTTCAAGTACTAGTTATCATAAAGTTTTCAGAACATGTACGGATAATTACAAAGCCATGCCTAATCCTTGTTATGTACTAGGCATAGTTCTAAACTAATGTCGTACTTAGTTTAATAGGCATTTGGTACCTGTGACCTCTATACAAAATCTTGACGACTGAAAATACTTGCCAACTTAACTCCCAATATTTTTGCACTCCTTTTGTGGGGCTGTTTTTTTTTTATGTACCTTCCTTGTATTATCTTAAACTCCCAATGAAAGGTTTGCAAAAATCATTTTTTATTTTAACTTTTTTATTCATAGGATAATTGAAAAAAAAAATACCAGTAAAAAATAATACAAAGCTTAAAGAAACACATTCAATCTCCTAATTATTCATAATTAATTATTGTCTGGTTTTCATGGGACCGAAAGGAACGAATTTCATATATGTGGCATGTCATACTAAATCATCAATTCTATCCACCAAGCAACTTCTCGTATATGACTGAATACTTGGATCCAATGGATTAAATATGATGCAACACCTACATGTAAGTATACCGATCATAGTTCGGGAAAAAATATAAAAAATAAAAAAACATAGAGTCAACATCCTTCAATCTTTGATTAAGGGCTGCAATCCTCAAGTTTAAAATTAAATTGTCATGTTGAGACACCATCTTCAATCTATTGACAGTGTGCATAGCAAGAACTCTACAGATCCCTAAAATTCAAGTTTAGGAATGATTGTTCAACACACCTCATTCAGCATTCTGTGTAATTCATCCCTTGCCTCAACAACACGGTCTCTATCGTTACTGTCCACTACAAATATAAGACCTTGAGTGTTTTGAAAGTAGTGCCTCCACAATGGACGAATCTGTGGAAAGATAAATGTCATTTATTGGCTATGTAAAAACAGCAATCATGCATGAGTCGGTTATGGAAAAAAGTTCATCCACAGCTAACAAATGATGGAAAAAAGACTTCTACATTCATACTTTGTCCTGACCACCGACATCCCAGACAGTGAAGCTGATGTTCTTATATTCCACAGTCTCCACGTTAAATCCTGCAAATAAAGATAAAAATCAATTATAATGTCACGTGTCGGTGTCATGGAATCCACTCACATTAACGAGTACATACTTGATATTATAGAAGTAGTGGTTCTCTAAAATGATTAAACATCTTTAAGTACCGTAACAGAGAATTACAAACAAAGAACGAAAAGAAAGAGAGGGGTAAATAGCTTACCGATGGTAGGAATAGTTGTGACGATCTCTCCAAGCTTGAGTTTATAGAGAATGGTCGTCTTACCAGCAGCATCAAGACCAACCATCAGAATTCTCATCTCCTTTTTAGCAAAAAGGCGATTAAAAAGCTTTGCGAAAGTCAGCCCCATATCTGTTCCTAACGTAGAATCTCCTGCATTTTCAAAGGAAAGAGCATTATACTCCCAAGGAGAAATGTCAATAATTACGAACCGGAACTATCGCTGAAATTATTTAGAACAGTGTTGATTCAGAAGCAAAAGGTTAAATCTCCTGAAAGTGACGCCAGCATAAAAAATAGAGTGTAGATATTCCATGCATTCAATTGCACGGAAAAGAAGGTGAGCTAATGCATGACGACAGAATGAAATCGCTATAGTGATCATCTGAAGCACCGCTTGACTCATAAAGTACCTTTAAATAACTATTATTCCAGTACTAAGATCTACGAAAAACAAACAATCAATCCCCAAAGAGAACAGATCGGAAACGTAGATCCGCCAAATACGTCAAAGAGCTTTGAAATCGAACATAATTCGGTTTAACGAAATAAAAAAAACGTTAAAATTCTTGATAATAAACGATTTAATCATCAGATGAACCGATAGCGACATATAGGAAGTACCTAAACATAAACTCCGACAGATACTCAACAGCAAAGAGAAAGGGAGGGAGAAAGACAAGAATGGAATGAATTCATCGACATATTCAGAAGAACTGCAACTTAAAAATAATGAAAGCAGATCGAGATTCAGAAAATTGGAATTACCTCTGAGAGTTCACAGAGAGGTCAGAGGTCTATTCAAAGAGATGGAGAGAGCAAGAGCGAGCGAGCTTCAGAGCAACGCGTAATATGGCGCTGGAGAAGAATATTGCTAAGATGGCCTAATAAAGAAGCGATCGAGGTGGGATGGAAATACGATTCTACCCCTAAATCGAACTTGCATCTTAAGTCTGCAGTCTTCGCAATTCTACCAATCATAATCAGCCACGTCATCCAAGGCTGAAAGAGCGAAATTGTCAAATGCTTTGAACGTCATCAAAACGGGGTTGCGCTGTCCCTCCAATGAATGGGTGCCACGTGCCAAGTAGTAGTGTGCATTGCAACGAGAAATTTATCATAATAAGGAAAATTTTCATTCTTATTTCTAAAACTTCATTTCTAAACTTCATCAAATAAATGGAACATGAAGATTATTTTATTGAAATCGTAAAAAAGATTATATCATTGCAATTCAATTCTTGAAACAATATTTGAGAGTACCACAACTTTGAAATGAAGAGATCTCTATTTTGCTGAAGGAAAATTGTTCGAACGTTGAAAACTTCAACTTGAATAATTGTAACAATTTTTACGCTCTAATAAAATTTTGTTTGGAAAATCATTAACAAAAGTATTCTTATGAGCATCTAATGAATTATAAAATATATGTAGGGTACAAATCGACGAGATTTTAAAGAAAACGACATGAAAATTGGATTTTTGTTAAAATATGCAAATTTTAAAAAATTTATTCAATGGTCAATCTTGTGAATTAATTGAACTTAATTTTGTGTAAGATTTAATTTTAGTTGAACTTTGGAAGATTTTTACTTGCTTTTTATTGAGATTAGTAGGTGAATTGAATAAAATTAAACAAGAGATAAATTTTACAACACTCGTGTAAGTCTAGGATTTAAATTGAAAGTTTGAAAATTGATACAATGCGCCAGATTTAAGATAGAAATTGACTTTTTTTTTACTAAAAATAACAAGGAAATAAATCGATTTTTACCCCTAAGTTCATTTTTACCCCTAAACTTAGTAAGTTGTATCGACTTTCACTATAGGTTTTGTACCCTCCACTAAATATATGCTAACTCACTCACTAATGACTCATTCAATTTTATGCATACGGAGCCAAATTGAACATAATTCAACTGGTTAAAAACATATATCTCTAACCAAGAGGTCATGAATTCGAATCTCCTTACTCCATGTTGTTGAACTTAAAAAATATATATATTTTATACATATGGAAAATGTATATTGGTATGCTTTATATGAAGAATAAAAAAATATATATACAAATCACCCTTTGATTTTGAAAGATTTGTCGCAATTATAACTTTCAAAGTTTTGTGGATGAAAATCTTTAAAATTATAATATTATATTACCTAGGTAAAAATATTTTAAATTTAATGACAAATATATTAATTGGTGATTGAATTATGAATAATATAGAGTATATTGTAGATGTTTGTTACATCCTTGAAAATAAAATTATTATTTTACCACAAACTTGTTAATTAATTAATTAATTACAACACATCACACATTGATCTTTCGATCGAGAGTCTATACCTTAACCAATTGAGTTATGTTCAAATTGACACAACACATCACACTAAATTCTAAATTTATAATACCGATGGTAGCTAGTAGAGAATGATTGTTTATAAATTGAACAATTAGTGAAAAGAAAGTAGGGTGGTTGTCCAGCATAGTTATGTATTCTCTAGTAGTTGGATAAAAACTTTAGTTCAGATTGAACCACACATAGTAAAAATTAAAATTTTGGTGGTTGTAATTAAAATTTCAAGCAATTAAGTTTGATGCGGTAGTGTTAACATGACTTATTTATGTCACTGCAAAGCATAGGAATTTTTCTTCCTCCGAAACTCACCACCTTTATAATTAGCCGCGGAAAGGACTACTTATGTACTCCCTTAATAATTTTGCTAATGAAAAAAACAATACATCACATGAGACAAAGTGGGGGTTAATGAACTTCAACTAACCAGTCTGACGGAACATCTGCTAATTCTGATGGAGGAGTTTTATTTTGCTATTCGGGGGAAGGAGAGCATGAATATTTCTGGCGTATTTTTAGAACTTTGAACAACTATAAATAACTACCAAACTACCCTAACCTGCATGTTAAGTTGGTGCGCTCAGCGCCAGTATTGCGCCCAGCGATGAATCGTTTCAACCATTTGAGGAAATAGCGCACTAACGCTCTCATTAATAAGATCTTGGAAGAAATGGATACAGGCTTCATCATCCAAATCCAGCCGAAACTTCTCCTGAAGCTGTGCCACCAACAACTACTGTTCAGTCAAACAGAACAACAATAGAATACTTTAGTTCAAGAAAGTCCAACCAAATCAAACAAGAAACTCACCTTAAGAATGCCCTTTTCAGGATCAGAAGCAATGTCGGGAATATTGGAACCCGCCATCAGGTGAAATAAATTTAAGATCAGATTACTCGACTTTCGAAGGATGTTGTATGCTTCACAACAATACGATTTGAACCTTGTATAGTATTGGCTGAAGTAGGAAGAAATGATCAGCAATTAGTTTCTCATACAAGATTTTTAACTTAAAGCATTCCTGGAAAAGTTGTTAAAGAAGGATATCACATATTATAAAATCCAAGCCCCAAAAATTCCAAAAAAAAAAAAAAAAAAAAAAATATACATATGTTTACCACACACTTCAGTACCTTTCAGCGCCACCCATAGCCTCAACCATCTCCTTGCACAGCTTCATGGGAGGTGGAAATGGCTTGGGATCTTTGCCAAGGATAAAGCCAAAATCAACATGAAAAAGACGTCCATCATCCCTTAAGAGAAGATTGTCCAGATGCCTGCACAGAAGACCAAGATCGATGCCATCAGAATGCAACCCTGGAGATTGTGGGTCCAAATAATTTTGAGCTTCAATCCAATAAAATCAAACGCAGCATGTGGAGTTACAATCTTGATGCATTATTTTTTTTAATAATAAATAATCATATATTGATGAAAGAAGAGGCAAGTGGCAACAGTATCATGAATCAAATTACCAAAACTAAAACAGATGAACAAGTCCTTGAAATGATAGAGGTGTGAATTTCTACTTCAAATAATATGTGAATCCGTAAACCTCTTCCACATAGGGCGTCAGTTATGCTCTTCACTTGAAGTTTATTTGTGATTAGGAATAGCTTACTAGTCAATAACTTATTTGGACCCAGATCAAGGATCATACGACTTTGCAGTCTTGCACGTGGCTCTGCCGATTCATCTATAAATGCAAGAGTGTATAAAAGAAGCAGAACATAGGACGATACGCATGATAACATTCTAATATTCATTGCTAAATGTACGGAATTACCTAGATTCATTCTGGAGGTTCCGGTCTTATACTTTCCATCTTTTTTAGTTCAAAGATAAAGAAACGTCTAATCATTTTCATCAATTTGAAAATTTACCAAGAAAATCATATTTCTCAGTTCTCTTTCTTATCCAGAACACTCAATAAGGAAAAATGATTTTAAGCTCTTAGATGGCGGCCTACAGAGCTACAAAGTTCAAGAATATCCACCTATCTCCAATGCCCAATATGTACGTAATGACAGAATATCCAGCACAGCTTTTAATAAATGTTTCAAGACAGGTAGCTGTGATTCCGAAGGGCCCATGCTCATCAGGATGAAACTTCTGCAGATAGCTTATAATGCTGCGATGTTCTGAAAGGATCTAGACAAAAAACAGCACATCTTATTCGACCAATTACAAAACCATGGAAATGGCGAGCAGGTTAAATGTTATTATATTCAGACTTGAAAATATTAACCTAAAAGCATTACTAGAAAAAGCAGCTTAAAAGAAAGGAAAATGTTTGTTTTTGATAATATTCAGAGTTGCCTGAGTTATCACCAGCCTGATTCCTCATGGCATGGCTATGTACATTTACAACCTTACAATATTACGACACAAACATTTAAGAAAATTAACAGAATAAGGTTGGGATTTTTATAATCTAATTTCCTACGGAGGATTTTTAAAAGACTAATTATCTCATGTTAGCAAATTCTGAAAATAGAAATATATTGTGTGTAACAGGTGCATGGTACCTGTGCCAAAGATCGAGAAGGAATGAATTCCAACATGCCTTCATCTTGTCCAGTCGCCAAAACTTTATAAGGAGTCAAGTGAAGGTCGAGATTTTCTAATTTAAGTAATCGATCCATGAGCCAAACCATTTGAACAACCTATAGATACCACAAACTCATAATGAGAATTTTAAAGTTTGCAATAGCCAGGAGAGTGAGGATGGAGCTAAGTTAGATTTACCAATTGGTCTTGCCTAATATCATCTCCTTTCTTGAATATGACTTTGCAACTTTCACCATTTTCTGTTCGGAAAGTAAGACGCAAAGGATGTAATGCACTTTTAAATATTGATGACTCTGATGGCACAATCCCAATAATGAGCACACCCGGAGCCAGTGGTGATCGTATGGGCTAGCAATGAGAAAAGCCCACAAATTTAATAATAAAAACAACCAGATGCATACATGCAACTACGTAAGAATGAAAATTTTGTCTCAAGATACAAACAAGGCTCTGTAGGTTGACCGTGATCCTAAAATCTGCAGTAAGTAGCATCCATTATATAGTGTACGTGTATACCTCTTCAAAGTAAGTAAGTTCACTCAGAAGACCAGAAAGCAACTGCCGGAGCTTCTCGATCTTTTTTTGAGTATTGCCACGCACATTTCTTACATCCCTCATTATTGAACACAACTGAGCCGTCAGTTCTGTCTGACGCACCAAACCCTGCCATAGCTTAAAACCATCCTCATCTCCATTGACGCCTGCAGTCAACTGCCATGAGCAGAAGTAAATATTTAAGTGCATTATTCATACTTTGGAAGAAAAAAAGTCACTTCCAAGGAACCATTTCTCTATCATCTCTATGCTCAATGGAAAAAATTAGTTGCTCAGTGAGATACAAATCCAAGCATTATTTTATATTTCTTTAACTTGCATCTTTGCATATTCCATACATATAACTGTACTTCATGAGATTTTTTTTTTTTGGATAAGAGCCAAGATATGTATAAATCACTGTACTTCATGACATGACTATAATGCACCTTCATCATATTCTCTTCCAGGATCTCATAGGTACAGTAGAAGCGTTTTGCATATGCAGGATCATGAAGCTCAACAGCAACATACCAGCGGAGAAAGCTAGCCAACTCAATATTGCGCAGAGCTGTACAGATCAAAGGAGTGTCAGGTATGATATGGTAAAAGATAGCATTGACACTGGAGTACATAAACATAATTACACTAGAACGTACACAAGCATTGACTTACCACGCTGCACAAGGAAATGAGAAAGTCGAGATTTATCAGATCGTTCAAATCTGAGAGCCTGAACAAGTTGAAGCAAGTAACACTGGAGCTCTTCGTCGTCTGCTCTTTCAAGAACACTGACAGCATATGCACGAACCTGTTAAGATGGAAATCATATGTTTATTCAATTCATTTTGAATATTATACTAAGATGCGTAAGTACAAATAGAAGACACTTTCCAGCCTTTCTATTTCTTTTATAAGAACTTGTGAGTGAAAAGTAAGCTGGAAAAATTCCTCACGGGCGTGAGATAATACCTGCCATTTTACCCAGTATTTGATGACTTGCAATATAATACCTCTTTAATTATGTATCGCAAATATCCTCCCTCAAATGTGCAAATGTGTCCATATGCATTCGCACAGCCCTTAGGAGCAATGAGAGCGCAAGTGGCAAGGAGCCTTTTTTTTCTCCTTTTCTAGAGAAATAAGATATACGCTGAATTGAAGCCTATGTCTCAAAATGATATATTTTTTTTTAACTATATGTTGTATAAAAATTTTATTTTACTTTTCTACTGTAAAACTAAAAATTGTTCTTTGGTCTCTGTTTGGATTGAAGGAAATGATTGGGTGTTTAAAAATTGAAACAGAGAATTTGACAAGTTTTTGGGAGTTATACAGCATGCTGCCTCCTCTTGGACGAAATTACACAACACCTTTTGATGCACCTTTCAGAATCAATATTTTGGATTGGGACCCTTTTGTAATCCCCCATTCTTGGGTGCTTGGGAGAAGATGCCTTGTCTCCTTGTGGTGCAGCCTAAAGCTCTCCCAAGAGAAATGTTACTCACAAATGAAATTTAATTATGACGATGTGTGAATACAAAAGCCATAGCCCCTAGTTAGAGAGGACTAGAGCAACTAAGTATTAAAGAAAACTAAAACGATTAAAAAAAAACTATCAAGACTAACTATATCACCTTGCTTTTTCGTGTACTCTTTCCTTTGTTATAATGAAATCTCTGTCTCTTCTTTAAAAAAAATAATAATAATAACTAAAAAAAAGTACTTTTTTTTTCTTTACACTTAGGCCCCGGGTTGACCTCAACTTCGTAACTTAAAAGCTTCTATTCATGTGCATGTGGAAGAGCAATAGAGTGACATTGGTTACAAGGGAAAAGAATACAAAATATTGACTTTTTTTAGAAGTGGAACTACCTCTTCACTTTCAAAAACAGGAGAGAGAAGCTCCAATGCATCACAGACATCAATTGTTTCCCATTTATGCATTAATTCTAATGCTTGTTTTGCCTCCTGCACTTGTATGTTCACAGAGATATAAAGTAGAAAAATTGTATCAGGTTTCAACCAATATGAAATATAGACTCAAAAAGTAAAGCCAAATTCTTTTTAGATTAACATTAGCAACTAGATTAAGAATCTATGATGATGCACACGCAATCATGCAGGATTGCAACAGGAAAAAAGAGCTAATGCACGAAAATGCAATGTAACTTCTAATTAAAAAAAAAAACGATGCAATGTAACTACTGCCGCCATAATGAAGCTAGACATCTTTGTAAGGAACTCACAGATATTGACAAGCACTATCAGACAATAACATCATAAAAGAAACTACATTGAAAACCAAAAAGGTAGAACTAGAAGAAAATTACAAAAACCACCACTCAACTTTTGGGGTATAGCAAACTAGTCCACAAATTTCTAATTTGATAATTAGAACTTAACTTTTAACTCTGTTACAATATAGCCCTACTGTTAAATCAATATTTTTTATTAAATGTGTTATGAAAAGTACAAAATCGACTCATGACCAATTAGGGTCTGTTACAACTTAGTCCCTAAGATTTCATTCTTTTTTTTATTATTAAAATCTGTAGACTCAAAGAGAGAATTAAAAAATGTTAAAACAGTAGAGAGAGATCTAATTAATTGACTAAAGTTATTATTAGAAGTAGTTCTAATTTAGATAAATGGATTGAATAAATATTAATCTATTACTTTTCTTTTAATAATAAGAAAAGAAAAGGCAAATTTCACTTTTTTGTCCTTAAAGGTTGGATCAGGTTTCACTTTAATCCCTAATTCTTAAAAGGTTAAAATACTATTTTGATCATTGTACTTTGGATTTTGATTTATTTTGATCCCTATACTATCAAAATGTTCACTTTAGTCCTCATACTTTCAACTTTTGTTTACTTTACTCCATGTACTTTCAAGGCATCCATTTTGGTCCCTGTATAGCAGAGGGAGTTCAATCTTTTTAAAAATCAAGACACTTATCTTTGATGTTTAGAAGAAGAGATAAACAAGTCATGCAATAGGCATGAGGATTACTTTATTAGTATTAGTTCATTGAAGAAGGATCAAGCACAGAATTCAAGGCCTCTTGGGCTCACAAAATAAAGCACGAAAAATTCTACGGAAAGTTTAAATCACAAAAACTTAAATAGTGCAAGTATCCTTTTCCATTTCATGCGGCTAGGCTCACTTTAAACTATTTTCCATGGGATAGAGGTATATTATATATAACTCAACTTTTGGTAGGTCATCAATTTAGAGGCAAAGCTTACTAGATCAACACAGATGCGCATATGCTACTTTTTGAGTGATTTTTTTGAGAGAAAACTGCATGACCTTTTATGAGATAGTTAGGAAAATGGAAGATTCTATGGAGTATGGATTTCTTTTCTAGTTTCTTTTTTTTATTCTTCTACACTTGTTTTGAGTTTAATACACTGTTTCTTATCAAAAGAAAAGTATTTCATGAAATAAAATTCCTCCAACCTAATAAGCCTAACCTAAAAATATGGGAGTTTGTACAGATTGATAAAATAACAATTGATAGATCTCATGCACTATTAAAATTATTAAGCTTAATTTGAAGGGTTCACACAAAAGGACATAAAAGCAGACTAGGGATGAAATTTACTTGGGGTTGATCAAAGTAGAGGTACCACCAACCTTGATGCCAACTGTCAGTCTAAAAACCAAAACCAACTTTTTTTGGAATAACACATCAATCAACAGATGGTTGGAAGGTCAGAAGGGGTCAATCAGTTGTGGTGTGGGCAAATTGAGGGGAAGGGAGCAGTGACGGTGGGCCTGGGTGAACAGAGGAGAGAGCTTTTTTTTTTTTTTTTGGGGGGTGGCGGTTCAGATCTTAAGGTTTTACTCATATGTAAACCTCTCTTCTGGCTGACCACCAGATTTTTAAAAAAATGCAGAAGTAATTTAAAGAACCACCCACGTCAGTTTGTTTGGTTTCAGTCACAGGTCATCAATTTTATTTTTTTCTTTTTCACCTCCAAAGCCTAATGAAGCAAGGTTTAAATAAAAAGAAGATTCCATTAAGTCAAGCTAATATAAGAGCTTAAGAGAATCCTACCTTGAAGGTGAAGAACAATAAAGGGTAAGAGATATGGCTTCATACTTGGATATATAGGTCAGAGAAGTACAGCTCAAAGAGTAATGACCATGATGGGAGGAGGATTGAAAAAGAACTAACCTGAATGTCACTCCACTCAACACAACGAAGAAACTTTGTGAGAGCTCTCTTCTCTGACATCAATGAGAAACGAAATTTCCAGAGGAGCTGTCTTTCATCTCCACTCAAAGTTCTTGTAGGTGGGTATTTTAGTATTCTCTGTATTGACCTAACAAAAAGAAGAGAGTATTTTCAACATAATTCAACACTAAAACTGCAATACATGGTAACCTAAAATGTAGACTAATATGTAACCAGTTGATCGAGATGATTTATAAATCATCCAGGGAAAAAAAGGTGGACAGGTCGGTTTACCTTTAACTCTAAAATTGCAGTGACATGGTAACGCAAAATATAACTAAGAAAAGGTATCAATTGATTCAAATGATCTGTAAATCATAGAAATAAACATGATATACGAAGCCTGAAATTCCAATCATGTAGTGTTGATGAAAACTACAACTCATGAACACTCAGCAGGATACAAAAAGAACCATGCATAAACTTAATTGTGCTTGAGAACAGATAATATTATACTTTTTTTCAATTAAAAAAATAATAGAATACAATAATATTATACCATTTGCAAATCACTAACATCTGTTACTGATTCGATTACAGGGCTTAGGAAAATTCATCTCCCAACCAGATGACGCAGAACAGAAGTGTATAAGTCAGCCCACACTGGCTGAATTAGGACAAAGGTTCAACCAATTCTAATATCTAGGAGAATAGCAAAACTAGCGCAGTTGGATATAATATATCAAGACTATTACCCAAAGCAGTGAACCACACTTAACGCAATAACCAATTCCACTAGTAAAAGGTACTTAACAAAACAAATTACAGTTTTTCCTTCCGAAACAATTTCATTAATGAAAGAAAGTACACAATTTTATCTGCAGATTTCTAACCATTTTATTTTTAATAGAAAATGCTGTTATATTAAGTCATATGAAAATAAAAAGAATAGATTGTTAAAGAGAAAATGCTAGATGGAACCTTCTAAAAATGTCTCTACAGCCTCAATTATTTTCTCTTCAAGAGGGTCGTCGTCCTCTAACTTTCATTTCAAGAGAGCTTCATTAGACAAGAAAACTTTTAATTTTCCCCCTCGTTCTGTCCATTATTTAGGATTTCCTATTCTCAAATTTAAAATTTTGGAAGGAAAAACAGCTTCCATTGTTCTAAAATTAAGTCATCAGTGAAAAGTTATAACAAACTAAAAGAATTTATTTTTAAAAAAAAAAAAAAAACCTTGAACGACAACAACTTCAAAAACAATTATCCGAACGCTATCATAGAACTTTTGTTTTAAAAAGCATAAAACTATTTTTCAAATGCTCCCAATAGCTCCTAATGCTTTAACATTCTTAGATCAGGAAAATGTGGGTAAATTGACTCTAGCCAAAACAGCGTGAAACTGTTCAACTTCATTCCCAAAAATCTTTCCACTTCTTTCCAGTCAAAGAACCTAAATGGCAGCCAAGACAAAGCGGTACCAATTTCATCTGAGCCCCTCTACCACCAAAGATAACCTACTCATGAAGAAAAAGGCCTAAACAGAAGCCAAGACAGAGTGCTGTCAAAACATTACTTTCTCCTGAGAGCTACCACCAACGATACTTAGCTCATGAAGGAAGAGATACATTCAGGAAAAATCCAGCATACATCAAATTCAAGAGGCAGTTCAAACCACAAAATGAGTATAAAGTGCTTAAGTGGTATCTTAATTTATTGCTTACTTTCTCTCATTGGAGCTCGGTTTTAGGTCCCTATCAATGATACCACGAGTTAAGCTCCTAGCCAGCTTCAGCTGCTTGTGCTCAGAGGGATTAATCTTTCCCATTTCAGGGTCCCACACGTTTACTATTTCATTTGTTGAAGCTATTGGAGATGGTAATAGAAAATTTGCACCAGATTCCTTCATGTCATAAAGCCAACTAGAATTAGCATACTAAAATTTGGGGGGAGAGGGGGACTCTTAACATAGAAACAGTTCAAACGTATTCACACATCTGAGCCGGTAAATTAACATTTAAGAACTTCAAAACCACGCAACAGTGCCCCAGAGCAGTAGACATCATCAGTACTATCTGATTAAGATAAAATGTACGAACAGTTGGAAAAAGCAAGACATCTTGGTTTTTACTTTCAAGAAGTTAAACAGCAACTTCCAACGTATAATAAATACAACTATATAGAAAATATGACAGAAACTTGAGATCATCAATGTTCTATGATCATTCAATATCAAATACTTAACCATGCAGATAGGGCACAAAAATTGACAACAAATTGTATTTCACAATAATAATTGTCCCATGTGGAATTCTAACTAAAAGAATATAATAAATAATAATATAATATAACAAATAAAAAGCTAGAGCTACAGTACCTGAAAAACCACTCGATGTTCAAATCCACAGAAATCAACAATCAGATACAATTTAGAATTCCCATTTTTAGAGCTTTCTCGCTCCCTAATTTGCTCCATGGCTTTAAACGTAATGCGGTCTAGCCAATCAACATGTAGAATTTGTCCCCTCTCATACTTATTCACTAGCTTTTCTAAACGTTCCAACTCTCCACGCTCATCTCTGGGGACCTGTGCATGGACAACTTGTAGTTGAATAAAGTGATGATCAATTCAAGAGCCACCATAACATTAAAAGTTGAAAATTGATGTTCTTTCAGTAAGTAACAATCTGACACCTTTCCAGGAGTTGTAGTTGGGAATGATCCATCTGCTTCCTTTCCTAACCAAAGCCGAAGCTTCTGCTTTCCTGTTTTCAGTTGTTTCTTCCTATTAAAAAGAAGAATTGTGGCCCCCCCAATCAACTCCTCTTCTTTCCCACGTGACACATCCCACACCTAAAAATGCAAGAGAAAGTTAGACAAATTAAAACAAAAGGTAGAATGCTTGCAGCAATATTATTTGTTTTCATAGACATCAAGTACAATGAACATAGTATTCTAGATTATAAGTAGAGTTGCAAAAAGAACAGAACAGACCAAGAGAGGCAATAGTAAATCAACCATTATCGGTGTTTATAGACGATGAAGAATGACTATTTATTCAGTCAGGCGACAAGGCTATAAATTACACCATAAAGCCTAAAATAAGTACAAACCAAGGAACAGCTCCTACAAATGGTTGCCATAGCATCAGAGAGAACAGTGATCTCAAATTCCAAAGGCTGAAATGGCTATGGTAGTAATGGAGTTCGATGTGGATACAATTATGAACTCTATATACTAATACTAATTGTCTAAATAAGGAGAAAAAGAAAACAGATATAGTGAATTCATTAAAATCTGACAAACCGTCAAAGTGAGTTGCGAGTGAGCAGTTAAGTCTCGATATTTGGTACTCAATGTGATGAGTTCACTCCAGCAGTATGAAGGTCCCGCTGATTCCAATCTAACAGAATGTAATACAAGTCAGGTAAAGCGCTGTTATCATTTTTTTTATCAGACACAAAAGGTAAAACAATAATAATAAATAAACAAATAAAAAGGTGCTGGTATATAAAATGTGCAATAAGAGGCTAAGAGGATATTGCATTGTACAAACTTTTTTCTAAAATGATAATCGAAATTTGGGGGAAAAACTTGATAGACATTCTCTAGTGCATTAAATAAGAAAATAATTATATTGGAAATCATAGGGAGCTAGAATGTTAGAAAATCAAGCTTGCAAAATCATCTTGAAAAGACGGGAGGGGTAATATGAATATTACGCGTGTCCATACAAGCAATCTTAAACTCTGTAATAGTTGCGGAGCAAAAGATTGGGAAAAACCTTGTTCTGGTAGGGAGGCCAAACGGGGCACCATCGATGTACAGTGCACACTCAACGAAAAGCTCTGCCCTTCTCTCCTCAGATGCATAATCAATTTCTGAAGAAGTAAACGGAAGAAGTAACTATAATACGATGTATATTACATAATCGTGCTATTAATCCATGTTTATTTTAACTAACAAGCTACTATTCAGCAGCCAAGACTTCGATTGACAATCTAGTATTCTAACAAATTACCGAATAGATGATCCGACGAGTCGACTTACACCAACTTCGTCAAAAATTAAGAATATTAACGCGAGGATCAGTGAAGACGCAATACATAACCAAGAGAAATTGAAAAAATTAAAAGGGCACCTGGATCAGAGGATTTGGCGGGAGGCAAATTACCCTCCAACCTCTCAACCCGAAACGTGACGGGGAGATTGATGTCGCAGGACAAGAAGAATCGGAACTCGTTTCCGCTCATCTCCGCTAAATGTCTCGGATGCTAAAGCTTCTCATAGTTAACTTCCTATGGCAAAGGAACGGAGTCCCACAGATCAAAAGCTTAGCGAAAAACAGAGTCTCGGCCGAGAAGCGAGATAGCAAAGTTGGCGTGAAAAGCCGCGAACTTCGGTCTTAATTTTGATTTTGGCGGAGGGGCAAATAATCAAACTAAGATTTGGCATCACTAGAATATCTCCTGTTATCTACCACTATGTCAGGGAACATACACGAAGTTTATTAACTCGAAAAATTAAATATACCAAGTTTATCTATTCTTTTTTCTTTTTTCTTTTTTTCTATTTTTCCTATTTTAAGGGGCATCGGGCTCATTGCCCTTCAAAAAAATCAGATTTGTCAAAATGCCCCAATGAAAAATATGGGTAGTAGGTTAAATTGTGAAACTGTATGAAGTGTGGGATCGTAGTAGAAAAGTTCAAATGTGGCAAGGGTAATTTAGCAAGAACACTGGCATTTTAACTTCAAATTTGATTTTAAGATATTTAATTAAATATATATATATATATCTTTTCAAATATATTTTACTCGATTGAGTATTATTTTTCTCGGTCCCTTTACAAGTATTTTCAGGTTTGAAGGAGCTGCAACGACAACGTAATAAAATAATTAATTATAATTATAATAATTCACACCAGTTCAAAACGAGAACTATATTTCTAACTTCATTACGATACATTATCATCCATAGTGATTCAACACACCAGTACATACACTTTTACCTTTTAGGAGGGATGCTTCTTCCCTCCTAATGTATGGCAAAATAATCTATATATTCCTTAATTTCAAAATTTTCACGGTTTAATCTAGTCTTTATCCTTATTTTTTTATTAGCTACTTTTTCTTTTTGTAAGTTCAACACCTTTTTCTTTTAGTAAGTTTAACCACTTCAATAGAAAGATAACATGTTACAATTTTAATTTATATTGATGTGTAATAGGAAAAAAAAAAAAAAAAAAACTCTACTTTTACAAAATTGTGTTCTATTTAAGAACATAGCATTATAATTAATAGGTGAAATTTTATTTTGGACCCAACGAAAAAAAAAATCAGAGAAAAAAATCAATTTTCACCCTATGTGGTCAATCTTATAAAATCATGATCTCTGACAAGGCATATTTAAAAAAATTAAATACATATACGATTCTGGAAGCGTCTAAATTCCCTTTTAATTCAAATTCTGAAAGCAAAATATTTTCTACTAGAGCATTTTTAAAAAACAAAGTTAGGATCTCGACCATCTTATGTCTGACGAAGTATCCTTTGAAGTCATGAATTGGCAATGAAAAGAGGACGTTGGAGGATAGGTAATAGAAACTCAATCCAAATTTACGATGACTAGTGGCTACCAAAGGAAAAGACTTTCAAGACCTTATCTGCCCAGCGACCTCTTACGCTTGATACAGTTGCTGGTCTGATCAATGACGAGGGTAGCTGGAAAACGAATCTCATGCGAGACATATTTACTGTGGATGATGCTAATCTAATTCTTAGCATCCCAGTGAGAGCAAACCCACCAGAAGACTATTTTATGTGGCACTATGACGAACGAGATTTATATTATGTTAGGAGTGGCTACAAAGTAGCTATGGATGATGGGAACTCTGTGGAAACGTCAACAGGTGCAGCTAAGGGTCCACAATGGACACACTTATGGAAACTTGACATTCCAGTAAAAGTTAATATCTTTAATTGGCGCGCTTGTCTAACTACCCTCTTTACGAATCTCAAAAAAAAAAAATAGTGTAATGATGGAGTCTACCCACATTTGTAATAGGGAAGTATAATTTTGAACTCCATGCTTTGTGGGCTTGTAAGAAAGTTAGAGGCATTAGGTGAGTTGGAGTCCAGTGGTGCCTCTTATGCACAACTCTTACATTACTTTTATTTCTCGTTTTTGTAGGGCAATTGTGAAGCTACATAGGGACAGGTTGGAAGCATTCACGATCATCTTATGGACAAATTGGAACAATCTTAACAAGATGGTTTTCAACAACTCTCAAGTTAATCTCGAAGATCTAATCCACAATGCGCTAAACTACACAGAAGAATAGAAGGGAAGACATAAGCTTGACTCACCCAACCAACAGACTCACCTTGTCAAGGTACCCGATGATGTGAAGTGGCGATCCCTAGAGCCACCCACCTACAAACTTAATACAGATGCAGCATGTCTTGATAGGCAAGTTGGTTTTGGGATAGTTGTTTGTGATGCACAAGGGAGGTGTTGGTGGCAGCAGAGAAAGCACGAATGCTCTATGGAATTGTTGAGCTAGTTGAGGCAATGGCGCTCAAGGAAGGCATACGGATCGCCATCAAAGCGGAAATCTGACCATTGTAGGTAGAAATTGACTCTCAAATAGTTTGGAAACTCATATAGGATGAGGATTGATTTCATAATGAAATCCAGATAATTGTAGACGACATTAGAAGAAAGATCAAGCGATGGGCGGTTGAAGACGTTAACTAGGCGAACACAAAAAATGAGGTTACTAACTTACTCGCTGTTCATGCACGACGAAATTAGCTATCACAGATTCGTATGGAAGACTACCCATATTAGATATCACATGCAATTTGCAAGGATTCATCCACTCTTTCTTTACCTTTTGTATGTGTTTTTTTTTTGTTTATTTGTACTAAAAAAAATACATACACGGCTCAAATTTTAGTCATAAAATGAAAAATGGAAGCAGGGGAAAACGGGTCGTCGGTCAAACGACGGTCATCAATCACTGGTTCACAGTGGGGAGTGTTGTATCCTATCAATGGCTCAACGCGCGAGCGTAAAGAATACTAGAAGAGAGTCATTCCAGTCGGTAGTCGTTCGTCGATTATCGGAGTCGGAGGCTGTGAGCGAGGGAGGGCCCCGTCATGGTGATTGTCTTTCGAGTCTTTCCGCGTATTGTAATTTACAAGCAGAGAAATTGGAGTAAGCAAACTGTCTTCTTCACAACGTTGTTCCAGGGGAATTATCGAAGACCAGTGCCGCTCTTGGGAGTCTGGGTCTTGAAAACTTGCAAATTGTTGCAAACATGGCACGGTTCTTGGAACGCCACGATGAAGTTACGATATCGACAAGAATGGCTTTGTTCAGTGAAGCAGCAGCTTGGGATGATGGGCGATTGGGGTACGGGTAAGAAAACTCTTTAACTCCGTGGAACTTATTATACTCAAGGAATGAAAAATGGCGGCCGAAATATTGGTGATATATTGGATATGGGAGGGATTCGATATGGAAACGGGGTGAACATCATTCTTACCCCCTTATTGACTACAAAATATCTGCTAAATATCGCTCATTTTCGATATAATATAGATATATCGACTAATTGTTCAAAAGCAGGTGCTGGCACAGTGACATTTCCGTTTTTGTTGAACATGTTTCATCGTATGCGTGCGAGTTCGAAGCTCAACTTGAATGTATCACTTAAATATCCGTCTAGAAATGTCAGTAAATTTGAGTTACCGATATAACATCTATATTTTACTTCTTGATTATACTTCAGTTTTCTGGAAGATTCAACTAATTAAATCGCGTTACTAGGATATTTCAAGACTCCGTGTCTTCAAAAAAAAAAAAAAAGAAAGAAAGAAAGATTCCGTGTCCCCCATTAGAATATGGTAACTATTTGCCTTGAAAAAAAAATTAAATATTTTACTTCTTATCATTTTAATTTTGGTTCATATCTCGCTTACTTTTAGTTTTTGTGTACTTTAGTCTACCCATATTTGAGTCGAAGAATTCGAGTTGAAGAACTCAGTTCGGGTACAAAAGTCCTTGCAAGTTGTGCTGACTTTCCAGCTTGCGTTTGAGACTGAAAAGAATTATGGAAGACAAGTTATCATAGTTTTTTTTTTTTAACCAAAAGATATCCTTCTAACTTGAAGGTGGAAAATCTACCCCTTAAGTTGCAAGTTTCCAGTTGACATGCCGACGTTTGTGTTTGGCAGTTAATGCTGTTTCAAGCACCTCTAACTCAATATGCAGTCTCTGGGATATCTCATTCATAGTTTTGATTGCTAAAAGTAGGAGCAGCTACCCTTATCTATATTTCCGATGGCTCGATTATATATTTAGGCCCATGTTTTGATTATAGAACCATGACTGGTCCTAACCACCTTTATAACATATTGCATAGTGGAAATTTGCATCATCAAACAATCTGCTTCTTAATAACTAACTGTAAACTTCGAGCTAAACATCGACTCCTATATACTATTTCATTCAGAAAATATTTAACCCTATACGGAAAGATTCCTTTCAACTAGTTCTTCCCAATATATGCTTTATCTAAACATCTAGAAGTATAAAAAGGGGTCGAAAATGCCGACCACCCACATAAACACCACCAAGAATCTAGTCTTATACTATAAGCTTAACTAACAGGAATCATTTTCTTCATACTGAACTCTGTTGCTAGATGGCTTGCCGATCTGTAAGCATCCAATTGGCGGTAGAGTAGGAGTTTTCAGTTCTCCGAAAGTCTGCCAGCAGAAAGGATCATATAGGTGATAGCGCTCTTGCAGTGGTTTTAGCTCTACAGTAGTCAGCGTTACATCTGTACACGGTAGGTTGTCGCTACAGGCAAAGTGTACTGGCTTAACTGTGTAAGTCCCTCTGATTTTCTCATAGTTGATTCCTGATAGAGCCACTGCTGAAGTCTGGTTGCTACATTTGGCTTTGTCACAATAAAATTGGTCAATCACAATCGGTAATTGAACTTCAGACATTTGAATGTTTGAGAAGAGAACATTCTGAACAGAGCCTGACCCACCCTGGAAAGGTATCATTTGACATTCTATCAGTACACATGAATATTGAGTACTTAACATTATAGATGATTTACGGGGTCTCCCAATTTAAAAAATGCAAGGTTGTTCATTGAAAATGTTGTTAATTATGATTGTTTTTGTGTAACTTTAACAACACTATAGTTCTGAAATCAATTCCTTTTCATGATGAAGCATGTGTTTTCCTTTATAAACAGTAAGTACCTGCCATGTTTTGATTCTAACACCGTTCATCGTGCTATGCATTGTGACATCTCGGACAGTTATGTTTGAAACACAAGCTTTTGTATTATCCTTTCCTAGACTTCCAATGCTGATTCCATGTCCTGGCCCGCAGTTCACATTGTGTATGTATATGTTAGAGCATCCAGTTTGGATGGAAACACAATCATCTCCTGAAAGGATCAGAACAGAGATCATTAATCACCTGTTTAGTTCAACTTCAAACTTATACCTAAGATCTCCTCATGTTCCATTCTCATTATCTACATTGATTTGTTTCTCTTCTTCTTTTTCTTCTATTAAAACCTATGTGCCAAAATTGTTCAAGTATTGCACACATATTTCTATATCATTATTACAATAGGTCTTATCTTTGATAACTTTTAGGCACAAAAAGTGGCAGAATAGTAGGGCTGGGGGGTGCCATCAAAAAGAAAATGAAAAGAAAGAAAGAAGAAGAGAGAAGGAAAGGTGTTGGTTAACTTTAGGATCCATCGAATATCATTCAATATCATGATCAGTGGACCCCCATGTTAGAACAAGCAGACATAAGGAGGAAGGATCGAAACAAGTTCATATGCTTATAAAGACAATAAAAACTGAATGATGCAAACAAAATAAGTATTCGGGACATGGATCATATGCTTGGTAGCACAGCATTATATGGGATAGAAGATTGATTATCGTGATGTGTCAAACTCTAAATGGTTTCAATTTGCTGTAGTGAAAGACTCTAAATCTTCTGACAGGATAAGGTTGCATGTGTTGAGGACCCTACCCTATCACATTTTATGTAAATATTTAATATTTTATCCATCAAATTCTCCTTTTAAGTTGTCATGGTGATAGAATGTCGAATGTTCAGTTTATCTCAAGTCATGCACTCCCTTAAGCGTTACGGAGCACCGCCATTTAAGTAGATAATATTTAATAACAGAATCAGGTGATAATGCAAGTGACGTAATTACCACAAGATAGACTGGTGCTGTGGATTAAAACGTCTTTGGAGTTTTGCAAGTGAATTCCATCAGTATTAAGACTGTCTCCAGGGGATGAGACGCTGATATCATGTACCAGTACTCCAACGCAGTTGTCAAATTTGAGGTGGCATTGGGCACTGTTTTGGATTGTTATGCCCGTGACCGTAACATTGAAGCTTCCATAAAACCTAAGTGCCTGTGTAACATAACATTTGAAATAATTCTATAGGATGAGGATGATGGGGCCGTAATGAAATCATCTTGGGAGTTTTGTAAGTAAGCGATCCTTACAGTTGGCTTGATGCTTGGCATTTTCCCTGCTAGATTGCTTCCTATCTGCCACATATTTTAGGAGTGAAACACGATCATTTTCCTTTTCCTTTTCTTTTTTGCTTTTTACAATAACTGAGGAAGAAAAGTATACTATAGGTAGGGCTCATTACCGGCGTTGGTTTTGTTTCATCTGTGGTACTGTTTATGGGGATGATGAGTTTCATCTCATCATCTACAGGCGCATCAAAGGAGGAATCTTGCCACCATACGGATCCTCTGCCATCGATTATGCCATTTCCCCTTATGGTAATCCCTAGCAGCTTTGTAAATTGGATCCATTGTAACAGACCTTTCCCCCAAGTTTGGTGATCAGTCGGAGCGACAATTGTTCCATCCAGCTGCAAATTTAGTTTAATTAGCTAATATGACAGTGTTAAAAGATAACTTAGTACTTTGCGTTATTGTTGTGACGGTGGGGCGGCGGCTTGGAACAGATATATGTTGTCAACTTCCTACCTAACTATTAGTTTAGGTGTCTGACTGAAAACGGATTACCACTACCAGGCCTGTTTTTAGATTTTTTTTACGGGTTGTAGTAGAGATGGTTATTCTTTTACCGTTGTAGGTTAGTTATGTGATAAGGCCAGTTACCCTTGAATTGGACGACTCTTTTTCTTTTTTTAATAAGAAAAAAGATACTTTTGTGAGATTGGATAGGAGGAACTTGAAGAAACCGAGCTTCTGGACTCTATAATGTTTACCTGAAATACAATGTCTGGCTGGCAATATGGGCCGGAGAAGGAAATTGGCCCTACGAAGAACACATATTCTGCCGGAACCATGACCGTCGATCCCCCCACCTTACAAGCAGCTGCCCAAGCATCTTCAAATGCCTGAAAAACGGATGATGCAAATATTTTTTAAGTATCAAAACCAGTGGTTGATCAGTTGATGGTATTCGATTTGTCCCGCTTCTGCCCCTCATTACATAATTATTGTTTAAGAAAAACTGACATAACTAGATTGTTTTCTATTCTTGGCTGTGGGTCCCACCTGCTCCGGTAGTTGGTCCTAATGGCCGGCTTACCTTTAAGTTGTGTGTTACCTAACTTTTCTTTTTCTATGTATAGTTTTCTACACTACTTGTCATGGTAGTAGAAAAGCATTAAGAAATTGTACATTTGACAAGTGGTGCCATATACTAATGTTTATATCAATAAACTATGAAAATTCGTAAATGTTAGATTCGTACTTTATAATTGTTATTTATGCTACTTTATCATAAAATCTGCTTCCTGGTTTGCTTAGTTGTCCATAATAACTGCTCGTCTTCCCTTGTGAGTTCTTCTAAACGGTAACAAAATAACAGGGTGATAATGACTTGAAGCAGGTCTTTCAACACAAATAATGATCCATGCATTACTATTATTATTCGTACAAACTTTCTTCATACTATAATTATTAGCGCCAAAATTTGTCCATATCAGATATGTAAGATATTTCCTTGAAGTTTCTGAAAGTTACAACTAAACTAGCAACATAAATCTAATGTTTGTACAGTTGTTGGATCATTGTCCTTTTGCAATGACGAAATTCTGTTAGATGTCAATTTCCAAGTATTTCTATAGGAGAAAAAAGAGGAAGATTAAATATGGAAAAATGAAGGTACCTTTGTGTCATCAGTCTCTCCATTGCCTTTAGCACCAAAATCTAGAACGTTGAATATGGCAGAATCGCCACCACTGTAGCCTTTCTTGGGTGGAGTTGGAACGATGTCTTCTTTTGGTTTAGGGGATATTGGAGATGAAGGAGAGGCATTGTGTGGCGGAGGAGCTTTTGGGTTGGAACCACCGAAATGGTGGCTCTTGCTACTGCCATGACCGCCTTTCTTCTTGGATAGAGAAGCCGAGGCCTCCCTGCTCTGTCTCCAGTGTTTCCCTCTCCTTGCAATGCAAGCTTCAAAGTTTGAAGACCAAACTAGAAAAGCAATAAAAACCACAAGTGTGAAGCTTTTGGAACTCATCCCACTCATCATTTTCAGTGGAAATGTGAGGAGGCAGGGAAGGGGGAGGAGAGAGAGAAAAAAAAAAAGAAGATTAAGAGAGAGCTGGTTTATGAGACTGCCAAAGCAAGTGGGAGCTGAAGCGTGGTTAAATAGGTAGTGACACTGTAAAGCTTCAGGAGGCTGTGCAGACAAAGGCTAGCCAACATACCATTTTGATAATAGCAGGCATTTATTTTTCTCATTCCCCCTCTCTCTCTGTTTTTCCTGCTTTCCCTCCTTTATTAATTAGGAAGCTTTCTTTTTTGTGAATTCTGGTAGGAATTGTTTAGCTGAAAAACAGCGACATGGCGTTTTGGCCACATGTTGATATGTCATTGCATGTGACTCATCCAATTGCCTCTTAAAAACTCATCTTCAATCAGTCATCTACCAGCATCAACATACATGCTGTGCTGACCTTACTGTATTCCCACTTCTTTTACCTTACTTGAACATGAACCAGTTAAAATTTATCATTTTTCATTCCAATGTATACGACGACAGTTTCATTTTCTTACACCACTACATCTTCCTGTGTAATTGTCTAAACATATTTTTACCATAGCTTCTCTTATTTACTGAAGCTTTATTTGCCTTCAAAACTGAAGATAGAAAAATGGAAATGAAGCTTTTGTTCACCTCTCTTTGGGCTATGTTTTCGGGGTTCAATCATTCGTATGGTTACGAAGTTAAGTTGTGTATATTATTTTAGTAGGTGATGTAAAAGCCAAAAAGACACACGTGAGTGGGTCTACAAGGTATCGAGATCAGGCCAGCACTGAATATAACAGCAGCTCTTTTTGGTCACATGCAGCGTTCACGGGCCAATCTTCTATTTTCTTCTTTCCTTTTTTTTTTTTTCCTTTTTCCTGCTATTAACTGCAATCATACGAAAGGCTCTGCTTGCCTGGATTGCTTCTCATTTCATTACCCTTCTGTTACAACAGGCAGTTCAATTCCCTAACGATCTCCAGAAACACATTTTTTGCAAAGGAAAAACGAAGACGATGAAGAAAGAATCGAGAGCTGAAATTTACGTTTCCCATGACAAACTGGTTCTTCGTTTCAACTACTTCAGTGCTGCTGATTTCGCTGTCTTTGGAAATTTTTATCTTATAAGTGAAAATTTAATATATTAATATCGTTCAAAGATGATAAAGGAGAGAA
>JAOANK020000035.1:678365-703405 GCA_026257165.2 Telfairia occidentalis | reverse complement strand
AGTGCCCGTTGTTTTCCGTCAATGGTATTTTATTTTTAAAAAATATTAGAAAAACCACTATACAATTTCGAAGCCCCCAATAATTAAATTGCATAAACAACACATACAATAATCTAATTATCAAATAGCAGTATCAGACGTCAGGTTGGTAAACGCTCTTTCAAAAGATTCATAATAATAACAATATCAGAAAAGTGCTTCTTAGCAGTCTGGTAATATGGAGGTAAAAAAGGAAAGGACCATCTCTCTCTCTCTCTCTCTCTCTCTCTCTCTGTGTGTGTGTGTGGTGTAGACGACATTGGCTTAATTATTTTGTAAGGTAAACGTAAAACAGTTCAAATGCCATGTGATTACAAGGTGAGGAGGTTCTATATAATCGTAGAAGTAACTGTGGGAAAGTCTACTCCAAGAGAGAGAAAATCTGACTGAAAACTGTTTTCATGTAATTATAATTAACAAACCAACCCAATATATTTCTACTTTTTTTTTATTAAAAAGGAAAAAAAGAAAAGTAGAACTTCTGAATAATTGTTAAGAAGTAATGTGATGATAAATTCCATAAAAATGCTTCTGAGACAGCGATGGGAATGCTGTAGACTGCTAAAGCACGAGAGAGAGAGAGATTGCGATTTTTCTTTTTGCATTTCATTTTGGAAAAACTACAATAAATAGAAATACAACTCCTTCACCCACTGAGGACTGAGAGATTATAATTATACGAAGTCTGTGGCTGTTGAGAGTTGCCCTTCTATCAGTATTTTTTTTTTGGTTAAAATCACAGATGTGCCACTGTAGGAAAACTAAACCAAACCAAAACCACATATTTTCTTCATGCCTATCCTATCCATTGATCTATAGAGAAGAGAGATGATTTAACGTCTTCCACCTGTCATTTTCCCTCCTAATTTCACACCAAACAGACAGAGTCTTCATCTCCCTCCCTATTTAATTCGCATTGTGAGAGAAAAACAAAATACTGCATTTTCCAATTCTCAATTAAAACATTTCAAAACTGCTGTTGCTAATCATCTTCAATTCCTCTTCCTCATAATCATATATTCAGTGCCATTGCCTCAATATCCAACATTCTCACTCACTGCAAACAACTGACGACAAAATAACTGAAAATATATATTTCTTCAATCCATAAAATTCAACTTGGAGATTAGCAAAGTATATAATGGCATAAAAATCATATTAATTCTCAATGTTCTTATAATTATCTTGGGACCAGACAATTAAAAATATTAAGTAATATTTATTGTATTGTGTTGTTGTTTCCTTTTTCCTTTTTTTTTTTTTTTTTTTGAGTTCATATTATATTTGCGTTGTTGATTTATTGATTTTAAATGTAATGTCCCCTAGCATTGTATGAACACCCAGGAGGGAGAAAAAAATAAAAAAGGAAATTATTATTTGAGCCGTCTTTTTGTGCGCGTGAACTTTGCTTCGCTCAAGTGTTCTTCCCCCGTGAACTCATTCAATCAATAGATATATCTTTAAATAATTTAGCTTTCATTGTTTTTTTCTTTTCTTTTTTTCACTTTATTATTTTATTTATTACTTTTGACGGAATGGTTTAGGTCACCAATCGAGGCACCAAGCTCTTCATTCTGTCGTGCTACCCAATAATTCATTATCCCATTATTCCCAGAATCCATGTTGTGTTATGATGTGTGTTATGTTATTGTTAGGTTTACCAAATAAATGACATTTCTGGACAAATAATAATAATAATAATAATACAAACGGACTCAGCGACCTACTTACCTATAAACAATTATACACCCCAAAATGCCAAAATTTCATGAACTTAATTATACTAATATTTTGAAATTTGATTAATTTTTTAAATGTGGGTTTTCGAGAGAGATCTCAAGTTATGCTGCTTTAAAAGCAAGGGAGTTCACGGATCATTCTAGAATTTGAAGTTAGGACAAAGCAAGGGCAAAAAGTTTTGTCCATATCTTTCACGAAGAACAATGTAAACTGATCTGAAAAATTCCCACCTTTTGAGGTTCTTACGGTTGTGGCTGTGCGGCTGCTCCAACACCAACTCCATCTTCTCTCTGTGGCTGTCAAATTAGACTCACATTTTGGCCCAAGCTTTGTCTTGCATGTGAATTCTTCAGCTAGAAAATCTATTTTTTATTCTTACTTTTTCTTATTAAATTATTAATCCCAACGACATGACAACCATATATAAGAGTATAAAGCATATAACTAATAACCATATGCATAATAATATCGGTAAATTAATGACAAAAAAGGAGGATGGATCCTGACCGACTCTTCTCGGGTTGCCATTTTATAGAAAAAAAAAAGTTGAGACTTTTTTTTTTCTATAAAATGGCATATCATTTCATTTTCATATGATCTTTGTTGGAAAGATACTGTGGGATTTGAAAAAGAATTAAAGTGAAAGGAAAAGCATTCTTTCTTTCTTATGATGACAAAAAAAAAAGTTATGATTTACTTAACTAAAAAAGTTATGGTAGAAAGAGCAGCAGACACAGAACAGTTTGAGGAGAAGAATGGTTGTCCCCACATGGTTGGTGTGTGAGATCAGAGATGTGTCTGCAAATTTTGAGCTTCAAATTCGCAGTGTACGTACAAAAAGTCATGCTGGCAAAAACTCACGGACGACTTCCAACACAGAGAGAGAGGTTTGGTTCTGTAGGACAAGATCTCACGGAGAGGAGAGAGAGAGAGAGAGAGAAGTGTGTACTAATAAATTTGTGGTGTGATCTCTGTAATTAGCAAGCAACAGTGCTGCAGGCCAAGCCATATGACCCATAATCTATAGTCATATTCAATCTTTTCGCATCTTCTTTTGTTTTTTGCTTTCTGACCTTAACATCCACATTGCTCCACAAACCAACCCGCCACAATAATGTCCACGATCTCATTGGTTGTGGAAGTTTACTTTATAGCTTCCTCTTCCTCTCATCTTGTATCAGTTCACTGGCAGAACAAAACTCAAGTGAAAATTTAGTGCAACGAGTGACTTAATCTAAGAGTTTTCAGGGATGTGGAGTGTAGTCAATCGATTGGACATACTAAAAGAATCTTTCAATACAAGTGTCGCATCAATGGTTAAAAAGTTCAGTTTCTTCTAAAATTTCAATGTCTAAGATGAATCAAAACAAGAATTACAATCAATTTAACTCAAATAGAGAATGACCTCCCCAACACAACTACTAATTCGGAACCCATACTAAAATAATTTACGTAGGGATCGATTAGATAGAGATAGTATGTATCGTTGTAGATCAATATAATGTTCTCTCTAAATGCCTTTTATATATATATACATATATATATATATATATACTTCAATTCCCTAACTAATTTTCTTTAAATTTCTGCTCACAGAAAAAGTGGTTTAAGGCTAATCCTATAATGCGCCTTCCAAGTTCCAAATCAAATCTTCTCTAATATCCACCCAAACCATACCTACTCAAACCTCTTAATTACAATCTCCTCTCTCTTGATCTACAACGATATTGATCTACTTTTCTTCGAGCCACAATAGAATTCTGCTCTCTCCAGTTCAAAGACTCTTTGATAGTAATAAAAAATTTTCACTTGTTTAGTTCCATCGCCACTCAGTCGAATGGTTTTCACTTGAGTGCTTAGAGTGTGTGCATTATTGACTTGTCGCTCGGATCTTCGGTTCTATTATTTATGGCTAAATGTTGTCAATATTCTTATATTCTGGATATCTTTTGGTTAATAAGCTAGTCATATCGGTCACTAAGCCTCGTTAATCAAGTATTATACAGTTTTCTGTTTATATGGTATCTAGTTAACCATTTCTAGTAGCAGAGCAGTCCCATGTCGTGTGCCTTAATTTCATTCCAGTTGCATACTCTGCTTCGTTATAATTCCATTTTCCACCACGCCACACAGCCAAGCATACTGTCAGAGACACCAAATCTCTTGTTATAAGAATTTAAGAAGTATAGGGACCTGTTCGAATGTTGTCGTACAACTGCATTGGTTGATCCAGAGATGTGAATTTTATCAGCGGTCCATCGCAGCTGTAACTTGAACACCTGAGAAATCCGCAGAGATTCAGACTGGTAGTGACAAATAGCATCTGTGGGCTGTTCCAGATGGTGCTTTTACCCGTGAATTGGAGCTTGAATCCATGGTCGATACCTCAAATCAAGATTAATTCTATTTGGTGGCCCTATTCAATAATATTTAGATCCATCCTTTTCTTTGAACTTATTGTGATTATAAAGTCTATCTTTGCTGAAGATAGTCCTCTGCAAAGTAAAAGGGAGAGAGGAATATTAAACCTTCGGACCAATATATGTTGGATGTCAGAGAAGTTGTCATTCTACGAAATGATAATGCTCACCATTTGCTTCCTGAACCACCAATAACACCACGTCCGTGCAATGCAATTCCATTAAGCAAACATCAAGTCACAGCCGAGAGAACTTGTAAATCCAGCTGAGAGGATCAACTGCTGCCACAAATTTTTTGTTCATCGGTCTAAAATTTACGCATGCAACAAAACTATCATGATGAGTATTAGAATGGTTAAGTTGGAATAACGAAATCATAAAATACATAGCTAGAATTTGTAGTATCTTCTAGATCAAATAGATAACTAACTTGTAGAGCATTGGTAAACCTTGAATGAATAGCTGAATATCGGTGCTTTGGAAAGCCTGACATGGACAGAATAGATTGTTAATATCAATCAGAGAGGAAGAAAAAGAAAGCATTTACCACTCGCCAGAAACGACCTTCTAAATGAGATGCAACCACGAAGCTGCTGAACATATTCATCATTGAGGGGAAAAATGTACATAGATACTGGCACATGTACTACTACTTTTAGCTCCATCAGTATCAAGTATCATCGGGCAACCCCGTCTCAAGTCTTAGTAGCTCGAAAGTTATCCACAAGTATAATATTTACTCATCCATGTTGGCATTAACAGAAAGGTCCCCTTCACTTCATTTAGGCTTGCAACACTCTTACGAAGCCAAAGTCGAAGCAACTTGTCATATATTACACAATCTACAAGTTGCAGCATAATTAACTATCAGCATAGCAAAAAAAGGGATGCATGAGAAACATCCATCCTTTATTTATTTATTCAGGCTATTTCGTGATACTAATTTGCATAAAATTGAAAATCCAATAATCATAGAGTCGATATATAGTGCATGCGAGTGTGAACAAAGGTGCGTCGGTGATTTTTTTTGCATTCGCACTTCAGACAAAGGGTTTTTATACCTTGGCTTAAAAGTAGATGGAGACTTGGAGTTACATTCGATTCGAATAAGCCTCCGCTTAAGAAACGAGTGAAAACTTCTATGCTGTATGCTTCCCTCTTGAACCAGTAGGCATACATTAATCGGAATTTAGATTATCTTCCCGTACTCCCTCCGTAGCCAAAAAACTTAAACCTGAAAAATGTATTATGCTATTAGATTACTCGTCATTTGAATTAGACTTGGTTTAGATTAGGTTATTTGTATTAGTTTGATTTCGTATTTGAATTAGATTTTATTTTATATTTTGATTTACATTTATCTTATAAGTAGATTAGTATAAATAAGTTATGTATTTGTCAAATCAAGCATAGCTACATGAAGTTAAACTCAAAAAAAAAAAAAAAAAAAAAATTGTATCTGTTATACAATTTTATTTAATAAAATCCCAGCCATCTTTACCTTCTCTCTATTTTATCTAAATTTCCCCTTCCGCTAAGTTCGAATACAATGTACCGTGAGCGATTAAACCATTGATTTAGAGTAAAAACCTTACGATTTTAACGAAATTATAACCAAGACCTGAAAATCAAGGAGTAAGGCGAATGGAAGGGCTTGGAAGCAGCATACAACGTATGTAAAGATTAAGTAATCTTTAATTTTACGTGCCTCCCATAGGTCCAAGGAAGAAACCTCCTAGCATCAGTCTGAAGCTCAATTGTCGACAGTTTGTCTGAGCTGTTAATTACGCCAAGTGGAAGCACCCAGTTAACAAAGACTTTTTACCTCTATCAAACTGTGACCTATTTCTCTTACTACTTTTTTTGTCAACGCAACTTCTCTAAGTTGCTTTGAAGTTTCAAAATCTCCAATATCAGAATAGAAGTTTGAAGCCTGCAAAAGAAGGGCAGGATCCTCGGCTTCGAGATCCACCAAAGACTTCACAATTTTCCTTCCGATTGTTTCATTTCTATGGATTCGACAACTTCTTAACATGGAGCTCCAGATTACACTGTTGACCTTTTCTGGCACCTTTTGCAGCAACTTTTCAGCCTCATCCAGCAGACCTGCACGACCTAGAAGATCGACCATACATGAATAATGTTTCCACTCTCGTTCAATTCCGTAAAGGGTCTTCATCATCTCGAACACAAATCTTCCTTCTTCTACCAGTCCTGAATGGTTGCATCCAATCAATGCACACAAGAACGTCACTTTGTCAGGTTCCAGGCCTTTCTGGATCATTGCCTCGAGAATTTTAATACCTTCCCTCCCCATTCCATTTCGGGCATATCCATTAATGATCGAGGTGAAACAAATGACACCAGGGGAAGGAAGTTCCTCAAAAACTTTGCAAGAAAGCTCAAACTGACCACACCTTGAATAAGCATCCATTAAAGAACAAGAAACCACGGAATTAAATTCAAAGCCTGATTTTATGGCACTAGAGTGGAGCAATCTGCAGCTTGTCAAGTCTGATGGAGACGACATTGATAACGCTTTTAATGTTGTGGACAAAGTAACCTCATCAAGTCCAATTCCCTCGTCGACCATCAATCCAAACATCTCGATCACATCTTCAATGACACCGCAGTGTAACAAAGATGTCATTAAAGAGTTGCAACACTCCAAAGTTCTCACAGAAATACTTTCATACACGGCCACTGAACTCTCAATATCAAGGCATTTTGCATACATATTTATCAAAGCCGATTGAAGGTGGCTACTCTCATGACCAAAACCGAGTTTCAGAGCACAAGATTGAATCTGTTTCCCCAACTGGACATTCCCTGTCCGACTAGATAAATTCAGAAGAGCCATTAACGACCGAATTGAGGGCCTTTTCCCCCAAAACTGCATCCCAGAAAACAACTCAAGTGCTTCTGACAAGAAACCAATGTCTGCATAAACTGCAACAATCGAATTCCAGGAAATAACATCTTCTAATGGAATACATTCAAATATTTTTTTTGCTTCTGTTAAACTTCTGCAATCAGAGTAGAAATCCACCAAAGCATTTGGAACAAATATATTTGATTCAAGCAATCCGATCTTAACAGCGCGGCAGTGTAATTGCTTCCCTTCGTCTAAGAGCCTTTCGTTACCAAATTCTCGAAGCAAATAGCAAAAGGTAAGACCATTTGGCTCTACGCCTTCCCGTTGCATTCTCGAGAGATATCCCAGAAGCTTTTCGAATTGACCCAGTTCACAAAACCAACGAAGCAACAAGTTCCAAACAGCTATATTTCGTTGTGGCAACTCATCAAACAGCTTGAAAGCTACGATATCAAGACCCATTCGCATATAGTAATCAATTAGAGAGCTACCAATATACAAATTCATGCAAAATCCAAGAAAAACCACCCTGCAGTGAATTTGACTTCCTTCTTTGAAAAAATCCATGTTGCTACAAATACCCAAGACCGAAGTAAATGTTGACGCACTTTCTTTAATCCCTCTTAAAACCATTAGGCTATATAGACCAAATGCATGCTCTGGATGCCCATAGCGAAGACACCCAGAAATTAGCAAATTGTATGTAACGACGTCATGAAGAGGCATTTCATCGAACAATTTAATGGCAGAGTTCAGGTGACCCAATTGTATAAGTTTATCGATTTCTCGATTCTTAAGGTAGAAGGCATCACGAGCATGCACACTCAAATGGGAATACGGTTGTGGTAAATGAACTGATGATGCTGCGGCTGCAAATTTGGATGTATCAGTTGTAATGGTTCGAACGAAGGAGGCGAATTTCCTGGCCTTTCGCATCACAGATTCGGCTTCTCCAAGGAATGGCTCTAGAACTTTGAAAGGTTTAATCGAGAAGGACCAAATAACAAGCGATTCCAATGCTGATCACAGAGAACAAGACTCGGGATAAGAGCTAAATTGAATAGTATGGTTGGTAATATATCTAATCCAATATATTTGTTGATGTGTGCACGATTTTGAATAAACAACTAACTTGTACATATTGACAATGTGCATTGTCAGAGGCAGTTAATTGTAACCAGTTATTTGAAAAGAGTTTAATTGGTCATATCTCTTACATAAAAAAAATTGTGCGTTTTAATCTTTACCTTATATGTTATTGATTGAACTAAAAAAAATCTGTTCTTTATTGTAGTTTAGTTATGATGTGCTACAATATTTCAAACAAGGAACAATGACATCTAACGAACTTTTCACGATGGTATATGATATTTGATGCGATGTTCTCAATCCTATTCCTAATATCCCATCAAGTATCAAGTATCAAGTATATTTTATCTCTTGGTACATAAGTTGTTTAAACTTTAGTTCAAGAACTTATCATCTCGAAAATGAATAGATAGCATAATTTTTCAAAATATAGTATCTTTTCAAAGCGTATTAATCATTGTCATACTTAGAACTATAACAATTTATACACATGTCTATATATTGATATACCTACATTTATATATTTATTAAATATAGTAATAGCCATTAATATGGGGTGGGATTTTTTGTTTTACAATATATTACACGGAGACAGAGATTGAACTATTGATCTTTAAAATGATAATCCTGTTGTACAAAATTTTCATTTGTATCTTTAAAATATTATAATTAAATACTTTTTTAAAAAACTAAAATTTCTTATTTGTTCTCTAAATTATAGTCTATACATTTACAAATTCGATATTAGATTTATTTTTTTTAATTAAAAAACATACAAAGGTGTAAAGAACCCACTAATTTTTTATTTGGGAGATATACTTTAACCAAAGTTATGCTCGATTTGGCATTTGGATAATAGATTTTTTTTTTCTTCTGTGGAACAAGATTCGATAATAGATTTCATATATATAGCATGAAATATGAATTCATACAATATTTAACATATAGGAATTAAACGAAGAAAAAAATTGTCAAAAAAAAGAACGGAAAGAAAAATTTCACCAAACGCAATACGATTCTCAAGCGTCCGATAGAGATAAATCCAACGGTGAGGGATAATATAGAAATACACAGTTTCTGGAAGGGGAGCCCGGCTTAGATTTGGGAACCAGAACCTTCTTTCGATCGAGAAGCCGCCATCTTCATCAAAATCGCCTGAGGCATTCGATAGCCGTGTTTGAAGTTCAAGAATTAGGAGTGCTATGGGGAAGCAACCGGTGCGGATGAAGGCTGTGATTTACGCTCTGTCGCCGTTCCAGCAGAAGATTATGACAGGGTTATGGAACGACTTGACCGGCAAGATTCACCACAAGATCTCCGAGAACTGGATCAGTGCCGCCCTTCTAATTACCCCCGTCGTCGGCACCTACACGTAATTTTTTCATCTCCTTGTTCTTTTCCATCTTTTACGTGGATTTTTGAAATTTCGAATTTAGGGTTTACTTCTTGTTGTATGGTTTCTTCCTTCATATTTCGATCTGTTATCGATATTTGACAATATCTCATCTTCATTTGTTTCTTGATGAGCTCGGTAGCTTCGTCTGTTCATAACACTTGATCGGTTTTAAGCCATACGATAGAAATTGTTCAATATTTCCCTCAAAGCTATCATCTTTTAATATTCATGAATACAAACTTTTTTACTGGAACCGAGCACGAACAATTGATAGATTGCATCTTATTGCGCATTCAGGTTTGATTGATTGTTTTATTTGTTGAAATGGAATAGAAAGCTCTGTGACTGTTTTGTTTTTTGGGCGAGTGTTCCCACGATGATGATGTTATTCTTAATTGTAAATGTTCATTTCTGTTTTCGATCTTATTATCAGCCTAGGCGTTGCTTCGCTTGATTGAAATTGCCCCGTGGCCATGTCAATCAGATTTGAAATCACCCTTCCCCCATCTGTAGTGAATCCTAGTTTTAATAACCTTTATATACTTTGGTGTACGTCTATTTTTAATTCATGATATTTTATTATTGAAGAGGAAAATGATTTCTGTGGTGCCTAGTGCATAGGGTGGAACTTTAAATTTTTGCTATATAGTAAAGAATAGAGATTAAGAGGTACCTTCCCCACATGCAAGATTGAGAAATTGGATGTCTAATCGATGCTTTGCATTATTTAAACAGAATGATGAACTGGGCATTACCAGAATGCATGAGAAAACATTGTATTTAAGAAGTTTTTTTAGCACTTGATGTGATGGTTGGATGCCTTTTTTTTTTGTTATAGCTGAATTTTCCTTTCATTTGAAGTCTGCATCATGCATCATCATATAAAAGATGTATCATGCAATGTTGGCTTGAGATGAGATCTAATTTTAATTGAAATGTCGTTTGCATATGCCTATATAAGATTAATGAGTTGTATTGGTTGATTGACTGGTGGAAGATGTGAAGATGGTTGATGAACATGTGAACTTGTTGCTTTTCTTTGAGTTAATCTGGGCCTCCCACACATTCAAGTGATCGTGTCTGCAAATGTGGATGCAGGTACGCACAGCAGTACAAGGAGAATGAGAAGTTGGCTCACCGGTACTGACGGCGCCTGGTCCCTGTATTTGCCATTTACCTTGAAGAGCTTTTGAACTTCTTACTTTTTCGTAATGCATCGTGATAAATGGAGCTTTGTTTCTTAGACTATGACGATGGGCTTTTATTTTGAGGAACATTTTCTCGCTTGTTTGTTGGAATAAATTACAACATTTTTTATAATGTGCAGACTTCTCAATATCAACCAAACAATAGACTACGATTAAATTCCATGGTTACTTAAGTACCCCCAAATCCGAGGACAAAGTGTCACGGTCATACTTCTTTGAACTGTGCGACACCATAATCAATTTACTCTCATTCTCCATTTTCATTCATACCTTCTTCTCCTGATGACTAAATTCATCCTCCTTTTTAACGTTGTGCTGGTATTATTTGATTTGCTTTTTCCTTTTGGAAACACCAAAAATATTTATATCGTTTTAAACAAATATTTTTTTTATGCTAATTTTTTTTGGATTCAATCACAGTGTTAATTGAAGGACATTTCATCACAAACATTCATATGGGTTGGAGAAAAAAGTAGAATAAAAATTTGTTACTCTATCAATTCCAATAAATTTTGTCCAATTACCCGCAATTAAAATTTTTCCCCAGAGTTGATAAAAAAAATTCACTCCTTTTGTAAAGGTCAAATTAAATTATAACCATAGATCCTAAATTTGAAAGATTATATCTAATAAATTTTTGAACTATAAAAATTTTATGTCCAATGGTTCCTAAAATTTAAAATTGTCGTAAATCAATTTTCAATTTTGTGTGTATTAGGTTTTTCTTTGCAATTATCGAATTATTAAAACTTCACTATTTTATTTGACATTTTTTAAAAAATTTTACGAAATTTTTAAACACAAAATTGAAAGGTTTGGATCTCATAACAAAATTGTTAATTTTATAGACACAAAATTACAAATTTATATATATATATATATATATTTACGTAGAATGTTGGAACTTACTTATACACCTTGACTAAACTTCTTAGATACAAAATTCATAAATTTATTAAATACAAAATGAAAAGTTTCTGAAAAATACCTTTAAAATTTAGAGGTGTATCATTATGTGCGTTTATGGAGTCAACTTGTTATTTAATTTACTTTATTTTGAAGAGTCCAAACTAAGAAGAGAACCTATATTTTAAGCGTGTTTCAAAAGTGTGCCTAATGTAGAAACCCAGAGTCGGAAGATTGCAAATAGGAGAAGACTTGTACGGGGATGCCACGCAACACAAAGGAGCCCCCCGCGGTTCGCGTGTATACGATTTGCGACGAGTCAAGGTCTGCTCCGCCTCTGTTATTTTATTTCTCATCTGCAGAATTGAGAATCTATGGTGATCATATTTACCTTGTTTGTTCTGAAATCCAACAGGTATTTGATTGTGAGGAACGTCCCGGCATTGGGTTGCGGAGATGACTTGCTCAAATTGTTTTCCTCCTACGGAAACGTTGAAGAGTATTTCACTTTTGGTTTTCGTTCTTTCTTTGAGACTCGTCTTTACATGCTTTTTCTCTAGCGTGCTATGTTAATGTCCCTCAGCACCGACATGTATTGCCATTTCATTTTGAAAGCGTTTGTTTATTGTTCGTTATACCATCCGCACAAACATTTCTAATTCATGATTACTTTACTATGGATTCTTTTTGGGGGGTCGAGAGGCTGGTCCCGGGATATAATTGCTCCATGTTTTCCCTGTTGGATTAGCTTCTAATAATTTCATTTCCTTCTCTATGTTGTAAAAATCTTCAACACAACAGTTCTTATGCCCACTTACCCTGTCAGGTGTAAACCAATGGATGCAGAAGATTGTGATGAATTCACGGACGTTTATTTTATAAAATTTCACTTTGTCAGCAATGCCAGGTAATTGTAGTTTAGCTCTGGTACTCTTTTTATCAGAAGCATGCGCTATAGAGCCCCTGAGTTTTGAACCACTATTATTTAATTTTTAGGTTTGCAAAAAGAAAATTGGATGAGTTTGTTTTCCTTGGTAATCGGCTGCGAGTCTCTTATGCTTCTGAGTTTGAAAGCTTGCTTGATACGAAGGAAAAGCTAGAAGTCAGGAGGCGAGAAGTATTAGCCCGATTGGATGGTAAGTTTTTGTGTGTGAAATGTAGATTTTGGCATATTTTATGTGTAGTAGGGAAATGGTGTTTCCTTCTAATTAGTTCATTTTTAAGCATGTTTAACTTTGGTATCAGCTGGAAGATCAAGAGGATCTGCAGCTAGTTCAACTGCCACAAAGTTTACAAATCCTTCTCATTCTCATTATGCCCTAGAACAGAAGAACTCTCTTGAAAAGAGGTATAAGCCACTTGAAAATTTGCAGTTTCTTCAACCTTGACAGATTTGTTTAAATTGTCCTTATTTGGTAGGACTTGTGGAGGTGCGGCACTCATTTCCAACCCACATGTTTCTCAAATAACAAGAGTTTCCTCCGACCAGGTTTGTTATTTTAGCTGCTTTCCTTCCCTTGTTATGGCACCTTTTAAGTTATAGTTATTAGTAATGCTAGGAAACAATTATTTACTTGTGTTCTTTTAGTTTATGCTTTCTCTTGGACATGATGATTTTTGAACATCATCATTCTACTGCAATATGCGCAGGAGTTCAATCCAACTGGTTCCATTATTACTTTGTTAGGGGAATGCAGTGTGATAGGTTGCAAACACAAAATTAGGAAGTCAAAGCATTTCTCCTTTATTTGTTATTGACCACATAAACTTTGAGGCATTTGAGAAGTCTAAACTCTCCCAATGATTTTTCTTATTTTTTCTTCTTTCCCTGTACTATCCTGCCCTTTTACTGCTCAAGTCAAATAAACTAGTTACCTACCCGTAGTTATTTGCAATTAACTTAGTCATGTCAGTGGGCTAACAATACTAACTACCAACTCCATGACTTTGCCTCGTCTATCATCAGTAATAGGTATGTAGGTGAGTTGGTGACTAATTAGTATGAGACGTACTCTAAATTTGTGTGTTTTCATCTCCTCATTTTGTTATTCACGAATTCAACTAATGTGTTAATAGTCTCAATATAGTCACTGTCAATTCCTCAGTAACGAGTTTTCAATCGTCGATGCTTTCAAGTCTCTCATTAATGCATTGTTAAATGTGTTAGGAGAATTTTGTATTCAAATATCTCTTTTGTATCTTGGGTCAGATTTGTGTGTCTAAAAGATTTATATCAAACAACATCATTTCTCTTCCTAAGAATCACTGAACCACTTGGCATCGCATTCAAATTACCCAAACATCAATATTCAAATCAAAGTTCTACTCTGGGTTCCTCCTCAAATTCATTGTTGGCGTTTTTTTCATCAATTTTGACTACCTCTTCAAATTAATCTTTAAAATCATTTTCAACTTCTATACAGTGAGGTATAGCGATTAACAAAGGCCGAGATGTTGTTTCAGTCGTCAGTTGTTATTGATTGCAATTCGGTTCTTTCTCGTCCACATTCTCATTTTCTTCTTCGGTTGAATACAAAAAAAATCATTTCCAATGTCCTCAAATCCAATACACTATTCTACAATTGCATCATATCAAAGACTAAGGGGGTAGAAGGCTCCTACCTCTGAGTAAAGAAAGGCAGTGGAAGAGGCCTACCTTTGGGTAATGATGGCTTGCATCTTGAATTAATACTTGACTCATAAAAAAAATCGGTGGGCTTCTTGGGCTTGAGGAAGCTTTGAAATCAACTTGGTCTGTTATCCTTGCTATCAGAATAGTCAAAGGTTTAATGCGTTATTTTGATTGCCGATATCATATGACCCTTTAGTCTTTAGGGTTTTGTAAACTTTCATATCTTACTTTAGGAATGAAGTCACATTCTTATAGTAATTACCACACTATCAGAAAGAAACGCAGGAAAAAAGTCCTTGCCATTCGCCGTTTCCAGATCTCTTTACTGTTAGTCATAGTTTGTTTTCTTTTGCCCTTTGTTTCCCTGGAGAAGGGTCCAACTATACCTTGGAGAAATGAGCTTGATGCCTTGGTGACTTTTCATTGACCGTGGATTTGAAGATTTGAAGATAGTGTGGCTTGGTGTTCACAGAATTTGCATACACACTTACATACACACACACACACACCCCCACATATTTGAAGCAAGAGCTTCTTGGTATAGATCAGTAGCGAAGAAGATGTGGTTTTGCAACAGAATGGGTATTATGCTGTTGGGTGGAAATTAGGGGTAGGGGCCTTGATTTTGTTTAGATGAAGCAAGAGCTTATTGATGGATCAATGGTGTGGAAACATTGTTGGAAGTGAGTTGTTTAGATGTTTGAGGACGTGGTTTTGCATCCTGAGTGTGGAGCAAAGAATTTTTGGGTGAATTTGGATTGGCGTTGATGATTTGGTGAAGAAGAGGAAGATGGAGGTGATGGAAACAATACTTTAATAGGTTATGGTGTTGGATTTAACTAAGAAAGCAATTGTTGTGGTCACTCCACCCCCCGTATCTCAACTCCATCCATCATTTATGGCCATCCTACTTTTAATACCAAATTAGTGCAATAAGTTGTTGTGATTAAGTCAAAGCTATGACAAGGAAGGGAAACTCTAAAGTCTAAACTCTTTAATTTTCAAATTCTTCGAAGATAAACCAAGCATGGGCTATTTAGCTTATAAAAAAATGAGAATAACTAATCAATCTTGAAACACTAATGGCCAAATTAATGGAATAACTAACTAAAATTAACAATTGAACTAGTTAACTAAATGAGAAAAGCTAATGGATTAGTTATACCATTATTTGCTATATTTTGCTTATTAACGCATTAATTAGTTGCGGTTGCAGTTATGTTTATTCTTTGGGGTTATTAACAATTGCCATTTTCCTTTTCCTTTTCGTTTTTTCTTAAAATAAAAGCATAGTCTTGTTAAGACGAGGAATCTTTTTCTGTCAAACCTCTTGGCACGGTTTAGTAGATTTTTCTTTTTCTTCCTTCGGACTTTTTCAAGTATATTCCTTCTTTTTGCAGTCGTAACTCCCTTTGATAGGCTGTAGAACCATGTAATCTTTGATTATCTTGAGTAAATTTTGTCTTTTTGATTTTCTGATGATGTACATATCCGAATATGTTTTTTTGCCCATTAGTCAATAAGTGGGGCTTAGGTAGTGGAAGTTTAGGGGTCATCCTTGATAATAATGGGTTTCGAATCTTCTGTTTCTCAGTGAAGATATGGATTGAATATTTGTGGACCTTTTTAATTTTTATTCTTGTCCTTGTTAAATAGCCTGTTGTAGATTTTGTTGTGGCTAAAAATGTGACATTTTTTTTTTCTTGAGCACAGGATTACTTCCCATCTGAATCCATGAATCAAACTGTGCATCTCGTCAGGGAAAAGCTTGATAAGGTTATAAATATCTTATGGTTTATTTTCTACATTTGAGCACATTACAATTTGCAATATAAACATTGCTTGTTATCTTTGTGTTTTAGATTCAATCAAGCAGTGAACATCTGCAAGCTGGACACTTGAGCAAGAAATCACGTGTGGACAATAGGAGAAGAATCTAATGCTTGCCGACCTTAAGAATGGCTAATGGGTGGTCTCTACGTTGTGTCAAAAGCTATTTTTGACACATCACATATATGCTAATAGTGTTGATCTTTTATTACAAAGGTGAAAATGAAATAGAGCATACACCAAAGTTCTGTTCTGTCTTAACCATCCTAGTCCATGTATTCGCTATCATCGTTTTAACGATCGTAAAAGGAATATTAGAGGGTATTGAACCAAAATTTCATTTGGATTTTTTCCCATTGCTCATTGGACATTATTATTTCTCCAGAAGGGTCGATGGAATAATTTGCGCTAATAATTAAGAATATAAAAATGGTGGGAAGATTGAGTTGGAACTCACGCACGAAATGCCCTCAAAAACTTTTAAAGACAAAAAAAAAAAACAATGAATCCATTAACCAAAAAATTGGAAAAATGGCGCCTATGAAAGAACACCGTAATTGTTCTTCATGCTAAAACGTGGAGCACGATAAACCCCCGAGTTTTCAACCATTCAGACTCAATTTTACGACGAGCAACTTCAACGTTCACTTGAGTGATTTAAAAAAAAATGGAGGTATATATCATACAGACAGAAGGATGACATGACTGTTTTCCGGTTTGGTAAGTTTTTAAATTTAGGACAAGTACACTTGGATACCAGCCGTTTTAATCAACTGACAGACAGGACAGACAGTTACAATTCCATCACAATCTTTACACAAACATAAATGTCTACAAGGCATGAGTAGGATGGTAACCTCTTTTGCCTTGCATGCTCTGCAAATCATGTGCTCCTTGAAGCCTGGTAAATTCCTGGTTGAAGATTTAATAGTCCCACCTGGAACACTAAGGTAATTGTTTGGATCAATGTGTGAAGCAGCATCATCCACTTCACTGTCTCCAAATCCTTCCTTTGCTTGGTCGGCACCCTGCGAGATAGCATGCTGAAGATTGTTTTTCAGGACATTTACGACTGATTCATTGTACTTTGCTCTGCAATGCCAATTCTGGGCTTCAGTGGCCACCTGCTTTATTCTCTCCACCAGTTCCCTATTTTTACGGTTCATGTTCTCAATTTCAACATCCTTTTCATGTAGTTTCTTTCCGACACCCTTCTCTATCGCATTGAGAAACGAAGCCATATGTCTCTGCTTCATGTCCCTTATACCCTTTGCCAAATGTTCTTCCTGTTTGCAAGGCAGATGGAAATTTTAAAAACATCAGATGGAATTCAATCAACCGCATAGAAGGATACTTTAACATGAGCACCATTTAGCAGGCATTGCGTGCTATGAAGACTAATACGAAGTTCATGAACCAATTAGACTTTGACCAGAAACATCTTCCAGGAAATCTCATCATAAATCATTTTAGTTTTATCCCTATGCAGTATGCATTCTTGTAAAAATCCAGATGAGGAGAGTCCTAGAAGCTCTGAGGAGATTAAAAGTACCTGGATTTTAATATATTGATCAAATTCATCCTTTTGTCTATCAATCTCAGTCCTGATATTATCACCGAGTGAAAAGATGATGGAAGGTGCAGCTGTCATACTTCCACTCGCAGTAGTAACAGAAGAGTTGGGCTCATCATCATCATACGATAGCCTTAAACCTGTTGATACAGCATTTGGGTTTCTAGTGCTTGCTGAACGATCAGCATCCTCTTGACAGGCATTATAATTTAAGGAAATCTGAAGCTTCTGCTGTCTTGTGAAATCTTCTATTTCCCTACTTCTTTTGTTAGGGCGAAGCATATGAGCCATCTGCTCATTTCCAAAATAATTTACAGGCTCAATTCCACAGCTAACAGGCACTGCAATATAAATTGTGAATTCTATGAGAGACGATACAACTAAATCTTCCAAATATTGATCGGACTTTTATTGTAATTCAAATTCTTTTATGGTCAGACATAATAATAACAAAATGCATGGAATGCATTAAGTTGAAATCCGATTTCATAGAAACAGAAAAAGAACTCACAGTTTCCAAATAACTGCAGCTGACCAGAAACATTAGTTTGATACTGAGTTCGATTTTCATCCAGGAAAACAGGAAGCAAGGCATTGCCATTGTCACCACCCAACATTTTCTCCAGAAAAAAACTGATTAACTTCAGATAATGTGAAGTTTAAAATACCGATGGTAATGAGGGTTCACTGCCTGCAAAGGGGACAACGTCTTTATAATCTCTTTCAGAGATAGAATAAAATGGTGAGGAAGAAAAAGGAAAAAAAATTGTGAACTAGCACACAACGTAAACACAAAACATGACTTGGGCATTGAACCACCTCAATTTCAAATTAGTCTGGAGAAACATCGTTCCTAAATACTAAAAATCAATCAATCAATCTGACAAAATAACAGGATTCAATCAATCAAATGTGTAAAAATACTAAATATCTTGGATAAAACAAGTTGGTAAACAAACTTGGTATTGTCACAGTGGTAGCCTTCCAACTTCAACACATTCAATTACCAACCATAGGTAAAATATTCCATGACTTTAAACTTAATTCAGTATTTGAATCTCCAACATTTACAAAGAATTTCAATCTATTCAAAGAAGGTGAAAATACGAGAAACTACCTATCATCATGGTTTCCTTATAGACCTTAATAGCAGAAGGTCAAACGTAGATATCAAATTCAAGGCCAAAACTGAAACACTAGAAATACATTAGATCGGAAACAAAACCTAGGGAGTTGCATCTCAAAACCACATCCAGAGAGTCAGAAAAAGACAAGCAGGCAAAAGGCATACGAGTATGGCATGGAAAAATAGGTAAAGTAAAGTGTATCAGAAGCGCAGGGATCCCAAAATCAGGAGAGTTAGGGCGATTGATGAACAAGTTTGACGTTGACCGAAATCACATAATGAAGATGTAAATAAGATGAATTAAGAAAAGAAGAGATAATCTAATAAATGTAAACAGGGAAAAAAAGTTTAGTTTCAGATCATCATCCACGGATTCTTTAAATTTTGCTTATCAGGCAAGAGTTTAGCAACGATGACAACACAATCTAGGCTGTAAAACACGGAAGGGAAAGGAGTAAAAGGGCATAGAGGTTAGGTTACCTCAAGAAGAAATCATGTGGGCAAGTATGAGATGAGGAGAAATTATAATCATCTCGAGATCCTGCAATAGAACAATCGACACAGATTTATGCACAAAATTGGCAGCAATACAAAGAACAAATAATAGAAAAAAGAAAATCGAAAAGAAAGACATAATACCTTGAAGAAATACATATACATATGGAATGAAAAGGGCGGAGAGAATGATGATGGAGGAATAGGATCTATCAATCTATGTATCTGGAAATATAAAAGGGGAGAGATGGATGGAGGATGGAGGAGTGGTAACCGACGAATCAGAAGATGAAAGAATTATAAGAGAGAGAGAGATTGTAGGGAGATGGTGCGGACTGCGGACTGCGGTGGGAGTGGAAAATTTATTAGAATGAAATTGAATGAATCGGTGGTAGTGGTTACGCAAACGGATTTCCGTTCCTTTTTTTTTTTTAATTATTATTTTATATTTATTTCTTTTCTTTTTTACGAAACACAAATTAATTATGGAAGCCATTCCCAGAGACCGCAGGAAGGAAAGGAACACAGTGGAATCAAAGTTAAAAAGTCGATAATATCCCAACCAACTCACCAATTTAACCCAACTCCAACCCACTAGCTTCCTTTTTTTCCTTTTCTTTTCTTTTAAAAATTTTAAATTTCGTTTACTCTATTTTATCACAAAATTTGGTGCATCGGTGCCCACGAATTTCACTCCCCTCCCTTTACTCACAACGCAGCAGCAGTTTCCTCTCCTTTATTTTAATTTAAACTATCCAACCGAAATTCTTAATAAATCAATGTCTTGAATTTCGTCCGATTCAATTTCCTACCGATTTTTAAATACTAATAATGATTTTGATCAACATTTCATTTAATTTCATTTATGATTAAGAATGTGGTGTTTTGAGAATTTTTTTTTTAGAATGTGCGCTTTGCTCGCTAACAACAATATCACTGTTTATTATATATTTTTTCCTTCTCGTCATTTTGAATTGGTATACCAAGGTGATTTTACTTAATTGCCCCTGTCTCCCTTTTTTACCATATATTTGGTAACTTTATCATAATTATTCTTTTATTATTACATGTTGGATTTATATGCTAGGGTGAATGAGATATTCGCGTGAACTTTATCATAATTCCTTAAGATATTTGTGGTCAGCCATGTTGTTATTGAGACCATTATGTAATTGAATAAAAAATTACTGTTTGTTGAAACAATATAAATTTAGCCACATTAAAAGAAAGATGGTACAAAATCCTTCATTTAAATTCGAGTGATATAATATTATAAGCATTTTTATTACATATTTTAATTAATGAAATATACATTTTCAAATTAAACTTGAAAATGTAACCATTATAACTAAAATACTTATTATAAAATTTTTAAATTATTTTTTTGGTGTAGTTGTTTATTATATTTGTCTTCTATTGTCTAACCAACTTAATTCATTTAAATGTCAAATTCAGCAGAAGCATATTTCTCTAATAAAAAAGTAATGAATTCAAATTCTTACTACTGTGAGCAGTGAATGATTGAAACACATTAATCATAAAATTTTATTTTTATCTTGTGATGAACTATATTCACTGAATTAAAATATATCACAATTCACGTCTGTCTAATAAAAAATGGATAAAAAAATATTATTGTTTAAAATAAAATGTAGAAGTTTATGGTAGAATGGAACCGTAGAGGTAAAAAGGGAAATAAATAAAATTTGGAAGAAAATGAAATAAGTATTTATTTAGAAAAAAGGAAAAAAGTAAATGTTGTACGGAGATTGATGGTGTGTGAAAATGAAATGATGAGCGTGGGAGTAGGAGTAGGAGTAGGAGTAGGAATTGGAGAAATAAATAATTGAAATTTGAGAGCAGAAAAGAAAAAAGGGGCGGGAACGAAGGCCTTGTGTTTGTGTTAAAAGTCTTTACTGGTTCAGCTTCAGCCCTGCTTCCGCTCGGTGTTCGGGCCCACATCTCTCCCTTCCTCTAGTCCTTTTTGGCGCGCATTTGCATTTGCATTTGCATTTACATTTACATTTACATTTGCATTTGCATTTGCATTTGTAGCCAAGCGACAACCTGTTCTGCTCACGGATCTCCATTCCCCGATTTGCGGGTCACCATTTTAGTCCCCATTGCATTTATTATTATTTAACTCTCTTTTCTACTTATACTTAATTTAATTATAGCAAAAAATATCCTTAAATTTTGGGTTAGGCCTTTTTTAATTTTAATAGTTATCCGTAAAATGAGTACTTGATTAAAAAAGAAAAAACATGGGTTTTGAAGGGAAAGACATGTAGGAAGGTTTGAAGATGCAGAGTGGATGTGGGGGGTTTTTTTTTTTTAATGTATTTTTTATTTGTTGGTGGAATATGAAAATGAAAGGCCAAAATTGTTGACCCAGAACCCGAAAAGAGAAGAGAACGAAAAGGAGGGGGCGGGGGCGTCAAACAGCAGCGTGGGTCTATTCTATGAATTCAAAATTTCAAAGAAACACCACGCAACGCAAACACAAGACTTTCTTTGAGCAAACCCAATTCCAGTAATTTCTGGCTGCTTCCTTAACAAAGGCGCTTTCAAGTGTGAATTATTGATCCAACCTTTAATCCCAAACCAACTAACCAACTTCAGTTTTATACAACAGCATCCATCCTTCACTTTCCTACAACTACAATTAATCCCATTTATATCATCTCATACAAATCAAATACCTTTTCCACTTCTTTTTTATTTTTCTTACCCATCATTTACTCTATAATGACATCTATAAATTCTACTTCTTCTATTCTTTTACAAATATAATATAATATAATATATATAGCATACAACTCAATAAATCTGGATAACTCTTTTTTTTTTAACCCGTAACAAAATGATACGTTTGAAATCAAATTTCGAATCGTTGTAATAAACTTTGGGCCAAGAGGGGGACTGCCCATTGCAAAATGGGCTCGTGTAGCTGAAAGCCCAAAGAAAAATATTTCAAAAAAAGGGACACTGCGAAGCTAAACCCTTTCAGAGCCCTAGAAGTTAGAATTGGAAGCGGTGAAATTGCGAGTGAGGCAGCGTCGGTCCCGGAGGTTAGGGCAGAAAGCGAAGATGATCATTCCAGTGCGTTGCTTCACTTGCGGAAAGGTAACGCATGGAGAACTATATTTAATTTTGAGTTTAACTGCCTTCGACTTACGCTCCTATGTCGAAGGCTCTTCTCAAAAATTTCAATTTTCTGTTTTCTCTAACGCCATATGTGCAACTGTTTTTGGGATGCTGCGTACGACGACGACCAAGTTTTGAACTAGTCTCCACTCTTAATGCGACCTCGTTTATATTTTGTCAGGTGATTGGAAACAAATGGGATCATTACCTTGATCTTCTACAGGCAGACTACTCCGAAGGGTAAGGAAGTAACCCCCCTTCTTTTCTTTTTGTCGTTATAAGTTTTTGTTGGAATTCCGTCTGGATTTTTGAAGATTGCTTGGTTAGTAGAAGAGAGTCTACCCTTTCACCTTGCCATAGAGATGTTAATGCATTTGTTTCCCTCTATCAGAGACGCACTCGATGCACTGGGTTTGGTTCGCTACTGCTGTAGGCGAATGCTCATGACTCATGTAGACCTTATTGAGAAGCTTCTTAATTACAACAGTAATATCTCTCTCTCTACATTCTTGCATGAGTTGTTAGTTTGTTAATGTACAATTTTGCTTACTTCTGTTATCTGCTGCGCTTTTACACTTTAGTTTCGTTCTGTTTCAGCTCTGGATAAGTCTGATACCAGTTAGGCGGGGGACGAGTCTTCTGCTTATTCATGTGCAGCAGTCAGTATTGGCGTTTTATGGTGTCTGGGTTCGGTTAAGAGAAGAAAAATTATAGAAAGATTCAGTGCAGTACTGGAGTTAAGCTGTATCTTGGTGTCCCGATTTGTTTACTTGTTGATTTATACGAACCCAATTATTTAGTCAGTGTTTCTAGAAGTCATATACTACAACTGTGTACGTTTTCCATGTTGAAGTTGGTAAAAAAGAGGATGTTGTTAGTTGTGCTGGGAAGGATTTCCATTCACTTAACTGGCTCTGTATCTGCATTATTGCATCTATAGACATATTAATACAATTATCAAATGCTTATTTTGCATCAGTTTTTCTAAATGCCTTTTGGTTTCACAATGTTGATTAGTGGATGGTATGGTCATTCGACAAAAACCTTGAGGATGCGTTCAGTGTTTTGTTCCCATATGCCCAAAAGCTTTAGTTTGACCTGTATATTTCCTACTCCTTATCTTTTGGTTAGGAAATAATTTGAACTTGACCTCTCGTCTGACTTGTATTTTACAGAATGTATTGAAATACGAGAGAGTTTGTAAAGAGCGATTTGGTATTACAGTTACGTTTTAGGTTTTGTTGTTTGACACACTGGAAGTGGAACTGACTATAGTCTCTAGACTATTCGGCTCTACCAAAAATGTCAATGATGAGGGTCCATCTTATTCGTTCCTTTGTGTTTGACGTTGTTCCAAATTTTACTACCAAGTTTACCTTTATTGCGTGCTTTGGGTGATAATTTGTGTAATGTACTGTAATCTAAGAGGATAGTTCCAATGGCTACTCCTGAAGGACTTGATTCGTTATTGTGTTTAGAACAAGATTTTTGTTTCTCAGAATAAAATTTTATGACAGCATGAATTGAAGTGATCTGTTTGTGATTGATTGATCATAACCTGACCTGATCTACGAAAACCGAATGAATATTGTAACTTATAAGTGGAGACTTTGAGGGCATGCAGGGCAGTTACCAATTACCATTTTATGCATGTTTATTGGCACCGCCCCCAATAATGAAGATCGTGGTTGTTTCATCATTCGAAATAATTTTCTATCTCTTACAGGGTCTGGGCTAATGTTCTTCATCACATCTCTCTCAGGATCTGGGTTAATTATACCAGTTCTGCTAACTTTCACATGATTGATTCTACGTATTTGGGGTGTCAAGTTCAATGGTAAAAGGCATAGGATTCAATCAAAATGGTCACCATTCTTTGTTAGGTTGAAGAGAAGATGCTGTACTTACTATTTAGTCCGTGTGTGAAGGCTGGGCTTCGAAAGAAGTGAGAAAATGATAACTCACAGTGTGTTGTGGTGTAAGGTCTGATGGGTCCCTTCAAAGAAAGATCAGATCATCATATCATCCATGGTGTTGGTTCATGTAACGTCTCAACTCTCAACTCTACTAAAATTGATGTGTTAGAGAGATTTAATAAATATAATGCACCACAAACTCTTCAGGCTTTCAACTCTACTAAAATTGATGTGTTAAAGAAGTGTTTTATACTTATAACCAAGATATTGCTGGTTACTCATCCCTCAAATCAGGATGGTTGGTGTACCTTTGATTCCTTCAAATTATGCACCTATAGGCTGTAGCTATAATAGGGTTTCTCTTGAAAATCTTTGGTAGCTATAGCTACATGTATCAATTAATTAATAATAAGAAAAGTCCCGAAATCAATTTAATCAAAAAGTGATGGGAACATGATATTCTAGGAGACAACGTACGTGGCCAATGACTGAACATTAAAAGTGCCTGTAAATGACAACAAAAATCAGCCCCAAACTTCAAAGGTCCATTCCATTTCATGTGTATGTTAAATTAGTAGACAACGTGGCGAATGACTGAACCTTAAAAACTTAACCATCCTAAGGTCACAATTCAATGACCCAACAGTG
>JAOANK020000035.1:659491-673170 GCA_026257165.2 Telfairia occidentalis | reverse complement strand
TTTCACATAATTTGTTATGAACACTATGAGACAATTAATAATGTTTAGACAAATGTAATCTTATTATAACTTAAAGGCAGGAATGAAGTAGATAGTTGAACAAAATAAAGTAACATGCACAATACACTTTTTTTTTTCTTTTTAGTTCAAAAACATATGAGGATGAGAGGATTCAAACCTATATCCTCTTGGTTAAGGACATACCTCTTTAACCAGTTGAGCTATGTTCGGTTTGGCGACATGCACGATACACTCTCTTTACAAAGCAATACAACAAATCCTTTTAATAAATTGTGTTACCCTATCATTTTTCTGTCTAATAATTTGTATGGCTCTATTTTGGTCCAAGGAGGAGAACTCAAAAAAAGAATTTTGGTCCAAGGAAGAAGGGGAAAAGTTCAAACTTTGAATAGTTTTGAATTAGGCTATATATTCCGAAGTCGAACTTAGCGATTGTATATATTTTTTATTCATTTAATATTTACTTTGTTTGTGTTTTGTGATGTCCATTTTGACATTTGATTTTATTTTATCTTGAATTATATAAAATCTGAGCAAGGAAGTTTGAACCTCCCACCGAAAAGAATAGATACTTTAACCGAGCTATACTCATTAGCTTACATTTTCTATTTTTTATTCTTTTTAAGTGTTTAAAACTCGAGACTTAAAGTTGCAAATAAAATTAGAGGTAGAGAGGCAGAAGTTTGAGAAGCAAAACCATCCCCACAAGGGCAAAAAAAGAAAGCATGTGGTTGCAAATGACGAAATAGAAGGTTGTAATTAGTAAAAGGCTTTTTAACGAAAATTGTTTTGAATGCCATCCCTTTTCATAATACACCAGTTGTCAAGCTTTTCAATCAATGCACTCATTAAATAAGGGAGCGCCCATGAATTTATTGACTTTTAAAATAGTAAAAAGTGTTGTTATTGTTAGTCAAAATTACAAATATTTTGAAAAAAGTATTTAGTTATACAGCTAATGATTTTAAAGTCGCAAATAGTCAGCCGTTTTTCCATAAGTAAAAAGTGCTTCCAGACCTGGACTAACTCTAATTTTCACGAAAAAGTAGATTAATTAAGCGGGGCATCGCATCATTGAAAGCTAAAACTCATAGACATAATTAATTAGAAGTACAGGCATTGGCATTGATATCTATATATATATATTTTAAATATTCTGAGTCGGGGAAAGAAAAAAAAAAAAAAAAAGTGATAAAGCAAAAGAGAAAGGGCTTTTCGTTTCTATCTGTCAGCATCGATCGAATTAATATCTCTCCCATCGTCTTTCACAGATCGAAAGCAGCCAGGAGGGTCTGGAAAAGAAGCACACTTTGACCTCTGAAAGCAAATTAATAAGAAGAAAAGACATTGGTGCCAATCTCAGTGGCATCTATTCATTACTGTAAACATAGAGAATAGAAGTAATTATTCATAAATTCTGTATTAAGTGTGAGTCCTTTTATGGAAATCGACTTCGATGTGGTCGTTGGCTTAGCTTTCTTTACCCTCCTTTGGAACTCTTACTTTTAAAGCCTCAGAAATTATAAATCGTCACACAACGGAAATACTTGCCAATGCCATATCAATTTTAATAATTAATAATATTTACTCTATCCTCTGCTATATTTTCCTTTTATCTTTATTACTCACATTAATGTTTTGTCTACTCATATATAATAGATATGTTAATTAATCGCGTAGGGGGATTTAATGAACCCATTGCCCTTTTTCATTAATGATTTTAATTACCTGATTAAGTTAACATCCCGCTGTGCTACACATAACCACATTTTTCTTCCTCATCTGATGATCTCCTTCGCCATGGACTGGAGGAAGATGAGCCCACTGCAAAAACCTCCATATGTTTGATTTACAATTACAACGACCATCCTTTTTCATCACCACCACATGCACCTCTTAATTCAATAACAAAACAAAACTTGAAGTTGAGAACTCTTTACATTTTTTGCAGCTGTCTTGAAAGCCTCTTTATGAGCCATTGCTGGGTTCTCCGCCTTCAGCCTCCGAATCTCTTCCCTGCGTTGTTTTGTTCCAAGTTTAATTCGTACAAACGCACACCCATATGCATGAGGACTTTAAGATTTTAACTGTATTTACGTATATGCATCAAAATACCACATTATAGTAAATGTCTAAGTGGGTTCAGGATCTAACTTACTTGATGAATTGATTATAAGCTGATGGGGCTCGCTGTTTCTTCTCCGGGGCTTTGCAGATTAGATCAGAATCAAAACCAAATATATTGAAACAATCAGAAAGTTAGGTCACGTACAATACATTATACAATTCACACATATACATATACATATACATATACATACATACAAATTAGAAAGAAGCAAATTAAATGAAAATGTAATAGAGTATATATGTATGTAGGCGTACGCTTATTAACAACTGGAGTGGGTGGAATGATGACGACATCATCATCGACTTCATGATTTTGAATATTATTATGGTACGAGGTTACGAGGTCGGATGTGGTGGTGTTGTTGTTGAGGCTGTCCAACTCCAAGCTGTACTGTGTCTGGACGTTAAACTGATCTTGGAAAGCCTGATCTTTTGGCTGAGAAAAAAAAAAAAAAAAGACTTAGCTTCCATATTTTAAATGAAAAAAGTTGAGGATCGGAGAAAGAAAGAAAGGTACCAAGTTATGAGAGAGAGAAGTGAGAAGATCAAAAGGGATAAAAGAGGGCTTTGCCATGTTGACAGAGAGAAGGCCAGTGCAGTTGCCGCATCTTACGCTCACCACCATCGACAAGTTGCTGTAGGGCACATTTACCTGTGCGTATCATATAATAATATATACATAAATTCAACACTAATTCAATGAAAGAAAACCATAATCTAAATACTACTATATATCCATTATATTTCTTCTTCTTCTTGATTTGTTTTTTTTTTTTGTAATAAGCTTCTTGGCATCTTACCAATAATATGGTGCTACAAAGACCACATTGAACATAGCGAATCTGTTCGCAGGAATCCAGGACCTGCTCCACTCTTGACATATCAACAGCTTATGTCTAGAAACACAGAGACAGAGATGAAAGAACTTGACGTCTGAGACCACACAAGTACAATTTATAGCTGATTTTGGAGCACGCATTATGAAATATATTTTACTGCCTTTCAATTAATGATTTCATTCTGTTGTCTTGTTAATTAGGAAGCTTCTTTAATCATTCCATTATATACTTAAAAGACAAATAAGCAGGCAGTAGAGTACTTAGAGGGGAGATGAAGCATCATGATTTGTCATCGGTATATAATTCAAATGCTACTCGAAAATGAAAATTTATGGATTATGATTTACGAAATATAAAATACACAAGGCAATATTAATCGTCTAACTCATATTTTTACCTTCTCGCTTTCTTTTGATTTGATTTATAACAGTACTTAATCTAAATTCATTTCTTTTACTCCAAAAAATATTCAATAAAACTACCACAATGTGTTTTATTTTATGTTACCTACCAGGCACCATGCATATTAAACTAATTTTGATTAGTAAAATTTTAATCAACAGTGAATCTTATAAGTTATAGTTCTTGTAGTGCTAAAAACACACACGTTGTAGTTGGAAATTGGTGGGTTGCATTGAGGCTCAAAATTCGGATGAAATTAGTAAAAGTGGATAAGTGCGCAGTTGGTGTATGTTTTTTATGTCGCAAAGAATAAGAATCGAACGTTAAACTTTAGTTGTCGTGTGCAATGCACAGCCGAAGAGTGAGGTGAATAAAATGCATGCAAAGAAGGAAACTACGCGGTTGCTAAGTCTAAAATGTACTGCTCCCCAATTCTTCTATCCTTATTCATCTTATTTCCCACTTCATTTTATTAACCACGTCACATTCTTACAATGCATCTTATCTTTAGGGTTTTTGTTTCCTTCTTCTTGTTAATTCTATTATTAAATTGAATTACCTGTGGTTCAATATCAGGAAGATAAAGTTGAGAGAGGGAGGAACCAGAGAGGGTCGAAAATTATAGAGAAGAAATTTTAAAAAAAAAAATTGAGTTCTTTTTCCCACATTAGCGTAAGAAAGTATTGTAATGTTTATAAAACGTTATCACAACTCACATCACATCACATCAGCATAAGAATAATATAAAATGAACAAAAAAAATTGACACGTGAATAAAAAATTATAAGATTTTAATGGCAGCAAGGCATTGGCCAACCTGAGCAACACATTGAATCCCCACGTTTTGTTGAACTCAAAAATACAGCAAGGCTTTGAAACTTATGTGGAAACTCTCAAAGGACTACAAAATATTCATCCCAATAAGATTAAAGCATGGAGAGCAAACACTCATGAACAATATATAATCCTCTTCAAGGCGTCCATATAATTTCACAAATAAGTTCATTCTCTGAAAGCTATGATATATGGATCTTCGGCATTTGAAAACTGTCGATCCTTCCTCTTTTAGGACTTCCCTCCGTGGAGAAGCCACCAAAACCTCTTTATCTGTTAACATCAGTGCTCTAACCAATATTTCAAGATCAGAGAAATAATTGGACGCTAAAGAAAGATCTAATTCAATCAAATTCAGGAACCACGACTGAGCCTCACCAAATCTTCGTCCCTAATAAAATCAGCCTACATTATATATCACAGTTAAAACCTAGAAATCCAACAGTCGTTTATACTTAAACAATTGCCCGACGTTGGAGGACATTCTCAAACTTGATTGTCATTTCTGTCCCACAAGTCACCAATAGAAAACTGCAATAAATCTTTTCTACTGGAAAACCTCGCTTTCATTGAGAAAAACTGCAATAAATCTTATCCCCTTTCTCTTCAATGACTTGCAAAAAACGAACACTAGGAAGAATCAGCTCCTTGCAATCAATCCCAAATGAAGTTAACATCCATATCATTAACATGGAGATGCAATCATGATAATATAAATATGAGACAAAATGGGTCGAATAATCTAAAAGGATGCAACATACATCAGGAGTTAATTCCAAGTGACCTACAAAAAACCTAATAACGTTTGCTTTACAAGTAGTATTAGAGCTCCTATACCAATAAAAGGTCAAAGATTGGTTCCAACCATGAGACAAACTCAAATAAAAGGATACCAAATTTAAGGAATCCCAACCCCCATGGAAAAAATTTTCAATGACGTAATTCCTGTACCATTTTTAGAATATAAAACTTCATAGTATCTCAGGTAAAAGTAACTAAACAAGCAGTAAGTGAAAGATGCTTCAAAACCATTAACCAAAATTGAGCGTTGAGCGTCCGCAAATGTAACATACTATATGGAAAAATAGATTCATTTGATCATTTGCAATCCTAGGATTATCCCAATATGATGATTAACACAACAACGAATCTCTATCAAAATGTAGATTTAAAAACGACCTAATCACCGCCGGGCTTCTGATACACGTAAGTCAAACCACACTTGCCACAGTAATGACGATCAAAATGATTGGCCATAAAGGTACCAGCTCCGCATTCACCGTTAGGGCACTCTTTCCTGAGCCTCTGAACCTTTCCGGAATCGTCGACCTTGTAAAACTGAAGCACGGCGAGCTTGACCTTCTTCTTCTTGTGCTTGATCTTCTTAGGTTTGGTGTAGGTCTTCTTCTTGCGCTTCTTAGCACCTCCACGGAGCCTTAACACAAGATGGAGCGTGGACTCCTTCTGGATGTTGTAGTCGGCTAGTGTTCGACCATCCTCCAGCTGCTTCCCAGCAAAAATAAGACGCTGCTGGTCCGGCGGTATTCCCTCCTTGTCCTGAATCTTTGCCTTTACATTATCGATGGTATCAGAACTCTCGACCTCGAGAGTTATGGTCTTCCCGGTAAGCGTTTTCACGAAGATCTGCATATTGTCGCAGTCGCAGGTTACCGAGGCGCGGAGGGGAGATTAACAGATTAGGGCTAATCCCAATTGCGAAATTTATATGGGAATTAATTTTGTTGGGCCACAACTGGTTCGATTGAGTGTATTGGATGTCTTCATGAAAAAAGCAGGCTTTTGGCCCGAAGACCTTCAAACATTCATGGCCCGTTTAACCCTAATTTTTCTTTCTTTTTTAATTATACTTTCCAAAAGGATTTAAATTTCAAATCTCTAATATTCATTTATTAAATAGTCACTATTTTTAAAAAAAAAAAAGAATCCTCTTATGTAGAGGAGCAAAACAAACAAGCATACCCAAGTAATACCTAATGTATCTACGCTTTAGAATGTCTAACACAACATGTTTTTTCTTAGCTGGGTCAACAACTCTTGTCTTGACTTATTTAGCATGCCTCTATATGTTCTACGAAGGAACACCTCTACTTATATGTTGCCAAACAACTAAACAAGGTTAGCTCTTACTTACATTCTCATATTGCACCTCAATTAGGATGAGGCATCCCATATCAGCAACTATGGTATAACTCCACAATCTTCATTGAAGCATGTCCTAGTTCTTGATGCAACAATTCGTATCCTAAATATGGTGACACAATGACGTTGCTAAGGTATGATCTCCAACCAATAAACATCATCTCAGTTGGATAAGGCAGGGAGGGGAGATCTAGATATATTGTTCTTAAGAAGTCGTTCTTTTTCTTTAGATTATTGGAGTCTAATTTTATCGTTTGAATTACTCTGACCAATACTCAACCATGTCTCCAAACTCGACAATAGGAACCAACTCCTACAACACATACATGTGATTGGGGCTTGTTCACAGTCTTATCACTTACCAACCAATTTAATAATTAAGTTTATTTCACTTTATAAATAAATTATAGATCTTCCCATTATTATTTAGATTCATATTCGTGATTAGTTGATAATATTTTTAGATATTTATACTAAATATTATTATTAACAAGGGAATCCTTCAATTTACCAATGTTTTAATCCGTACTCCAAGCACCCAAGTTCCGTAATTAAAATTTCTTTCTCCCTCTCTCTATTTCTATTGTATATTTAATTAAAATGGAGGCAGGAAAGAAGATGGTGTATTATAATTTTGAGTGTACACGTGGTTGGCCAGAACTGTCCACAACATTTTCCAAACTTTCCAGTGAAACAAAACCATTCCAAGAATTGATCGTCTGTCTCTGTAAATCGCAATGAACTTCTCCTTCCGCAGGAATCCCACGATCCCGCGGTAAGAGAAGGAAGGCAGCTTGTTGCAGTTGCAGTTGAACTGGCAGCTGCAGATTTGATTAATTCAACCAAAGCACAAGGCAGTTGACTCCACTCTCTCAAAGTCTCAATTCCCAAATGATCGGAGGAAGCAAAGTATCATTCTTTTATTGAAGCCTCCAATATCCTCCCTTTCATTTGCAAACCGTAACTGCAACGCCTTCCATTTTAATAGGTACCAGTACCATCACCACGCTCTTCTTCTTTTCTTGCCTTTCTTTTCAATTGTTATCCCTACCCTTCGATTGGACCCATCTAAAGTTTGGATTCTGGGAATTTTTTCCTCTTTAATTTTGCACATATCAGTGGACTTTTTCATGATTATTGTGTTTTGTGTTGGATAAATGAGCTTGCTATATCTCTTGGTGCTGTTTATTGAATTTCAAGTCATCCTTCTCTTGTTATTTGTTCCTTTACGCACGTTGATTTGCTTCCTTCAATTCAATTTTCATTTATTTTTTATTCTTTTGGGTTCTCTTCCTTATCATGGTGGAAAAACTCAACTCAACTATTCAGAAAGAGTTCTGTTGTTATTCTGACTAATAATGTTGCCGCTTTGGCTTTCTTTCTCACTGTTTTCCCTTTTCGATGATTGGACTTGATTACGTTAGACGTTGTTCCTCCTCGTCTGAAACTGAATTGTCCTACTTTCTTCTTGCCCTGCTCCAAAAAGTTTTCTGTCCCGCCCATTCATTTAACTGTTTCCTTCAAGTTTTGATTATTTACAATCATTGAATTGAATTTTTTGGATCATCTACAATTAACTCATCACGAGTTTCTTAGCAGGAGCATCAGACCAAACGTGGAAGCCTGTCATGACTACCGAAACTAATACTTTAAGTTATTGGTTGAACTGGAGATTCTTTCTATGTGCTTTGTTTCTATCAACCATTATGGTTCTGGCAGCCCTATTAATATGGAAATATGAAGGTTTCAAAAGACCCAGATCTGGATCGAGAGACGATTCACAAGATTCAGTTGGTTCATTATACGAGAATGAACTCTGGCGGACGTGTCTGAAAAGAATTCATCCAGCTTGGCTGCTAACTTACAGAATGCTTGCTTTTGCTGTGCTTTTGTCATTGATAGTAGGTGATGCTGTTGCTGCTGGAGGCCGCATATTTTTATTTTATACTCAGTAAGTTATTTATACTTCTTGTAATGTTGTACCATTCTTAACTGAATATTTTGTGTGATTAACCGAGGACAGCAGTTCTTAGCTCTATTGGCAGGTTGTGGAATAATCTTGTTCTTCTAATCTAGAGGAAATTAGTAGAGTTCTGATGGGTTTGTTTTGGTTTAAATCTAGAAAGACTTACATTGAGGGGAGTTAGATGACGAACCTTCTTAGAGATTGTTCAAATAGGAGTTCTATTATTCTAGACCATACTATGGCAAGTGCTTGCAACGGTTGCATCATATAATTTTGAAATTCTCATTAGAACTTCATACATCAATGAAATTGTTGCTTATGAAGAATAAAATAAAATTCTCCTTAGAATATCTGCTGTTGAGAACTATAAATATTCTTTGACAACTTCGAAATATAGTTAAGCCACAGATTAATCTATTTATTTTGTGCAGGTGGACATTCACGTTGGTCACGTTCTACTTTGGGGTATGCTTTATAACTCTGAAAGCTACGAGTCTGCTAGCAAATCTGGTTACACTTTACTGACATATGGTAGACACAGAGCTGGATGATATATAATGATGTTATGTGCTTTGGACTTGAACACTGGCCCTGTGCATTCATGAAAATTGGTCCTGAGATCTGGCGTCTGGAGTCCTAAAAGAAAAATAGTGATCCAACGTTTGAATTATATATAACATCACAAAATTTTGAATCATTGGCTGTTGAGGACTAGGGTAACCAGGAATGCAACCAAACCTACCTAACATTCAATGTATTATTAAAATTTCATGGCTTAGTTTTCCATTATCTGCAAATTATTAACCTAGCTCAAATATTGGCATCTTGCAGCTTGCAACTTCATTCTCCATTTATGGTTGTTGCAGAAAATGTGATAATAGTGGCAGCTCAACTGAGCGTACAAGTTTAGATGCAGAGCGAGGCACTTATGTACCCCCGACTCTTGGTGAGGGGAGCCCCGACGTGCTCAATACAGCCAAGGGTTTGGACTCCCGTGAAGATTTTCATACTCACAAAGCTGCTGGCGTGGGGGGATATGCATTTCAAATTATTTTTCAGGTGATTATTTTCTTCCTAAAACTTAAACAGAAACAGATTTGTTGTCAAAATCCAGTGGATCTGCACAGGTTGGCGAAGTCTCTTACATGCTATATATTCGAGTTATGTTATCATATAGAAAATACAAAGTGGGCGTCCTGAACATTCTTGCTTCATGTTCTTTTTGTAGATATCCGCAGGTGCTGTAGTACTTACAGACATAGTATTTTGGTTCATTCTTTATCCACTTCTATCTCGAAGTCGTGGGCTAAGTTTTGTAAGTAAATGTTTTTCTGTCCAGCATCTCTATGTAGCTAATATAAAGTCATTTACAACGTTTATTTTAGAGTGGGAGGGATCCCTTTTGTTTTGTTTGATTGATGTTGTTATGTTCAACTCTTTGGTCGCAGTTCATCGTTACCATGCACTCTGTAAATGCTGTTTGTCTTCTTGGTGAAGCACTTTTGAATGGTTTGGTGAGTTTGGATTCTCATTAGTCTTTTCTTTTGGTAATCCATTGAGTATATGGGCAATGATTTGAGGTTTTGCTTTGAACTGCAGAGATATCCATTTTTTCGAATTGGATATTTTATACTGTGGACAGGGACGTTCGTCCTTTTTCAATGGATTCTCCATGCTTGTGTTTCAATGCCGTAATTACTTTCCACTCCGCTATACATAATTTTCCTCAAAGATTTTAGATTGAACGTATGAATGAGATTGGTGGATTGATTTCGACCCGCTTGATTGCAGGTGGCCTTATCCATTTCTTGACTTGTCACCCCCATCCGCCCCCTTATGGTAAGTATGAATCTCTGGCTTCAACTCTAATGTCTTTGATTCGTTTTTTTTCTATTTTCAGTGGTTATGGTCATTCCTTCTTCAGGTATGCTGGGGTTGGGTTGATGAATATTCCTTGTTTCGGGGTCTTCGCTCTTGTGATCAGAATGAAGCAGTCTGTACTGCGAAGATTCTTCCCAGAGTCGATTCCGGGATCGAGCTGACGATTAAATCAGGCGATTATCGAACAACCAGAGAGTTCCATCATGTTTGCTTCAAAATATTGAGTATGGAGGACGTAAGTATAACACCAATATAACAACATTGAGCAACCAAACGTGATGATGAAGTGCAAAAAACACTGGCGTGGGATGGACTCCATACTTCAACCATGCTCAAATAGGTGGAGGGTGCCGGTCTTTGCCAAAAAAAATACAGTTGCTTGCTTTTGTTGAAGTCATTTTGCTAACTTCTTTCCCCTCATAATTGGCCATTTATGTACTTATAACATTTTTAATCGACTATTTATATACTAAATCATTTTTAATCGAGGATTTTCTATAAGATAATATGAAATTTACGTGCCAAATCGATTATAGTTCAATTGTTTAAGACATAATTTCTTTGGTGGGTTCAAATCTTCATTCCCACATATTTTTTAACTAAAAAAAATTATATATAAAATGTATATTTCATTGTCACTTTTTGTTTCTTGTTTTGAGACTTTTCACCATAAATACAAAAATAGGGTTACTGATTACTTTTACTTCTTTCTTTTATTATTTCTCTTTTTGGACGACGCTATTGAATTGAAGGGATTTTAGTTTCAACTTATAGATATTTAATTTATATATTAAATATGGGGAAAAAAGACAATAATTTCATTAAAACCTTGTAAATCTAGGTACAAAAAATGTTATCTTTTACGTTTCTATGTTATCAAGATATTATTAAAAGGAGTTCCAAGAAGAATTTTTTAGTTTTCTTTAGTTGTGTTTTAAAGAATGATTATATTAAATATGAATTATGTATATACCCAACTGCATACTCTAATAATAAAGTTAGTTGTAATTGAAATCTAATCTTTTTATTTACAAGAATTTTAATTTTTAAATTAGAGAAACCTGACATATTATTGGAAGAAATGTCTGGAATATATAGTGTGATGATTTTTTTCTTTTCATAGAAAATCTTAATTTAATTAATTAATTTTAAAAAATATTATGTTATAAATACAAAATGAGGGTCTAAAGTGAGATAAAATAATAATTCAAACTAAGCAAACCAATAAATTATTGTATCAATTAGTTTTTCTTGATGAGCATAATTGAAACACTTTATTTTTTAAAAAATAATAAGAGTATAATTGAAACTAACTTTATGAGCCATTTTGAATAGTTTAGCCTAAGTCATACTTTCAACTGTTCACATGATTTGTGAATTAATAATTCTATATTTTATTTTTATAAAGCAATGCATATAAATATACAATCATCGAATATATATTATAATTTTCATGTGTGGCTCGATTTCAAAAAATAATAACAATAATAATAAATGACAAAAGTTTATTTTTTTTTTTCCGGTCAACAGTTTTAGGTGTGAAGCACAAATAATTAATTAACATTCAGATGAATGATTTTTTTAAAATTTTTTTTTTTTAATGTTGATGAATGAGTTTACCCGTTACTATGAGCAAATATTTAATTAATAAGTCGCCTCTCCTTCGCTCTACCTATCTTTTTTGAATTAATCTTTGTTATTTTCTTATCTTAACTTTAATTATTCAAGGAGTCTACGAAGCTTTGTCAAAGAAACAAATTATGCATTTTGTTCTTTATTTATAATATCTATACATGTATATATATACACACACTATATTGACTTTGGTTAAGGCATAGTTCTCAGATAAAAATGTCGTGCGATTGATTTCCTCCATTTCAACTGGTAATGGAATTTTAAAAAATATATATATGTTTACGACCTCTTAATGAATTTAATGTTTTTTGACTTAAAAAAAATAAATTTATTGTTTTTATTTAAATTCATAAAATTTCTTTTAAAGCAGAGAGAGAAAGAAAGGAGGAAAAAAAAAAAAAAGAAGCAAAAAGTCAACAGTTTGGCTTTCTCATAAATGCATTAAAATCCACCCAACTAAGTTTAGAAGATGGGGTGTCTAGATTAGAATAATAAAATAATATACTCCACCTTATACGCCAACGCCAACAGGATTTGTTGAAGATCCGAGGATCTCCATCAATTTTGTATTCACGTGTTAACCCTCTACAAAACTTACTTGATGGGAAATGGCAATTGGCAATGCCTAACACATATTTGTTTTATTTTAACATGTTAAAACTCTATGCCCAACCACATCAACTCCGATAAATCAATGGTTCGATCCTTCAATTTTATAAATTTTGAACTAATAAAAATGTTCGTAAACTCGGCAGGCAACCCTACAAATTTTGACTTATTATTTTATTCTTTTCTTTAGAGAAAAATTAATTAATCTTATTATTTTATTACATCTACTTGCTTTATAAAAAACTATGTTTAATCTTGTTAATCTATTTTCTACAGGTTTATAGTACCTCCATGAAATTGTTTTCGAATTTGGCTACATTTTAATAAAGATAAGGTCATTTTTCTCTTTTGTTTAATAAATATTGACTACCTAAATTTAACTAATAGATAAATGGATGAAAATATTAAAAATGGATAGTTTATTTTTGCACGAGGAGAGAGAGCATTCTAAATGATATGTTGATTATATGTATTTTTAGCTAAATGTTTTATCTTCTTTTGCCCAGTGTAAATTCTTATTTAATGACTTTTTTTTTAAGAAAAAAAAATCTTATTTTATGAGAGGACAACTTTATTTTAGTTTTTTTTTTTTTTTTGAGTTCAACATGTGGGGTGGAGGATTTGAACTCGTGACCTCTTAGTTAAGAAGATATGTCTTTACCTAATTTAGTTATGTTCGATTTGGCAGAATAACTCTAGTTTACTTGTAGAGAGATAAGACATAAGAATGAATTATGATCATTAGTGAAGTTTACTCTTTTTCATATTTGGAGTGAAATATATTTTTTTTTTGGAGTGAAATTAACTCTTTAAAAAAATCCCATAATGGTTCTATTTATTTATTTATTTTTTTTTGTAATATAATGGTTCTAGTCTAATCTATTTTCCTGTAAAGAAAATTTCAACTATTTTTTTTAGGATATTCAAGTTTCTTTTAGCACGTAAAAGAACACTTCGAAGAGGAGAAGGGAGAGTTGAAATAATTATGATTAAACAAATGCAAATGGCATTCAAAATGCACAATCAGACCACTGACATAAAATTAGACAAGTAGCTCATTCACCGCCATTTAATATACATTCTACTATAAGAATTCATGTTTCGCTACATAATTGTTTATTATAATATATTAATTTATAAACTTATATTGTTTTTTAATGCCGCTGAAGTAGCTAAACGTAACTGGCAAAAGTATAGTACTC
>JAOANK020000035.1:641441-652195 GCA_026257165.2 Telfairia occidentalis | reverse complement strand
TACTACTGATATACATTTTGATATACTAACGATTGTAAAATTGAAAAAATAAAAAATGAAAATCAGATTATATAGTTTTTTGCTATATTTGCAAATTTAAAAAACGCATTGCTATATTTACAAAATTTTGAATGATTTTAACTTCAAGAGAGCAATGGGCTTGTCTAGAAAGTAGAAACTGTGGTTCAAATGCAGATGTAAACGAGGTATGATGAGCTCGAATGTGGAGTAGGGGGAAAGCCCATTAATTTTTAATGGAGTTGGAAACCCATCTCCATGGGCCAGCCCAAAGTAAGTAAGTTCCCACTTCCACTTAGGCCCGCCCATAACTCAATCACTAGAAGTAGAACCGAGAGGAGAGCCTGTAAAGCAAGTTATAGTGTATTTAGAAGAAAAATCAAGAATAATGATATGGTAAAATATGGTAGAGAGAGATGGTGATAGTCAATTTGCATGACATGGTGATGATATTGATACATATAACATATATGTGTATGATGAATGGGGCAGGGCCCAAACTGTCAATTTCTACCCATCTACGAATTTGTTTCTTTGGCCCACCAGTTCCAGTTAGTACCAACTCAAGTCCCACCCATTTTTTTAACCAAATTTGTTACAATGGTAAATAAATTCTACAGTTGCAAGCCAGGAGGCATTGGACGAACATTTTGTTCAAAGTTCAAACATGAAAAAAAGAAAGTGAAAAAATTGAAAAAATGATTAGAAGAGAAGGTATGATAAGATGAGCAGTGGCATTGTTATTTTTGTTGGAGTTGGAGAAATGGTAAAATGTTGAAAGCAAAGGGACGGATGCGGCGGAAGAGATCATTGCTGGGGGCGCATCAATCATGATTGAACACGCAAGCATCACATTATCATGCTGCGCCCCCACAGCTGTATTCAAAACCCAACGTCGACATTTCCTATCTTCAATTTCTTGGTTAACATAAAAATTATAACATTTTTTCAAGTTTAAATTTAATATTGTAATACCTATCTGAGTTTGGACTTCAATGTGATGAAATTGAAAGTTTAGAGTTAAAATTGATATAAATTGACAAATTTAATGGTTAAAATTGATTTACTTTGAGTAATGGAAGGGCGAAGGGTTGTGTTGGTTTGCCGCGGAAAAGTAATTAATGCATGTTTTAAATATTGAGAGATTTTGTACCTATGTTTTGCTGTGTACATCAAAAATTGATTTCATGTACAGAAGTTGGACTAGGATCTCCAAAATTCAATCTGTGTATATATATTATATTGTCTAACTTACATACGATTCTATCACCATCAATTGTTGTTGTTTTTTTTTTCTTTGGTTTTAATAAAAATAGATAAATTAACAGAACAGGGCCCTTCAATTCTAGCTGAACTTTTTCAGCGCCTATCTCAAAAGTCATAACTTCGTACTTCGATATTTTTTTAACAAATTTTGAGTAAGAAAAGCTACTATGCTTTGTTTTTTGTTTTCGTTTTTCTACTCGCAAATTTTTAAAATCTTTGTGAAAAATTAAAAAAAAACTAAAAGGGTTGTTCGATAGTTCTTTTTAACATCCAAACGTTTTTTTATAAATTATGATAGAACGACTTGTAAAGAGTTAATGTTATTGTGCATATTTTCTAAAATAAACAATTATTATTTAATGAGCCTTATACCGAGTCTTGTAGTAATTATTTAAAATATGATGCAATTACCATATCGATAAATATTTAAGGATGTCTAGACTTTATAGATAAGTTACATTAATGGGTGAAACTTGCCAAACAAAGTTTAGCTTAATTGGTAAAAAACATATTTTTCTCACCAATAAGTTATGAGTTCAAATCTTTTTACTTCACATGTTGTTGAACTGAAAAAAAAAAATGTGAAACTTCTTTGCCAATTTTTAAAGATATAATTAACTTTGTTTTTTACCAATTTAGCTTTAATGTAAAAATAGGAGATCCAAGAAAGTCCTTCTATCACTACCATATCTCATAATTGAATGACCAATTGAAAGGGGAAAGTTGATGAAGAAACAAAAAAGATAACACACAATCATTTTGATAACAAGAAAAAGAGAAACAAGTAGGAACCACTAAAGTACTAACTTATTAAAACTTTCACCTAAATAATCATTGCATTGCAATAACTTCTCTTATATTCACTAAACTTCCCAGTTCCATCCACTACTCAATAATAATTAGATATCCGTTAATAATTATTAAAAAAAAAAAGGGAAAAAAAACTATCTACTGCTCCTTAAACACAGGACCCATTCATTCTATTATAAACAAACTGAAAATTTGCCCATACTCTAATTTTAGACAAACTGTTTGAGGCATCGGCACCAAAACAATTTTGTTAGCTTTTGAAACAAAGCCAATCTGGAAATTTTGGTAAACATATCAACAGCCTGATTTTCTCTCTTATTTGTTATGGGTGAGATAAAAATGTATATGTTCTTTTTTTAAATGGCTTATTTTAATTTTTGAAATATTTTATAACCCAGATTAAAACCGTTTTAGTATGGATTACAAAATAAAATAACCATCAGTAAGTAACAAACCTGGTTATTATTGTTAAAAAATAAGAAAACTATAAACAAAATGAAAAAAAAAAAGAAAAAAAAAAGGCATTTATCGTTGGTGCCTACAAGTTTATATATTGGCAAAAAGAAAGTAAATAAGATGGAAGTAGAAGGGCTGAGGTTTAAGGAAGCATGTGAGTGCAAATAATGGAATATATTAATTGAAAATTTTAATTAATACAATTAGAATTGATAATTTAGAATTAATTGGAAAACTTACAAAGCCTGCAGCTGCAGCGCTTATAAGCATTATTCCGCGGAATTGTGATTTTCCCAAAGCAGCCGAGGCTTTGGCTGTGCTGAACCGCCGTGGGTTTCGTGTTGGGAGTCTCGGGTACACAAATTAGGAATTTTTGCTTTTTCTTATTATTATTATTTATTATTATTATTATTTTTAATTTTATCAAATAAAAATGAATTTTTGAAAAAGCTGAGCTGAGCTGAGCATCTTGAATTTTCCCAATGCGACAAAAATACCACATGCATTGGGATTCTATACCACTTTATGCTGTTTACCAAATTAAATACGTCCTCTGTTCCTTACCAAACAATTCCCTCACTTCTCTCGTTAATCATCCTTTTCCATTTAAATATAATTTTTCTTACTACTTTTCTGCTCCCACCCAATCAATTTTTTCTTTCTTTTATATTTATATTTTCTCACTTTCTTAACCAATCTTTCTCTATGCACAATACTTTCCTCATCCTCCAACTTCTCTCTCGCGTATATATTATTAATTTATCATTGAAAATATATTTCTAATTTTGTAAATATTACCTTTTAAAAGTTTGAATCAAAAAAAAAAGAAAGAAAGAAACTCGTCTAAGTAATTTCGAATTCAAATTTTAAAATATAATTATCCAACAGAGTTATTATTTCTAAAATATTTATAATAAGTTCTATGGGATGAAAAAACGTTTATCTTGAAAGCATCTAAACAAAATTTGAAAGATATCTTTCTTTCTGCAAATAAAATATATTGAGAGATAAAACAAAACAAAAAGGTCCTTAAATTGTCTTTATGGGACAAATCATCAAGTATTGATATGAAAGATTTGAAAGATAAAACGTTTTTTTTTTAATATCATGTTTCTAACTATTAAAAAAAAAAAAGAAATACTTATGGATAATTGCACAATTAAACTCACTAAAAAAGTTCCTGTGAATTTCTTACCCCCCCCCCCCCCCCTCCTCACTGTAGATAGGAGAAACCCGTGAGCACAGGCCCCACCACAAAATAAGCCTACCAATAATTTTTCCGAAATAATAATTGGAGCGATATATTTTTTTAAAATTTTATTTTAAGAAGGCAGGAATAATCGAATAAATTCCCTATTCAAATATTTGTATTTACATCAAATTAGGTATTTAACCTGATCCAATATAACTTTTTTTTTCGGGGTTCTCAGTTTCAAATAAGTATATTTTTAGACTTTTTATTATTTAATTATTTATTTTCATATAAGTAAATTGATAAATATATGACACGAGAGAGCACATTTTTCTCTATAGATTATTTTAGTATTTTTTTTTTGAAATGATATAAATAATATGAAATTGGATAAGTAAAGAATAAGTAAAGAAAAGATGGGAATTGCAATTTAGACTCGGAGGCGATCCTCTACAAGCAGTATTCATATACAAAACATTTTAAGATTCTATATCTTTGATCATCACATGGGTATTTGCTATTTGATTGAAAAAATGTTCCTTAAATAGTCATGCGATGAAATTACAAACAAAAGGAGTTTGCTCCTATGTCAAAGGGGAAAATAGGGCTGCCACAAGCAAAGCTAGAAAGAAAAAGAAAAAAAAAGAAAAGTAAAAGTAAAAGTGAATTGATGGACATTATTTAATCAAAAAGAAAAATATGCATTAAATAAATTTTAAAAAAATGGAATATGTTATATGAGTGGTTTGGTTTGGGCATCATATCATAGAGATTCCCATCACAGCATCCAACCAACCAACTCAAAAGAATAACAAATCCTCGCACGCACACCACAGCGCCCCCTTTTTTCAAAATCAATTCAACAAATAATAAAATCACATTCACCTCTATTATTTTAGTAAAAACTATAGGTTTTTATCGCAATAGGTCCATGGTTCATCTGCCAAATCGAATATAATTCAATTGGTTAAGACATATATTTTGAGACTAAAAAGTCTTCGATTCAAATCTCCACCTCACATGTTGTTGAACTAAAAAAAAAAGATCGATGGTTCATCTCAATCCCATAATAATTGAATTCAAATATATATTTATACTTTAATTGTAAGTGTTAAATCAAAACATGTTAAACATAAAAGACCGAATTAATTTTTTTAAATAACAGAGACGAGATTGAAAAAAGACTCTAACATATGTCAGCACATTATTTTCTACGTTCAAAGAAAAGCAAAGCAATAATTTCCCTAAGAAAAAAAAAAGCATGCATCCTCAACTCAGCATGACCCCATTCCATTCCCTCCCTATGGGCACGTCAGAAGCAGTGGTGTGGGCCCTCTACCAATATTCTCCATTTTAACTGTATTTTTCTCCAACATGTCAATTACATAACTGAAATTAAATTGTGAAATGCTAAAACCATGAAGCTATTTCACATAATGTTACGAACATACTTATGTAATAATATATAACATTAGAAATGTAAAGATTTAAAAGACTCAGTATTAAACCAAAGCCGAGAATTAAGAGTATAATAGGATTGAGCCTGGAAAGGTGAGATTCGGGTATAATTTTATGGGGAAATCGTTAGGAAGGAATAAAAAGAAAAATGTTGTGAGGGAGTGACGTATTTGGCGCAGGTTATGTTTTTGAATTTGAGAGAATTTGAATAATTCGAAATGTAAAAGAGATAGAAAGGTGAAAGGAAAAGGTTGGTTTGATTTGAAGTAAGAAAAAAAAGGAAAAAGAAAAGAGGGAAAGGGAAGAAGCAGAAGCAAACGAAAGCAAAGACAATGGGAGCACGTGACCTGCCAAAAGAAAAGACTTTGCCTTTGGCCGCACTGTTCTCTTTTTTGCTAAGGCATGGACTCCCACATTCACATTCTTCTTCTCTCTCTTTCTCATGACAAAACCCATAATCCATCCCTTCACTGTTTTTTTCTCAAAACAAAACCCAAACCATTTTTCTCTTCTTTCTTCCTTTTCGAAAAGGGTGTCTCCCCTTTTTTTTCTTTTTCTTTTTAAATTGATTACTGTGACTGCTTTCTGCTCTTGCATCTGTATTTGGGTCGACCCCGACCTCGGCTGTTTGTTACGGACTCTGCTTATTTGTTTCTTTCTGCTCTGTCACTGCTACTGCTACTGCCACTGCCACTGTCAAGGACGAGTGGGTTCTATTGAACCAAGGCGCTTGTGCTTCTTATAAAAATGTTTATGTGAGAAGAAAGAAGGTAATCGTAGTGGAATCACTGTGGATGCACAGACCACCACCCCAAGAAACCATCGACTACGCACCCGCTTCGATTTTGTGGGGATTGCCCAAAACGTATACAATCACATTCGCCATTCTCAGATCTCTAGGATCTCACAGTTTCAAGCTCCACCTATTCTCTTTTTCCTAGAAAATTCTCTTCCTCTTGTGCTTTGTCCGAGTTCGTATGGTCTCCATTCCACTCAGCTCGATTTAGTATCCCATGATCTGTGGTATCCACCAGTGTTGTAGACACCTCTCTGTGTTTGTTTGAGGCGAAAACGCAAGAAAGGAGGGTTCCCGGCGGCCTAGAGGTGGGGGTTTCGCCACAGTTCTAGAGAGGACATTTAAGGCTAACAGGTGGTGGCCATTCTGGAGAATGGCTTCTGGGCTTTTCCTCCATAGATGGGACAACATGAAGTGAAAACTTACCCAACAGAATATAAATTATGGAAGGACCTTCTGTGTTCTGGAAATCGGTGGTTTTTGTAATTTTGGCACTCCTGGAAGTTGTTTCCACTACGCTATCTCCTTCTGGTGTAAACTACGAAGGTTAGTCTCTCTTTCATTCTTGTTTCTTCCTCCCTCCATTTTTCTTTCTGACTGTCATGTCAAATACCAATCAGATAATTTCTATCTAGTTCTCACTGGGCAAGTTTAATTGAACTACACTGTATTCTGCTGAGAAAATTGACGAGAGAAGTTCATCCGCCGATTTACGCTTTGCTATGTCAGCTACTTTTTCTTCGCGATTTGTTTTAATTTTCCCCTTCCAAAGCTTATATAGACATTCTTCCTCTCTTCTTCTAGTTTTTCTTATTCTCGTCTGTAATCTGTCTTAATTAGATTCTGCCAAGTCCTCGCAGGCCTTACAATTCTTTTTCCAGTTCATATGGAAATTGAAAATTGTCAGTCAGGATACGCACTTACATTTTCATTCTTCTGGAAATTTGAGCAGTTGTAGCTTTGATGGCCATAAAAAATGATTTAATAGACCCCCACAATGTTCTGGAGAATTGGGACTCTAATTCTGTGGATCCCTGTAGCTGGAGAATGGTCACTTGTTCTCCAGATGGATATGTTTCTGCTTTGTAAGTGTTCTTAATCCCTAATCTAGTTTTTGCACAATGTTTCATAGATTTGGCCACTTATTATAACTTCAATTTATTAATTTGGAATTGTTTGTTCATAATTTTCTAAACAGAGGTTTACCGAGCCAGAGTTTGTCTGGAGTGTTATCACCTGGGATTGGAAACCTCAGTAAGTTGGAATCAGTGTAAGTTTCTCCATTCTTACAAACCCCTGGTGTATGCACTTTGATTGTTCAGTTTCTGCACTTCTCCAACCTTTATGTTGGTTAACGTTCTTCAACGATTCTATATAGTTTCTATCTAATGAGAATGATTCCCTGTGCTATCACAAATATATGTAGGTTGCTTCAGAACAATGACATTTCGGGGCCAATTCCAGCGACCATTGGAAAGTTAGAGAACCTCCAGACTCTTGATCTCTCCAACAATGTATTTAGCGGCGAAATACCCAGTTCCCTCGGGGACTTAAAGCAGCTGAACTATTTGTAAGTTTTGTAAGCTTTATCTTGCTTAACATTGAAGGATTCATTCTGATCTTTGTCAACTGCGCATTATTTTTTGAGCAAGGCAGGCGACTAAATAACAACAGCCTAACTGGACCTTGTCCTGAGTCTCTATCCAAAGTTCAAGGTCTCACACTCGTGTATGTTCTTTTACCTCTATATCCCACTTTTCTATTTCGTGTTTAAATCCATTTAATGCTATTTGGAAGAAATATATATTCACGTTTGTAGTTGAACTAATAGGGACCTTTCGTATAACAACTTGAGTGGCTCCTTACCCAAAATATCAGCAAGAACATTCAAGTGAGTCATTTTCTTCCTTGTATACCTAAATACCTATCATTTCAATCTCAGTAAAAATTTTTCAAGACCTTACCTACTGTTTCTTTCGTTCAGGATTGTTGGTAACCCGTTGATCTGTGGCCCAAACAACTGTTCTGCCATCTTTCCAGAGCCGCTGTCCTTCGCCCCTGATGCTCTTGAAGGTGTGGGTCAGATGACTTCACCTTGTATATTTATTTTATTATGATTCGTTACCTTAACATATTGAAACAGGTTTTTGATTCCTGGGGATCTTTTTTTTTTCTCAGGAAGTTTGGGATTTGGTAAGAGCCACCGCAAGGCAATTGCTTTTGGGGCAAGTTTTAGTGCTGCTTTTATTGTATTAGTCCTTATTGGACTACTGGTATGGTGGAGATACAGACACAATCAGCAAATTTTCTTTGATGTAAATGGTACGTTTCTTCTATCTACTCTTTCTCCTTGCTCATTCATGGTAGTTTGCCTTGTGAAGGATTAAGTAATATTTTATTCAGCAGGAAAGAAATTTTATGGTAGTTTGCCTTCTCGTATAATATGTTTAACAAGTGTTCTTGGACTAATATAACGTTAATGGAACAGATCAATATGACCCAGAAGTACGTTTGGGTCATTTGAGAAGGTACACATTCAAGGAACTTCGCGCATCAACCGATCATTTCAACTCTAAGAATATCTTGGGAAGAGGTGGGTTTGGAATTGTGTACAAGGGATGCTTAAATGATGGGACTCTGGTAGCTGTTAAAAGGTTAAAGGACTATAACACCGCTGGTGGGGAGATCCAATTTCAGACTGAAGTAGAGATGATAAGCTTAGCCGTCCATCGAAATCTTCTCAGGCTTTTTGGCTTCTGTTCTACTGAAAGTGAAAGACTTCTGGTTTACCCATTCATGCCCAATGGAAGTGTTGCATCTCGTTTAAGAGGTATGTTACTTGGAAACATATGAATACCCCATGCACGTTCTTAATAGGCAATGGTCATCCTAATTAAATACTATCCTTAGTTTGTTAATTTAGCATTAAATGGTGACTATCTGGATTAACAAAGCAGAATATTAAATGTTCATATGGCTCTAAAGAGATTGGAGTTGTTTGCTTGGATATTTAATACCTGCAAGTTTCATAGCAATATCAACCAGTTCTGTTACTACTGAGAATATCAGGTAAAACAGTAATCCCCAGTTTCAAAATGATGTGAAACTTGGAGGTTGCAAATTGTCTAGGTTTTAAGAAAAGGAAAATTAAGTTGTGGGGCGTTTCATAAATTTTCAATCTTTTGTTTATCAGATCATATCGATGGGCAGCCGGCTCTAGATTGGGCAATGAGAAAGAGAATAGCCTTGGGTACAGCTAGAGGATTGGTGTACTTGCATGAGCAGTGCGACCCCAAAATTATCCATCGTGATGTGAAGGCTGCCAACATCCTCCTTGATGAAGATTTCGAGGCCGTCGTCGGAGACTTCGGGCTGGCCAAACTTCTGGATCACAGGGATTCTCATGTGACTACGGCGGTGCGTGGCACTGTTGGCCACATTGCTCCAGAGTATTTGTCAACAGGACAATCGTCAGAAAAGACTGATGTTTTTGGGTTTGGAATCTTGCTTTTGGAGTTAATTACTGGTCAGAAGGCTCTGGATTTTGGTCGAGGAGCAAACCAGAAAGGCGTGATGCTGGACTGGGTAACTACTGCTCTAGCTCATTGTTGTTATTAATTATAATATACATGGTAACTAAACTCGTGCGATAATTCAACAAGTTCAAAGGAAATATGTTTAGACATCTATTAGTAGTAGAAACTTGCCCGTTTGGCTTCTTGGCTCTTGCGTTCATATTTTGCCGGTGGAGTTTTTATTTGGCTTGGTGCTTAGTTCCTTTTGTCCGTGGAATGTGTAGGTGAAAAAGCTGCATCAGGAAGGGAAGTTGAATGTGATGGTGGATAAGGATCTAAGAGGTAAGTTTGACAGAGTTGAGTTAGAGGAAATGGTTCAGGTTGCGCTCTTATGCACTCAATTCAATCCATCTCACCGACCCAAAATGTCTGAAGTGTTAAAAATGTTGGAAGGCGATGGTTTAGCAGAGAAGTGGGAAGCGTCACAGCCCATGGAGACTCCAAGATACCGAGCATGCGAAAATCCTCCTCAACGGTACTCAGATTATATAGAAGAATCTTCTTTGATAGTAGAAGCCATGGAGCTTTCAGGCCCTAGATGAGATGAGAGGACAGGCTTCATTTTGTTTCTTGTGTAATACCCTCTTACATCATTAACTTGCAGAGAGAAAAATGTGATGTGATTGGGGTTTCATGCTTGTGTAATTCATTCTGTAAAAAGAAACGAGAGAAAAAAGTAATTCTCCAAGGTGTTTGTTTTGATGAAAAATTAACCTGCTCCAAAGTTTTTGAGTCCATTACATTGCCTGCCAGATGAAGGGGAGAAGATCCATCCATCATCTTCTTTGGTATGGGGCAACAGAATGCAGTTGTAGGGTGGTACTAAGTCCCTAAAGCTTGTGGATCCGAAAAGGCCCACTTTTTCAATCGAGATGGTGGAGGCCCAGCCCATAAACCAGTGGGTTGGAAATGGGCCCACCTGAGACCAAGTTAAAACGGCCTACGTGGACGAAGGTGATTGAATAAGGCGGAGTTAAACTGCTACGTCGGGGATTACGATGAGCTCATGTCCGCATGTGGTCGGAAGGCATCATTGTCGAATTCTATACACGATGACACCACGTGTCCCCTGACGTGTCGGCGGGAATTCTTATTTCCCGCGATCCGACGGTTAGACGGAGCAATCAGCTTTTTCATCCGGTCCGGCTGCAAATTATTGTTTTACCCCTCGGGCCTCATTCTC
>JAOANK020000035.1:629890-641341 GCA_026257165.2 Telfairia occidentalis | reverse complement strand
TACGATGAGCTCATGTCCGCATGTGGTCGGAAGGCATCATTGTCGAATTCTATACACGATGACGCCACGTGTCCCCTGACGTGTCGGCGGGAATTCTTATTTCCCGCGATCCGACGTTTAGACGGAGCAGTCAGCTTTTTCATCCGGTCCGGCTGCAAATTATTGTTTTACCCCCTTGGGCCTCATTCTCATCTTCCTTTCCACTCTCCAACTTTGGATTCATCGTTTCGTTTTCGTTGTGTGGCGTGGCCTCTACTCAATACTATTTATCTCTCTCTCCCCTTCACTAAAAAACGATCAGTTACAATCAATGCACATATTATTGGATGGAGGAAAATTGAGGCCGATCGCATATTTAATGAACACTGCTCTAATTATTTAGTCATCTTAATGTAGGATAGAGGCCTACCTTTTTTATGAAAAGATAATGGATTCGAATCTCTCACTCATCTATGTCGTTAAACTCAACCAAAAAAAAAAAAAAAAGTAGGGACGGTATCTATTTTAAGTAAATTTAAATTAAAAAAAGTAGTATGAGGTTCCCTATCCCTAATTGTTGATTTAAAAATAAAAAATAAATAAATAAAAGTCTATATTTATTATTTGATGGGATCATCAAATATCCATGTAGAAGTGGAGGGGAAAAGACGTCTCTCTCCTGCGCCTGCGCCTGAGTCTGCGAGGTGTAGGGACAATAGAAAATTTGTAGCAGTGGTTTCTCTGGCTTGCAGCTCATCGCTGTACATTTCCCTCTTTTGCCGTTTTCGAAAGCCATCAAAAATAGAAAACAACTTCCCTCTCTGTGATCATCGACCTTAAAAATATATTTTCCTCCCCACAATTTCACATAAACCCTCCTTCCATCAAAGGGTACGTCCCCGCCTCAATTTAGGCCATGGACCCCAGGAAACTTGGATTCCCCGAGCAGCTTTTGTCGCCGAGGAGAAGAGTTGTTCCTGGATTTGGTCTTGGCATCACCGTCTCTCTCATTCTTTTTAGCCTTCTTTTGCTCTATTCTTCTTCTCATCCCAAATCTTTCTTCTCTGTTTCCAATCCTCCCACTTCTGTACATTCTCTCTTTGCTTCTTGGTCTTTCTCTTTCTCACCCCCTAATTCCTCTTCTCTTTTTACTCCTAATTCTTCCAACTTGGGGACCTATGATGGTGCTTCCCTCCACAATCATACGCGCACCATTCACCCACTCACCACCATTCCCCCAAACGGGTCGCAAATTATTGGAAATGGAAGCTTGTCCGTTGATTCCAATAATGATATTGCGAATGGAACCCTTTCCAGCATACAGAAGTTGGACCCCCAGAAAGAGAAACTCCCGAGTAACGCCACTTTTTTGAACAACAATAATCATTCTTCCAATGCTGAAGACAAGAGGGCGTCAGAAGAAGGAAATGGTGGGAGAAATTCAAGCGAGAGAATTGAAACACCAAACGCCAGTTTTGATGAGGAATGTGATATTTTTGACGGTAGATGGGTGAGGGATGATTCGAAGCCATATTATCCTCCAGGTTCTTGCCCTTACATTGACAGGGACTTTGATTGTCATCTTAATAAGAGGCCAGACGATGGATATGTCAAATGGAAATGGCAGCCAAATGGGTGTAACATTCCAAGGTAGTATTTTAATCTAATCCCCTGCTCCTTAAGCTACTTGTATCATTACGCTTGCTCTTCTTGCTCTTCTATTGATTAGAATGCTGCATGAATGAATGAATGAAAGAAAAATTACTGTGCTTTTCCTTTTCCTAAATGTCTGTCAGGACTCAGGACTCATAATGTATACGACATATGTAATGCATTCGAATTTAAAAACCTCTTTCCTAATACCCCTTTTGGTGTCTGCTGCTCTCAGTTTGAATGCAACACATTTTCTTGAGATATTGAGGGGAAAGAGTCTGGTGTTTGTTGGAGATTCACTGAATAGGAACATGTGGGAGTCACTGGTGTGCATTCTTTATAATAGTATTAGCGACAAGAAAAGAGTGTATGAGATATCTGGAAGAACAGAGTTCAAGAAGAAGGGCTTCTACGCCTTTCGTTTTGAGGCAAGATTTCCTTGATGTTTATTTCCTAAGAGTTCCACATGTTTGTCTTTCAACTCACCTTTCATTTGTTGTATCTGCAGGACTATAATTGTTCCGTTGATTTTGTTAGCTCTCCATTCCTTGTTAGGGAATCTTCATTTAAAAGAAGGAACGGAACGATTGAGACATTAAGACTCGATCAAATGGACCCAACAACCGAAATGTATCGAGATGCCGATGTTTTGATCTTTAATACAGGACACTGGTGGACTCATGAGAAAACATCTAGGGGGTAGTATTATACTCATCATTTTGATTTAATCCAGCCTCTTGGCGATTTTCTGCAGAATTTATATCGAGAAAATAATTGCTTTTACCTTATTATCCACTTGATTTTTCTTGCATAATATCATGCCATGATGCATCAGATTTTGTAGCTGTTATCAATTATTGAAGTTGTGTTTGTTTTTATCTTCCTCTCCTCTTTCAGAGAAGACTATTACCAAGAAGGCAACTATGTTCACCCAAGACTGAAGGTGTTGGAAGCTTTTAAGAGGGCTCTCACCACTTGGGGTCGCTGGATCGACAACAATGTCGGTAGAAACCGAACGCTGGTTTTCTTCAGAGGGTATTCATATTCTCATTTCAGGTAATGAAATTTCTCTCCCTTTCATGCTTACGATCTGAAAATTATTATGATTATTATAGATGCTGACTCCTCAATTACCAAGTTCAAACTTGGTGTCTTTCTTTAAATGTGCTACATTTCTGAGGATCCTAGAATCTGTGAACATGCTACAACGCCAAAATGAGGATTTTATAGTTCTTTCTGAATAACCAATAACTTTTTTGTTAATGAATTCATCATGTTTAGTGCAAGATATCATATTATAAAACAAACCTGTCTGTGCTCTGTCTATGCTCGTTCCTTTACGACTGTAAACGTGTTTGAATATGTTTGCAGTGGTGGTCAGTGGAATTCTGGAGGGCAATGCCACAGTGAAATGGAACCAATATATAACGAAACACACTTGGGGAAGTACCCAAAGAAAATGAGAGCTCTGGAGTATGTGATGCAGGCGATGAAAACGCCGGTGTCGTACTTAAACATCACCAGACTCACACATTATAGGAAGGATGCACACCCTTCAATTTATAGAATGGAGTACAAAAACGAGGCAGAAAGACGTGCAGGTCTGCGAGTTCAAGATTGCAGCCATTGGTGCTTGCCCGGGGTACCCGATACGTGGAACGAGCTGCTTTACGCATCTCTCATAAGGATGGCAAAGAGATATTGGAGCAACTAAGGAAGATTTGTACTTGAACCACGTTGCAACAAAATGATCGCATAACCCTTTTTCCCTTCTTTTGGTTTTGTGTTTTGTTATTTTTGTTGGGTTTCGAGGAAAAGATAAATGCCAAGTATTGTTTAATCGTTTAGGTTCTGAGCAGCAGGGCGCATGCTCATGCCCATGCTCTTGTGGAGGAAACTGAGGCTGCGGGAATTGCTTGATTGCCTGAGTCGTGCATATGTAGAGGAACGATGAGCATATATGTATTCCATAATTCCAATACGATAGCGATAGAACTGAAAAAATGTTATTTAACTTGCAAGTTCAGTGGATGCTTGCCATAAGTAATATAGCCCATTGAACTGGAAAAGAAACCTAAGGTATTTGATAGGAGTTGTTTGGGGATTTTGAGAATTTCTTGAGGGAAGCTCACTGTGGCTATGTTAGCAACGCCGGTTCTTGGCATTTTTTTGATAATGCTTCTTCTTCAAGTGCCCCCCCACTAGCCATAACAGTGAGCCATAGGTATAGGTGCTAATAAAAATGGTCAAATGGATATTCATTCTTTTGGAAAAAGAAAAAGCTTTCACTCTTCTTTTCTTTAGGAGTGGGAGAACCAAACTGAACACATTTTAACCTTATTTAAATATGTATTTTTCATTAAAAAAGTCAGAATTTTGAAGCTCCACTCATTATCTATTTAATGTGAATGAGTGGTCAACTCGTAAAGTAAATGAAAAGTGGGTGACTTTAGAAAGTATTAACTATCGCTTTCAAAACAGACAAACAGGAGCCCGTCCCACGAACTCACCTCCAGCCTTCTGCCTCCTCTCAACTCTCTACACCCTCACTCTCATTAATTCTATTCCTTCACTTCTCACTTCTTCCTGCTACGCCTTATACGTCCTATTCAAACTCTACACACATCCATTTTCATACCTTTCAATAATTTTTTCAATTTTGTCCTCATATCATATCATATATTCATCTATTTAAAAAATAATAATAATAGTAATAAAACAACTTTCCTTTTAAGTTCTCAGAATTTGTCTAAACAATTTGAATACTCTAGATTGGATTATAGATTAAATTGGCTGTAGTAAGAACCTTTTTTTTTAATTTAAACAATTGATTAAATTAGACTCTTCGAGAGAGTTGTTTAATTTCGAAAGTATATATATATATATATTTTTTTTTCTTAAAGACGAAGGTTGCAGCTTTTTGCACGTAAAAAGATGCACTACTACTTCTCTCTTCGTGGAGATCATCCACCGGCCAGGAAAAGAAGAAGACTTTTTTGGTGAATGGATGAGTTCTATTCTATTTCTATGAAAAGAACGGATTATATTGTCATCCCTGAAGAGAACCTGTCAATGCCAGAATATTAGTTATTTTATTTCATATATGCCTTTAGAGTGGGATTTGTGAACTGACAAGATCTAAATTATCCTTAAAAAATAAATGTCGTGACCCTTTTTTTTTTTTTTTTAATTCCATTCCATTATACGTATTTAATAACTAATTTAACAACACGTTACGTTATATATTATTTCTACGTGCATCGTCTCAAATCTCTTCTTGACTTATGGTAAAGTAGTATTGATGCTTATCTAATTCGATAGGATCTTGAATCGTCTATTGAAAATCACAATTTACTAAGTTTAAAGAATACCTTTAACTCAATTATTGGGCAGCTAAGCCAAACAAAATGAAAAAAACAAACAAAAAAAATATCAATATCCAACTTGTTTTTTCTTGAACTGTGTTTCTTTGTAAGTTAGCTATGCAAGAAGGAATAGGGGGATGTTTCTTGCACCCTTCTTTGTACCCTTTTTCTTAGGCAACTTTCTAATGTTCTTCCATAGTCTGTCCACCCATGAACTTGTCTAATAGTTCTTAAAATAGGCTTATCATTTAAAGGCCGTGACCATTTTGCGCAATTGGAAGAATTTGCTAGTGAATTCCTAGGTTTACTCCGCACTTATAATTGATTATTTGTAATGGATAGTAATTTTTTTTTTTTTTTTTTTGCTATATTTACAAATATAGAAATCAATTTTAAAATTTTCAAATATAGTAACTTTTTTTAAATCAAATTATTTTCAGATAATTGATATATCTAGTATGAAGTATATATAAGCAACATATCTAATATGAAATATATCAATAATATACGTATAATGTCGATATATTTATATGAAGTATATTAATGGTATACTCAATCAAAAATATATTTAATATGAAGTATATTAAAAATATTATATCAACGATATATATTTTGTATCATATATATCAGTAATATATCAATGATATTATTGATATACCTAATATAAAATCGCACACTTTATAACAAAAATAGCCATTTTAAGGGTATTCTAGACTTTTTCGTATTCTAGTTTGGGTTGAGCATTAATTTTTTGCTATATTTGTAAAATGTAAAAGTAATTGCTGGATTTGCAATATCTTATTTATTTATTTTTTTTGTCAAATTTGTAAGAGCACCAGTATTATTATTATTATTTTTTTCTTTTTAAATTAAAGACAGGTTATATTCCATGTATAGAATTGAAAGGGATATTTAACCCTCAATTTTAATGAGCATAATGAATATAAATAAAATTTATATTTGAATTATATAGAAGAATATATTATTAAAATGTAAACTTGAGTAATTTGTGCGTGTTAGTTCATGAAATTTGAAATGTGAAACTCACATAATTTTGGATTAACAAACTTATAATTTAAAATAACTTAACTTCACTTATATAAGTTCCCCTCCTTTATTATTATTATTTATTTATTTTTGAATTCAACAACATGTAGGGTGAAGGGATCTGAACTTATGATCTCTTGGTCATGGAGATATACTTTTAACCAGTTGAGCTATGCTCGAATTGACCCTTTCTTGTTTCTCTCTATACCTTGTCAAATTACATGAATTCAAAATTCTTCTTAAAATATTGTAACAAACTAATCTTTAGAAAAAAATGTTGATAGTTTTTTTTTTTAGTTCAACAATTTGTGGGGTGGAGGATTCAAATTCATGATCTCTTAGTTAATGAGATATATCTTTAATTAGTTGAGCTATACTCGATTTAATAAAAAAAGTTGATAGTTTTTTTTTTAAGTACATAAAAAAAAAAAGTAGATAGTTGATGTTAAAGAATTGGCATGGTGATAGAATTAGTAGGTAACAGTGGACAGGTGAAGGAGTCTGGTGTGTTCCAAATTTATCATTAGCAGCTTCCGCAGACTTAGGGGGAGACAAATATCGTGGCCTTTGACTTTAGTCAATGGCATCGGCCCCATTCCTTTCCTTCCCTGTGCACCTTCTTATCGTTGAATATTGAATCGACTTACTCTAATAAATTATTTAATTCATCGTATGTTCTACATAATTTATGTTTTGTTTATTTCAACATCACTCAACTATGTATAATATATATCTTCAATTTAAATATCAGAAATTCGAATATCTATCGTTACATATCGAACTAAAAAAAAATATTTATCTTTTTTTCAAGTGTATAGTTCATTAAATTAAGTAGGCATATGAAATTTCAAATTTTCAACCTGATATTTAATTCTAATGACATGATAGTTTAAAAGAGGTACAATATTTGTTGGGTTGAAAACTAATGGTAAAATAGACTAGATTTTTTGAGTTGTTTTAAAACTTTATTTGTCAATAAACATAAATAAAAGGGAAGAAATTTATACAATATTATCAAATTTGAGCAGGAATTTATCTCACATATGTGTATAAATGTCAAATAAAACATAGCTCAATTAGTTAAGATACATCTCTCTAACTAAAAGGTCATGAGTTCGAATTTTCATATCCACATATTGTTAAACTAAAAGAAATGATGTATAAACATTTTTTTATGTTGCTGTAAAAAAAAAATATTTTTTCTTGGTTTATGGAATTTATATACAACTTATTAGGTTAAAATATATAACTTCTCGTGTCTAGATGTTGGGTAAATTTTAACAAACAAATACATATATACAACATAACCTAAAAAAAACATAGAGATGAAATTGACAAGAAGCTCAAACCATAGAAATCAAAACAATTCTTTAATCACTTTATAAATTTGTGTGTAAGCTTTTTTGTGGATTTAATTTTTTTATTTTTTTTAGTTCAACAACATGTAAATGAAGATTGAATCCTTTTATTTTTTAGTTGAGAATATCAACCCATTGATTTTTGCACGGATTTATTTCTTTTTTTGGATCGAATCATTATTAATGAGATTTTAAGTTTAATTGGAGTAGATACACAAATACAAGTATATATATTACTAACAACTTGTTATTTTTCAACAAATTTCACAATACATATTCTTAAAAAACGTAGACAACTATGCTATAATTTTTTTTAAAGAAAAATAATATCTATCATTAAAAAAAGAAAAGTTGTGATACATTACGGCTTTTTTTAAATTAAAAATTCAAATAACTTTTTTCTTTTGTTGTGTAAAACTCTTTTTTTTTTTTTTTTTTTTTTTTTTTTTTGAGTTTAACAATTATAAAGTTGGAGGATTGAAACATTGACTTTTGGAATGATAGTAAGTGCATTATCCAATAAGCTAGGCTAGGATTGACACTAATAATAATTATTAAGATATCAACATTCATTTGCTAAACAATGTTTTAAGAATCTATGTAATTTTAAAAGCAGAACAATTTTTAAAATAGATTAGTCTTAGAGACATGTTTTCGATCATTTTGTACTGAAATAGACTCACAAATACTTTGGAATCTAACCTATGATCTTGATAAATTTGAGAACGAAGATTAGTTGGTGGGGGAAGATATTAAAATGATGCTAAAAAATTCAAACTTATTGGGGATGACATTAATATGTCGAAACCAGAACAAAGCGACAAACTATCTGACTACGCACGGTAAGGACACAAATGACCCATTTTTGGATATAAGACTATCCCTCTAAATATCTAGAGTAATTGATGCCGAATGTATCCCTTTTATTGTTTAATTTTTTCTCTTTTATTGTATATAAAAAAAAGAAAATATCAAAAAGAGGATTCATTTCCATACTAAATCCTATTCCACTTAACTACTTTGAAATTTATTAGTAATATTAATATGACTCGAAAAATACTTTACTTATCAGTTATCATAGAGCTGCGTTAGTGTTAGAGATTTTATTTATTTAAAATGTAGTATACAATTCATTTTTTGAGTTTTTCCAATAACTTTCTTTATTAGAAATGGAGTTCCATGCTTTATCTTGCTTCTACCATATATTTGACATTTACAATTAGCAACTTAGCATAGTTCAACTGTTGAGATATATCTTTTTAATTAAAATATCATGAGTTCGAATTTCCACTATAAATCCAGATGTTATTAGACTTAGAAAAAAAGAAGAAGAAAGAAATCTACAGCTAGCGAATTTCAATTCATCAACATATAAGTAGCTTATGTAATAAATTAAAATTTATACTCAAGTTTGAATGGTAATAATAAAAAAGAATATGTTAAACTACACATTTAATCCCTAAACTTTTAGATTTGTGTAAAATAAATCATTGAATTTTAAAATTTGTCAAATAGGCCTCTAAATTTTTGTAGTGTCTAATTAGGTCAATAATAAACTTTAAAAAGCACAATATCTAAATTTTCAATTTTCAGTCTAATAAATCATTGAATTTTAACTCAACTTGTAATTTAACCCTTACACTAAGTATAATTCAGTTTTCAAAGCAGGGATATTAAGTTCAACAGAAAAGAAAAGAAAAGAAAAAAAAAGAAAAAGAAAAAGAAGAAACTGAATAATATACATAAAAAGATCGAAAGAAATTGAGAAACTAGGAAGGAGGGTAAATGGAAGGGAAGAAGAGCATGGCGGCTGGGTGAAACGTTGCAGTGGGAAGGGCGACGACTGGAAAAGTAATTAATATTAAATTAAATATTGGGCGTAACTAAAAGGAATTTCCCAAATTCCCTCATCTTTTTGCCCCCCGTAAATCGTAACAAACACAAATAAAATGGAAGAGGAACCAGAATAGTATTCCAAATAAAATTGAAGCCCAAATTCAAGTCGATATAAATTTCGCTCCCGTCTTCATCCAACTTCATTCCTTTGTTGAAATGGAAGAGGATTTGTACGGCATGCGCTCCGCCTCCACTGCGGATCATTGCTCGCCTAAGTCGTTCATATCACCGGAGAATCTCAATCTTATCCTTCCCCTCCATTATCAGAGCTTTCTTTCATCCACTAACTTCCGCGATCGGATTCCCGTCTTCGGATCCGATGAACTACTTTCCGCTGCTTCCGCCATATCCGAAGCTGAACCATCTTCCATTGCTCCAGACTTCCAGCTCGGAGAAGATGTTCTCAGCGTCATCAAGGCCAAAATTGTTTCTCATCCCAACTATCCTCGTCTGCTTCAAGCTTATATCGACTGCCAGAAGGTGATGGAACCCGTCCTTTTCCTCATCACCCAATTTTCACAACTTCTATTTCTTGCTGTCTCCCTGAAATTTCGATTTCTCGAGTTTGAATTGTGTCGAACTATTGATTGTTTAGTACGAGTCAAATACGTCGGCTTTAGATTTTTGAAATTCAGACTCGTGTGGAAGAGTCGGTTGTTTTTGTTTGTAGTCGATATAGAAACGCGAAACTGTTTCGCGATTATTATGAATATTTTACAGCCTTCCGTTTGGTTTTCCAAGGAAGAAAAACGGAAAAAAGAGAAGTAGCGTCTGACAATTTGTAGCTCAAGCCGAAACTGAAAGTGGAAATTGGTATTGTGTTTTGTCCCCTTTTAGTGTCAATCAAACCTAGAAAAGATCATCAGCAGGTCTGATTTTCACTGCAAATTCTACTGGAAACTTCGATGGTTTAACCCAAAGGTTTTTCTGGTGCATCGTAAAGGCGTGTGTACGAAAGCAACCTGCTATGCAATGAATTTAATTATGTGTTGTTATTATTTATTTATTTTTGCTTTTGGGGTCAGGTAGGAGCTCCTCCGGAGATAGCCTGCTTGTTGGAGGAAATCCGGCGAGAAAACGACAGGCATAAAGAAAACGCTATTTCCACGTGCTTCGGAGCGGATCCGGAGCTCGATGAGTTCATGGTAATGGTCCCCGCCTCCCCTTCAGTCGCCCACGCAAACTTGGTGATAATAACTAACTAATTGCTCATTCAAAGTGTAACTGTAAGTCTCTATCTCTTTCTTCCGGATAGGAAACGTACTGTGACCTGCTGGTCAAGTATAAATCAGATCTTTCAAGGCCTTTTTATGAAGCATCGTCCTTCTTGACTAAGATTCAACTGCAACTTAGCAACCTCTGTGCTGGTGCTGGTGCTGGTGCTGGTGCTTCCACGAGAAGCCCTTCGAGTCAGTCTCTCTCCCTTTCTTTTCTTTATATTCATTACTTGTTTTCATAGTCTGTTTCAACTTCTATTCAGTGTTCAGATTCCATCCATCTTTTCTGCGTACATTATTTTGCCTGCGCCTTGTCTGAATCCGAAATGTTTCTTTCTAACCTTCGCGTGATAAACTTAAGAAAACGGGTAGGTCCTATCGCTTAAGCAACCACCGTTTCCCTTTCGGTTCCTATTTGGAAACCCCCAAAATACCCCGAAGAATAATATGGTTTCGTATGGGTAATAAACCACAAACAAACAGCGAACCCTAGTACAGAGAGAGACCCACGCCTTCGATTGCCCACGATTCTCGCGGTTTTTGCCGGTGATTATTGCTTGCTCAGTGTTTTCTTTTTTTGTACAATGGACATCATTATTTAAGCTTGGGAACTTTAAAAAGAACTGCAACTGGAGTCTGTAGCTTTCCAGTAGTTACCTGAGCCTTTTCCTTTTTAGTTTAATGTTATCCCAGCTGGGGGGATTGTTGATTTAAACTTCATTCCCATCCACGGTTAAAATTTTCCTTTTTCTATTTTTTTTTTCTTTCTTATCTTTTCGACTGTAGTATAGTACAAGAATTAAAATATCGATATCGATATCGGTAACTCAAATTTACGGATATATCGACAAATATTCTGGGAAAAATCATGGAAATTTAAAAAAAATATTGTGATTTTTTTGTGAAACTTCAAAACAAACTTATTTAAGTTATAAA
>JAOANK020000035.1:553494-568722 GCA_026257165.2 Telfairia occidentalis | reverse complement strand
CAAGACATCCAGCATTGATATCAGTATCGATATCGATATTTCAATTTTACGAATATATCAATGGATATATTGATGAAAAATTGATATTTATAGATATTCTGATAAACTAACAAATTTATAAAAATTATTTCAAATAATTATTAAGTTACTTTCTTCGTAAAATAAGTAATAGTTCTTATTATTAGTATTTATATTTATATTTATTACTAAATGATATTATTTTTTACGTAGATATTTATATGGATATTGAAAATATTGATTACTTTTAATAACGATATCGAACCCTCCAATTTAGTGATATATGGATGTATATTTAAATCATTCTATTAGTGTTGGAAAATTTTCGGCAGCTGGGTGAGGGTTTGTTTTGTTTTCTCCTCTTCGTCCTCTCACCTAATGGAATGAAAACAATGAAGCTTTTCCCATGGGCACCCGACCCGATAAAGACACCCACAAATTCCGAGTGGTAACCAGGCTAAAATTTGTTTGTTCTGTTGCCAGACAATTACTGAAGGAAAATTCTGCAGAAGAAGCTAGACGAAGACGACACCGACAGACTTATCTCTTCCTGGTCATATGTCAATATGGACAGAATTTATGATAAAAACTTACCGTAGTGGGAAGAGAATGACCAAAAATATTTGCATTATCTGCCAAAAGGAACTCACAACCGGAACCTCGGCCACACCTCCTGCACCAAGCGTTATCTTCTCGACAATAAAATATCGACAAAGATGCCCCATAATCCATTTAATCCATTTCAGCGGCTACAGTGCTGCCATTTCATTGCATTTACACTGATTACTAGTGCCACTTACCATTCTGGCTTCGGGCACATCGGTACGCTTATCAATCCGAATTCGTGCATGTGACTGCGATTCTGCGCGGATTCGTGTAGACGAAGCTTTTTCGGGTCGAACTCCGGTGGATTTAAACCAGCGGTTTGTTTGTTTGTGTTCTCCTCTGTTTTTCGTCTTCTTTGGTGTCAATCAACACCCGCACTTCTCCTCTGCACCTCCCCTTACTTCGATTCAGTAGTTTTGTTAATTGTTTTATTTTTTAGGTTTCGGTAGAGGGCCGGAAAGGAGATAAGATTGTCTGAAAATGGCAAAAGCATTGGACTATGAGTCAATAAATGAGAACGTGAAGAAGGTGCAGTACGCCGTTAGAGGAGAATTGTATCTTCGAGCCTCCGAGCTTCAGAAGGAAGGGAAGAAGGTTTGCATGTTCAATATATTCTTGCTCGAACTTCCTCTCATCCATATAGCTTCAATATCTTTTGTTTTCACTTTTACAATTTTCAGATTATCTTTACAAATGTTGGCAACCCTCACGCCCTTGGCCAAAAGCCTTTGACCTTTCCTCGTCAGGTTCACTTCAAGTTCCTTCCTGTTTCGGTTTTCACACTAACTGCTATTAAATGATTCAAGTTGCCTACCCAAACCTTTTTGCATAATACTAATTCATTGATAATTAATGTATATATTCTTCTTTCGCAGGTAGTTGCTCTATGCCAAGCCCCATTTCTTCTTGATGATCCTAATGTAGGACAATTGTTTCCTCCTGATGCAATTGCAAGGGCCAAACATTATCTTTCATTGATTGGGGGTGGTTTAGGTATGTTCTTTTCTACGAAAGGATTTGTTCATTTAATCAACCTATTTCATTTTCTGCATGTTCTGCTAATCATATAATAATTCTCTTTGAATATGGCCATATTATATAGTTTGTCCATTTTATGTTTATTAATCGCTCTGTTCATGCCACCAAATTATGCTATTAGAGAACCCGTTGCTTGCACTCTACTAATCTCCACGGCCTAAAAGTATAGTTGATTTTGAAGTTATTCAATTGAGGTGTCAAAGTGAAGATCTCAGACATGCCACCCAATGAGCAAATAATTCATCCGTGAGCTATTCTTTCAGGTGCTTACAGTGACTCCCGAGGAAATCCAGGAGTAAGGAAGGAGGTGGCAGAGTTCATAGAAAGGCGTGATGGCTATCCGAGGTATAACAATGCTACACATATAAATACTTCTTAATTTTTTCCCGACCCCCAGTATAGACTGGATGGTGAGACAATAAATTTCAACCTTTGTTCTCAAGTGGATGCTCACTGCAGCATGTTTAAATGACAGTGATCCAGAGCTGATATATCTCACAGATGGCGCCAGCAAAGGTGTGATGCAGATACTGAATACTATAATCCGCGGTGAAGGTGATGGGGTAATATCTCTTCTTTGATCCTTTCAGTTTTGCTTTATTGGCATGCTGACTTACACTTCTTTGTGATGCCAGATTCTCGTTCCAGTACCTCAGTATCCACTTTACTCAGCAGCGATTGCTCTGTTTGGTGGTTCCTTGGTTCCATATTATCTTGATGAGTCCTCAAATTGGGGTCTTGATGTCGACGATCTTCGCCAGTCGGTCGCACAAGCTCGTTCTCAAGGAATCGCTGTAAGTACCTCTTTTCAATGCTTTTTGATATTTGAGAATTGTGTTCAATGTTAGGTGATAGTGCCTGAATGTGAAATGGGATTGATGATACTTTAATGCACACACTGATGAGTTTGTATCTGGTCTTTTAATCACAACAATACAAAAGCTAAGATATCTTTTGTGTTTCTTAAGTTTCTTGTTCCTCATATATATACTTAGATATATATTTTAGTGTTATCACAATTGTTAAAACTGACCGTTTAATTTTTTGTGTGAGATAATTCCACGCAAAGTGTGTGTTTACGATCTAATCTCTCTAATGTTCTGCCAATCGATCAGGTGAGAGCAATGGTTATCATAAACCCTGGCAACCCAACTGGTCAATGTCTTAGTGAAGCAAATTTAAGAGAAATATTGACCTTCTGTTTTCAAGAAAATTTGGCCCTACTTGGAGATGAAGTTTATCAGCAAAACATCTATCAGGATGAACGACCTTTCATTAGTTCTAAAAAGGTTGATGACAGTATCATTAGAAGTTAGAACATAGTAACCATGTTCCTTTCCACTGATGTTTGTATTAAGTTGCATTTCCTATAAAATTGGAAGGTATTAATGGACATGGGGCCTCCCATCAGCAAGGAGCTTCAGCTCATTTCATTCCACACCGTGTCAAAGGGATATTGGGGCGAGTGTGGACAGCGTGGTGGATACTTTGAAATGACAAACATTCCTCCTGAGGTCTTCTCCTATAATTTAATTCTTGAATTTCTGTGTACAAATGCAGTCACTAGAGTCCTCCCTCTCATCTTTGCTTTTGTCACTCTCCGAAAGCATATCCTCCCCCACGCTTACCTTCATTTCTTTTAGATTTTAAAGGTTAGTATTCCCAAAATTTCTGTACACATGCTTTTTATGCTGCAGACAGTTGATGAGATCTACAAGGTTGCATCAATATCACTCAGTCCAAATGTTCCTGCACAAGTGTTTGTAAGAGCCCTCTACATTTTTCTTATGTCATTATATTTGAGACAATGAGTCAAAGCTGGACCTTAATTCATCTGGGTATCTTGTTATAAAAAATGACTTTCTTTATACAATGTAGATGGGACTTATGGTCAATCCACCCAAGCCTGGAGACATATCCTATGAGCAATATCTTCGTGAAAGGTATGCCTAAGGCTAATTCATTTGAAACTTGGCTCTGGTTTTTGAACATTTATCTATTTATATATCTGATAATATCTTAAAAAGAGGTTTGCTAGAAGTATAAAAAATAAGAATCAATTGTGAACCATGAAAATGCAGCAAAGGGATCCTTGAGTCACTAAGGAGAAGGGCAAGGATAATGACGGATGGTTTTAACAGCTGCAAAAATGTAGTCTGCAACTTCACGGAAGGTAAAATTTTTGTTTGTTGTTTAATAATTAGCGGCTAGGTATTTATTGAAGAAATATATAACGGAGGAATTGGGGATTAGGTGCCATGTATTCATTCCCTCAAGTACAGCTGCCTCCTAAAGCAATAGAGGCTGCAAAAAAGGCAGGAAAAGTAGCTGATGTCTTCTACTGTCTTAAGCTTTTGGAAGCCACAGGAATTTCCACTGTCCCCGGCTCAGGATTTGGACAGAAAAAAGGGTAATCTCTTGTTTTGGCATTCTAATCGCTTTCCCTTCAAACTAAATTGGACAATGAGAGAGAGATGCCTGTTGTTTATTCTTTTTCTTCATGGTTTGCAGGGTCTTCCATTTGCGAACAACCATCTTGCCGGCGGAGGAGGAGATGCCGGCGATCATGGCTAGTTTTAAAAAGTTCAATGATGAGTTCATGGAACAATATGCATAGAGGATTGCTGAGCGCCATCGCCGAAGAAGACAATGACGGTATCTTCTTCTTGTTTCCTTCAATAAGATTTGCTTATCCATGTAATTTAAGTAAGATGTATGTGTCGTAAACTTTGCGTAAGTTTATTCCAGGAATGGGTAAACCTTTTGCCTTTCGTTTCCGATCTTGTTTTTAAAGTACAGGAGGGAGATGTCATTAGATCTTCAACTGCCCTTTTCCTCTTTTTTCCATATCGTAGAAATATGGAAATATCTGTTAAAACATATTAAAAATCTTAAAAAAACGCCATACCACTTCATATATATACCAATGTTATATATTTGAAAAAAAAAAGAAACTTTGCATGGAAAATTGAAAGTTGAAGCAGAGGAGGATTGTGGTGAGAGAATATACTACTGTGAAGCTAGTACGAAAAGAAGACCCAACAACTCCGTGTACGAATTTATGAGATGAGAATTGTTTTGGAGGAGAGAGAGTTTAGTAGTTAAGGAGGAGGAAGACAAAATTTGTTAAAAATTGAAAACTTACAATAATTAACAAATAGGAAAGAGAACGAGTGGGGGTTCCAATTCCATCATCATCCTAATTAGGAACCATGGTTGTGTTAGTTGTTTGGATTTAAGCATTGGAACTTGGAATGATATATAATTAAGAGGAAGCAAGTGATTAATTTAATATCTCCAGCCCCATAATTAATCCTTGGCGTTGGCGCCAAACTCCGAGTCCGAGTCCTTTAAAACCGGTGTGGTTAAGTCACGAGTTAGATCGAGTGGTTTCTGATTCTGATTGGCGTTAAATAAAACTCCTCTGGTCCTCTGGTCCTCTTCCTCTTCCACATTTATTAAACCGTATCTTTTCTCTCCCTTCCCTTCCTCTTTATTTTCAACTCAAACGCAAATCCTGCTTTCTCTCTTCCATATCTGTTGTGTCTTTGTCGTCGTCATCATCTCCAAAACGGCAAAACCAATTTCGTACATATATATATATATATATTCTTTCACAACCCCCTCAGGCTCTCAGGCTCAGGCTGATGCTGATGGCTGAGGATCAGCGCTGTTTGTTTTTGAAGAAGATGAAGGTGGTTGATATAAAACCAAAGCCGGCGGAGGAGATTGAAGAGAAGGAGGAGGACCCAACAACTCCAACCGGCGAAGAGTTCAAAATTCAAACGCCTTTGAGCTGCCCTCCACCGCCGAGGAAGCCCAAATCTTCTCCCATTGTCAGCATCATGAATAATTGTGTCAACAATGGCGGCGTTAGCGTTACACCCAACTACCTGATAATTCCTTACTCTCAACTTGAGGCCTTTTTTGCCTCCGCTTGATCCGCTTTACTCCATCTCCACGGTTACCTTCTTGTTCCTTTCTACCGTCATTTCAACATTCTTCTCATTTTAATTTTACTCACCTGCCTGCTTTCTTCCCTCCATGCCTTCACTTAATTACATCCACCACCTTTTCTATTGTGCAGATTTTAGAGATTAATTCCATATATATTAATAATCCTCCTCCGCCCTGTTTCACATCTTTATTATTCACTTGTATAATACACTGAATCCGGAGTTTGTTTCTTTGTTTTTTCTAAGCTTTTGATAATGGGGAAAAAAAGCTTCAACCTTTAGGCTTGGAGGCAGTAGGTCTTGTATGTGCATGTTCACCATCTACGTCCTAGAGATGTCTAATTCCAGGCAACCCAAACAAAACGGCGTACACAAATGTAACTTCCCTATCAAATTATTTATTTAATATGATTAATACCATTAATTATTGTTAGTACACCAGTAATTTTGCTTAAAATATGCAAAACATTTTAAAATTAATGAATGATCATTTAAAAGAGAAAAAAATAAATGAATGATCATTTAAAATTATATACGTTGAAGCGAAGATGGATGGTACGCAGTTTTGTTTGATTAGTGATTAGAAAGGCGAATGGTCGAGTCGATAACGGACAAGGCAGATGTGGAGGAGAAGGGAGTGGAATCCTGTGCAACTTCCATGCCTCTCTCTTCTTATCAACTTTCAACCCTTTTTTTTCCAATAACATATGCGGTGGAGTTATGAATCTATGAACTGTTGGTCCTTCCAATTAAATTATGCTCGGCTTGGCGCAACTCTGCTTATCGACTTCTCTAAACCCATTTTATTTATTTATATTCATCCAAACCAAACTATTTATTTATGTATACCTCAACCAGTCCCAGTACGTAGAGAAATTATTCAATGTAGCTGACACCCCATAAATTTTAGTTACTCTCTCGTACCTCCAACAGTATAAAGTTGTTGACCATATTGTTCTAACCTTGTTGAATAATATCTCTACTACTTGATGATTTTTTTACACACGATCACAAGCCATATATTTTTTTTAACAATACTTACCTAATTACTAGTAAGTAGTATTTTTTTAACTTACCATCGTTCAAAATTTGACAATTATTTATTTTTTAAGAAAAAAATAAGTATTTCATTTATTACATTTCTCTCTCCTAATTATAAAGTAGTCGAGTATTTTTCTATATTTTTGTAATGCTTTTGCTCGTTTTCACTCTCCACCTGACAAAGTACAAATCCAGATTACTGGTAGGGTCACCAACTCCACCTCCTAAATCTTACCATATGAATTTGTTGGACCAAAATTTATCTACTTCTTAAATCTAAACTCTTTGCTAATCTGAGCATAACTTAGTAGATAAAAGTATGTACTATCATCGCATAGGTCGATAATTCAATCTTTCATCTCTATAAATATTGAACTCAAAAAAAAAAAAACCCTTATTCCCTCCATTAATTACATTTTTAATTTATTCATGCAAGGACCCACACGTTTTCATACCCTCTACTTTATTCCAGAATATTGATTTTATATGACAGATTCCTAAGAAAATATATGTTAAATTAAGAAAGCTAGAAGCCCCATGCTGGGCTTTCTTCAGCTATTGAAACCACTGGATGTGTGTTTGGGCAGCCTACATTAGGCCCATTGGGGTATTCTTTTGGGCTTTCATTTGAACCTCAATACTAATTCAGCTGCTTGTAGATATAGCCTTCCTTTTAAGAGTCCAAAAGTAAGAGAATACAGCCACATCATATTTGCACAAAAACAGACCGTACATACCTATCTCAAAAAAGAAGACAAAAATAGTCTTTTTGAAACTTCACAGTTTTCATACTTCTCTATCATCAATGTTTGACATTTGATCCATGTATTCAGTATATGACTTTTATTACATATAATCGATCTAAAATCTAATATATTTATATTAATTATAATTAATCTAAATATATCTAATAAATAATTTATATTACGAGTAGTGCTTAACTTACCTGTCAATATCCCATTGGTCGAGCTCATGTTGTAGTGTCAGGCATGGACCACCAAAAATGGCATAAGAAATCCCCATAAAAGGTGAGACATAATTCACATGCATCTCCAAAATGTTGAATGTTTGAATTCCCACTCCTATATATTGTTGACCTTTTAAAAAAAAAAACTCGACAACACTTCGGTCTAAAAAATAAAATCATCAAAGTGTTGGGCACGACACCACGTCAGTGTGAAATTTGAGATTTTTGGTCATCACCTCGTTCATCTCGAATCCGACATTAGCTATTCACCTCTACTAAAATCTTGCATAAAAAATTTATATTAAATAATAGTTAATTAATTATTGAGATTCCATATGTATACTTATGTATCTTTTGTACATAAACGGTTTCTTAAAGAAATTTATTCATAGAGTTTTATCGGATGAAATTACAAATTTAGTCCATAGACTTTTAAGTTTGTATTAAATAGGTATTTAGACTTTTAATTTTGTGTCAAATAAGTTCTTAAACTTTAAAGAGTATCTAATAGTTCCCTAAATTCTCACTGTTATGTCTAATAGACTTTTAAATTTTTAAGTATGTATTTAATAAATTCTTAAAGTTCACATTAACACAAAATTGTATTCTAAAACACAATTTAATTTTATATCTAATAGATGTGTTAATCAATGCATAGGTAAATGAAATCATGAGGTTAATATTATTTCATAAAAAGATGTGAAGTACAATGAAATTTGTGAAGAGAGAATTTTTTGTATTATTAAAATAAAAATTAAAAAAGAAAAGAAGGAAAAAAGTGATAAATTTGTTGAAAGGAATGTTGTGGTGTGGGCTTGGAGATGACCATTCACATCAAACTTGAAAGGAGGATGAAATGAAATGAAGAAAATGGTCGGCCACACGAGCAAGAGAACTAGCAGGAAGCGGTATTACATTACCGGGGAATTGCAGCAATTGGCATTGGTGGAGTCAAAAGGCAATTTGTCAGTCTACCAGTACCATCACACCACCAAACCCCGCAATCCTTGTCGCTTTCCTCTCTCTTCTCCTCTTCCTTTCTGCCTCCGATTATGACCCAAAGAACTTGGCCAGATCGTTCTGACGCCTTTCGTTTCTCTTCCTTTTCTCTGTCCAAAATCAAAGGCAAAGCTGCGATGGAGGTGGAGGATGATGAATTCTCTCATTCCAAGTCCACTAAGTTCGCTGACCCAGTCCACGCCTCACCATCTACCTCTTCCTCTTCTCAAATGCCTTTCTCGGTGCCACCCCCTTCATTCGGCGCCCCGGATTTCTCTGCCTTGCCTTACGATGTTCTCATCAAAATCGCCGCCTCTTTTAACCTCCCAAATCTCCGCGTTGCGTCGTTCGTATGCAAGTCTTGGTTCGAGGCCCTCAGGCCTTTGAGGGAGGCTATGCTCTTTCTGCGATGGGGAAAGCGCTTCAAGCACGGTCGAGGTGGGGTTCGCCCCAATTCACACAAGGCTCTTAATTCCTTTCTCAAAGGTGTGGCTCGTGGCTCCACCCTTGCCATGGTTGATGCTGGACTTCTCTACTGGGAGATGGGCAACAAAGACGAGGCTATTGCCTTGTACCAAAAGGCTGCTCTCCTAGGCGATCCTGCTGGCAAGTGCAATTTAGGAATCTCGTTTTTGCAAGGTATAATCTTACTTAATTCCACTTCATTGACCCTCTAATAGTTTCTGGAAAATTGACGTACAGGATGTTTGGATCATGAACCATTTATAGTGCTTCATCTTTTGATGTATTTATAGTGGAGAGCAAGAAATGCAAGTTGTTCTTTTCCTAATAGTTTTTTAATCGGGTTTTCCACAAGTCATTGCGGGCCTCCACTAGTTCACTGGCTAATGATGTCGATTTCTTCTGGGATTTGTTTAGATAATCTCTGCATACTTACTGATTAAATGGTTGTGCTACTGTAGATCAAATTCATTGCTTTCGATCATTCCATTGTTTTGTTCTATGGATTCTGCAGCAAAACCTCCAAATCCTACCGAAGCTGTAAGATGGTTGCGACAAGCATCCGTGGCCGGCAACGTTCGTGCTCAATACCAACTTGCTCTGTGTCTACTTCAGGGTCAAGGGGTGGATCGCAATGTACAAGAAGCTGTATGTTATTTTCCCCTTCCTATGCCTTTATCTTATGAGGGAGATTTCTGTTCAAGCCTCAAGGTTAATGTTTGAATTAGGTGCTCTTCTTATCAGTTATCCGTTTTTGATGCTTGATTAAACCCCCGTATTGCGGTGTATTCTTTTTCTCTAACCAATTTTTATGAACATTACCTCTTTCTTTACATTATTTTAAATATTTAATAACCTTAGTTCTACCAGATTATGAACCCACTGCTCTTTTTTTTCATCCCAATCACCATGGTATGGAGATTAGTCATTCATCAATGCAGCAGCTTACAGTGAAAGATTTTTTTTTTCAATCCTTCTTTGTCCTTTTCATTCTTCCCCATTTGTGAAAAAGGCTAGGTGGTTTTTTAAAGCTGCCGAAGGTGGATATGTGCGTGCTATGTACAATCTTTCTCTGTGCTACTCTGGCGGGGAAGGCTTGGCACACAACCATCAGCAGGCTAAGAAGTGGATGAAGCGGGCAGCCGATCGCGGCCATAGTAAAGCTCAATTTGAGCATGGACTTCGTCTCTTTTCTGTATGTTTCAAATAAATATCAACTTGATAATCACCCCGCCCCCCCGCGTCATGTTTCATTTTCCAGATTGTTTGAATTGAGACTTCTAGTAATAGATTGGGTGTTGTATGAATGGAGAAGTTATACGTGAGAACGGGAAAAAAGACTTGGAATATTGAAATTGATGCAGGTACTGATTTGAGTACTTGCGCAGGAAAGGGACATGATGAAAGCCGTAGTCTACCTGGAACTTGCAACCCGTTCTGGTGAAAGAGCAGCCGCGCATGTCAAGAATGTAATTCTCCAACAACTTTCGCAAAGTTCACGAGATCGTGTCATGTCTCTTGCTGATAGTTGGCGTGCTTTGCCGTCATCTCATTGAGTGCTTTTGCGCTATGGTTAGTGCATCTCTGGATTTTCTTGTTTCTCTCTACTGGTCATTACCATGCACATTACAAGTCAAGGAACTTTAGTACAAAAAAGTTAGTATGGATGCTTTTTGCGCATTCATTGGTCATTGCATCCTAAAATTCAAAAAGTCATTATAAATCTTTTGAAGCTCCGTCCATCTTCCAAATAGTTATGTATCAATCACTCATTTGCAAGTTTCATAGGTCCTGATCCTGCTGTATACGATTTGTATACCCATTCCCATTACACTGTGACTCTCTGCCAAACCTTTAGAATTGATTCGTGTCATTTTTATTGGGGTTTTTTGGCCGGGGTCTTATTTCTTGTGTGCGTGTGTTTCTAAAACCAAGGAAGTTCTGTTAAGGTCTGTAGTTTGAGAATTAACATTTGATTATAACTAACAGGCATTGCAAGAGTGGAGGACAATGTTATGTTACCGCTAACAGACCAACTTGCAAACTGACATCAAGAATTCAGAATTCTCTTTATAGATCGAAGGTTCAAATCATCGTCCTATAAATGTAATGCTATTATAAAGAGTGGAAGCCAATGTTTAGATAAAGATGTTCATTGGATTGTGGATGTAGCTTGTTCATCATAGCAAAATATGCTTTAAATATTAATGAAGTCTTGTGTTTTACTTAATTGCATTTGTTGCCAACTTAAAAAAATGTGGTGCATATAGGTATATTTAATATCTTCGGTGTTTTCTGGTTTTCCATTGAAGATCGAACTTAGAAAAATTTAAATTGAATTTTACTTTAAAAAATGCATTGTGCATATACTCAATTTCTTTTAATAAATGTAGAGCACAACACTGAATCTTATCAATATTTGTAGGATATGGTGATGATTAAGGCAGACATGAATAGAAGGTTCTTAACAACTATGCGCACTTCTAAATCCCATTATTGGATGAATGGAATGAAAATCATGTAATCCCTAGAAGATTCCTATGGGTGTCTAATTTTCATATAATCCAATTAAATTAATTTAGGCGTAACATTTCGATCATTTTAGTTAATAAGCGAACTATGAAAATAAAATATAGTAAAAAGTTCATTAGAACATTAAATTATAATGATATTAAGTGATTTTTTTAGATTATTACTTTGTCAGAGTCGGAAGTTTGAATCTACGATTATTTAAGAATGCTATGTTCGCATTTACAGTATTACATCGAAATGACAAATGGAATCAGTAAGGGCTAATTTATTATATTTGCATGGATAATTGTAGCAAACAAGTTTATAGATAAGTCTCACAAAAGAAATGCAGGTACACATTTTTCTAAGTTTCAAACATCCCGATATAAATGGGTGGTCATGGAGGCTGTTCATGCGCCCTACATATGTCGTCACTGGAAGGATTCTCATGTCCTGCAGAATCAGAAGGCAGTGGAGCATTGAAGGTGCCACAAAACAGCAACCAGCAGCAGACCAACTGAAGGTGAAGGCAACACGGGAGGAGAGAAGAAAAAAAGGGTATCACTTCATAAACTTCTAACTGTACTATTCACATTCGAAGCGAACAAGGTAAAACCTTTACACAACTCTATTTAACAATTTAAACTGGATTTGGAAAAAGGTCGTTGTTGTTTTCTTCTAACCAGAATCATCAGTCAGTTTAAGGCAACCCCAAGGGCCCCCTAGAATGGATTCCCACTCCTGCGTGATACAGATTGAGGTGCCTAATTGTCCTTGGGAGCAACTCCTTCAACTGTGGGTGTTGAGCAATCATGGTGCGATCCGCCCCCTCCAGCACTGTCAAAACCCTTGCTTGATACACAGCCTCGCTGCTGCCCGCATGAACTGCCAGATAACACAATAGAATCAATCCATTTATCTGACTCTTCTCATTACCCCCAAGTATGTTCATTACAAGAGGCAGCCCTTCCAACTGGATTACTGTCCTCGAATGCTCCATGCAAAGGAAATTCTCCGGACAAACAAACTTCCCCAGCGAAATGGCCGCTTCTGCAACTACATCAACATCCCTACTCCCAAGCTTCGCGACCAAAGTACCAATCACCCGTGCCTCTCTCGCGGGAAATGTCCTAGCCAACGATCCTATGGATCTTATTGCAGGAATTTGCAGTGTTGGATTGTCCTTATCATTGATCACCCTCAACAACTGATCCACCACAGCCTTGGCGGCAGGAGAATTTGTCTTGAACGCTGCACGTCTCAGGTCCGCACTGGATTCTGCCACAGCTGTTATCTCCATTATACACGTCAAACAATTCACCTGCAATTCTCCCGCTTCCTTCTCCACCATCTTTGCCATACACAGCAATCCTTTTGTCTCACAAATTCTCTTACTATTCGACTCGCTTTCTCTGGCAAGCATCCGCAGAGCCTCCGCACACTTAATTTTCAGCTTAAGCTTCACTTCAGGCTTCTCATTTTCCCTCTCCTTTCGGTAATGCCCTGCCCTACTACTCCCCCCATCCGTAGAACTCAAAGAATTCGACTTCAATTGCGAATTTGCATTCAGGCTGTGTTCCTCCTTTGTTTTATCAAATGCCTTCTTCTCCAGCTTCTTGTTGATCTGAACGATGGAATGAATGCTTTGTCTACACACTTCATTCTTAGAATCAGCCATAAAAGTCTCGAACGACAACAGAGTAACGAGGGGTCTAATCGCGTTGTCCCGAGCAAACTCTTCTCGAGCTAGGAGGTCCTGCTCCGCCATTCTCGCCACCAACCGCGCGGCTTGAGTCTGTACCAGCATCGGCGAGTTTCCGAGAGCCTGCACAATAATTGGGACTCCGTGTAGTTGCATGATAGCCCTGACTCTGTACGAATCATTTGCAAGAGTATAGAGGGCTTCGATGGCCGCAATTTGAGCCTCCGGTGAGGGAGCCTCCTTCAAAAGCTTGAGCAGAGGAGGAATTCCCCCTTCCTCAACAATAAGGTTTTTGTTTCTCTCATTGTCGGCGGCAAGCGAAGCGAGTTGGTTGGTGGCTTCGATACGATAGGGCAATTGACCCATCTGAGTCGAGGCAATAAAGGACCAAACCCAAGAAATAATTGGGTCATTGCTTGCAATTGGGGGAAGCGAAAGCTCCATACCGCCTCCATTGCATTCGAAAATAGTGAGGAGCCACTTCATATCCCCAATCGAAGCGTCTAGAAGGCTGGAGAGTTTCCAAAAATCAGTAACGCTGGTGATGGTCATTACCCGGCGAAGCGCACTCTGATGCTTGCATTTGCGGACTAGGGTTAGGGCACGTTCCAGATTCTTCGAAACCTCTGCAACCACCCGCCGGATGGGACGCTCGTAGACGGCGGGAGTTGCGGTGGCGAATCGAACCGCCGTTCTGAGCATTTGGGCGAGGCGATCAACTTGCTTCCACACTCGACCACACTCGAGTTTGAAGGACTCGGCTTCGTCCACGGCGGAGCGAACCCGCTCCAACAATAGAATCGGGTGGGACAGTTCCTCTTCCATCCGCTTCTCTTCGGAATACATCATCGGGTGGGTCGTTACAGTCACAGAGGCTGACGGAGCGGATTTAAACGACGAAAAAGGAAAAAGGAAAAAGACGTTCTCCTTTTTGCCGGTCTCTCAATGAGTCAACGTCGAGTCTCCTCAACAACACTACCAGTTCCTTAGGGTCCAAGTCTGGACGAGTGAGAGACAGAAAGACAGAGATAAGGTGGCGTTTCCAAATTCCCAATCCAACTCTGGGTTTGAGTCAGAAATCAGAATCAGGAAATATAATAAAAAAGAATGGTACAGTGCGTGCCTGTCTTCGTTCGTTCAACTTCATTCTTCAATTATTATTTATTATTCAAAGAAAAAAAATTTATCATTCTCATCAATTCTCTTCCCAGCATTTTTGTTTGTACTTTGTAATGGGCTTGGGCCTGGTGTCGTGGTTCCGACTGCATTCGGAAGGCGCGTGAGTGGAGTCAAACATAATTATGGTCTCTAATCTCTAACGTAACTGTTGTTTACGTTACTAATGGCGTCGTTACCCGATCACCCAAACAAAATTACAGTTCAACTTTAAACTTGACGAAGCGTACAAGTAATCGTTTCTGTTGGGCTAAACTGCACCTTGAAGTTTTAACTTTCAACTTCCCAGTAATTGCAAACATAAGTCTTCTTCACAAAACATTTACTTTTAGGGTCAATTGCATGAATAGAAATTTTTTTTAAAAAAATTGTAAATATAGCAATATTTTTTTAAAATTTGCAAATATAGCAAAACAACATATAATCTGATCTTCGTTTTTTACTTTTCCAATTTTACCCCTATTAGTGTATCAACATGTATATCAATAGTACATATGATATACTTTATATTTGATATATTAGTTGACTGATATACCATGATATTTTTATATTTAGTATATCATTTGACTAATATATCAAATATAAAGTATAAAAGTTATATAATTTATACACCAAATTTATCACTCACATAACAAATTTATCAATAAACAAGTGTTCGTGTATTTATTATTATTTGTGGACTTAATTTAAATTCTTATTCATTAATTTGTTTCAGAGGATTATTTATCATTAACTTATAATGGTTCAATTTG
>JAOANK020000035.1:511372-526446 GCA_026257165.2 Telfairia occidentalis | reverse complement strand
CTTGTAATTAAATTCAAAAAGGAAAAAAATTCTTTAAAGGCGGTTGAGAGCATAAAAACAGTCCCAAATCGCAATCCAAAGGGCCAGGCCGTTGGAGTATTTATCAGTTTCGCTGCTCACATTCTTCATAGCCGTTGGAGTTTCTCTCTTTGTTCTTTCTCTCTCTCTTGCTGTTTTCTCTTTGAAAAACAGCAATTGGAAAAGAAAAGATGAGCGCTGAACCCTCTGGATTGCGATTTAACGTTTCGTCTTGTTGCCTGAAGCGGAAACGACCTCCCAAGATTGAGATCCCTACCGTATTGCAAGAGATTCAAGCCCACAAACTTGAAGACGCAACTCCCCGAACCGATTCCTTCTCTTCCGGTGGGAATGGTGAACGCCAGTTACTCTATTTACTCCTCAACTTTCTATCAATCCCATTTTTTAGTTTCTTTCTCTTTGTTGTGCCGTTGCCTTTGCAGTTTGAACCACGTAGATAATCGCTCTTAAGTTTGAATTCCAAAACTGAAAGAAGCTGTGCATTTATTCAGTTTTCCTTGCTACTTCGTTCTTTTCTATAGTTTTTCCATAGTTTTTCCACCTTTTAAGTTTTACTGTCCATGGTGTGTAAATAAATTGCGATTTCATCATTATTTCTTTTTGGATTTCTTACTTTTTTGGCGTATTTAAAACGACGTCTTTTCATACTCTTGATCCATGTACTAGTCTCCTGTTTTATTTCGTATTTTTTGTGGAGAACTACAATACTCCCTTCTGAGCTATTAAGCTAAATTTTTGTTCGCAGATTTTGCAGATCATGTGGGCGTATTCTCCGTCAAGGGCAAGAAGAAGTTCATGGAAGATACTCACAAGATCATCCCTTGCTTGAAAAGCCGCATAAATGATGTAATCAAGTTCCCATTTTTTAAAATTCTAACATCTTAATTTACTTCTGTCATTAATCCTCTTTCATTTGTAGGCCTTTTTTGGCGTTTATGATGGCCATGGAGGCAGGAAGGCAGCGAAATTTGTTGCAGAAAATTTGCACAATAACATACTTGAAGTGGTGGCCAATTGTACGGTATATGCAGAGAAGGAGGAAGCAATTAAAGCCGCTTACTTGAAAACAGACCGAGACTTCTTGAATCTGGTAACTGCGAATGGAGTTACATTTTCTCTTTACTTTGCAATTCCTTTTCTATCTTGAACTACTGTTTTATATAAATTCTCATAATTTTCTAGGGTTTAGGCAGTGGTGTCTGCTGTGTCACAGCTCTGATACAAGGAGAAGAAGTTGTCGTTTCCAATTTGGGAGATTGTAGGGCTGTTCTTTCTAGAGGTGGAGTAGCTGAAGCAGTAACAAAAGACCATAGAGTAGAAGAGGAGGATGAACGAAAAAGAATAGAAAACAAGGTACTAACTTGTTATTCAGTGTTCAAAAATAAGGAAAAAACTGCTATGTAGTGAACATGATTATCATGGGTAGAGATGATGGTGATGGTAGAGAACTCTAAATTTTGATGTAGGGTGGATATGTTGAGATTCATAGAGGAGCATGGAGGGTTCATGGAGTTCTTTCTGTTTCTAGAAGCATTGGAGATGCTCATTTGAAGGACTGGGTGCTGGCAGAGCCTGATTCAAAGGTCCTACTTCTAAGTGAAGACATGGAATTTCTTGTTCTAGCCACTGATGGGCTATGGGAAAAGGTATGGATGTGTTTCTAGATTTTTGTTAGTTACTCCAAAAAGAAAGTTTGTATGCACATATACATATTATACTTGATATTTTTTTTAAATATTGTATTTTTACAAAAAGTTATTTGGTAAATAAGTTAGTTTGGAAACGTATTTGAACTTTGTGATAGTATTGAATGAAGTCACTCTTAAAAGATGATTTCATTAAATGAAATCTGAAATCTTATTTTCGAAAGATGAGTTTAAGAGACAATACAATTTAAAAGAAGGCAAAGAAATTGAAATCATCTCTTCAATAGATGATTTAAAAGAATCCAATGTAATGAATTAGCTCTTCAAAATATGATATCCGATATGCACTTCTAAGATCATGTTTTGAAATACATGTTTTAGGAAATAAGTCTGCTAACTGTCTTATTTCCCAAATAACTTCTTGAAAAAATTATTACAAGAATATGAATATGAATACATTTTTAGATCCGTACTTGGTCACCTTATCTTCTAGTAATAATCAGCAAAATGCATCTCGTGAGAGTATTCTCTGTGGAACATGTGTTAAATTGGGTTGAGTTATTAGGAAACGATAGCATAATGAATTAGTGTCCTTCGATGATAATGAGATATTAAATTAGAAGAGCAGCTGATTGACCTTCAAGTTTACTTACCAGCACAAAACCTGATTCCCGTGGTGGACATTAACAGGGAATAAACTTGAACATAAAGATGAAGTAGATGCGAATCTTAAAAAATCTGTCAAGTTATTCAAACACTTCGTTTCTATATGGGGAGTTGTTCAGTAAGTTCAGTAAAGGTTTAACCCGCTCAAAAAGGAAATTGATTTTTGAATATCAAATCAATCAAAGGATAGATGATTGTGTTGTTATGGTAATTGATTAACTTTGAAGTTGACAATTTTCATAGGTTGGTAACCAAGAGACTGTTGATGTTGTGACACGATTGAGGTTGATGGATAGGAACTTTGGGCAATCAAAAGGTTTCTTGAGAAGCATTACCCGTGCCCATTGCTCTGTGATTACAAGTCCATCCAAACTACGGAGAGTTTCATTAGTCACGCAACAGAAAGTGGTGGGCCAATCTCCAATATGTGAGAAGGCAATTGATAGCTGTGAAGAAGGTGAATATGACTATGCTTGTGAAATTGAAAGTCCTGGATCAAAATCAAGAAGAATATCATTGGTCAGACATATAAAGATGAAGACAGAATCTTCACCTAAGGGGAATAATGTTTGCTTTAGGAAGAGACCCACTTCCAGTAGACTTGTGGCTGCTTGTAAGGAACTTGTGGATCTAGCTTTGAGTAGGGGTAGTCTGGATGACATTACAGTAATGATAATTGACTTAAGCCACTTTAGGTGCAAGAGTCAATCTGAGAGTTCTTGTAAGTTTGTTTGATCTCGCACTAGCACTGAATAATAGATGAATTTGACCATCGTATTGATAGCCAGAAAAACATGTACAAAAAGCAGATTTGGTTATTTCATTTTTAGTTATCCAAGTACAAACTAGGTAGATTCTGATTCTTTCTACTATCAATCAAATGCCCATCTTTTATTATGCCCTATTTAATTAAGGTTTTGTTGACCTTTTGTATTCTTTTTACCTTTAATAATATTTTGAGATTGGTTAGATGATGAGGGTGCCAAGTTTGTGTCACCTAAATAAATTGACAATATTTTTATTGATTTCTATGATCAATAATTTAAAGAAAAAGAAAATTCTTCTTTATTCGTAGTTGGTGCTTGTAGACACCAATTAAAAATTCAATCCCACCACCCCTTTTCAGTTTCGCTTCATCCTTTTCATCTCCCTTTTGTTTTACAGTGCAAAATTGTGTACATTATGTAGACGATCAATGTTCAAGTTAGGACTTAAAACTATTTTTTTTAAGTGATTATTGTTGCAGAACTGTTGGGTCAATTATACTAGACAAAAATATAGGATCAGGTTGGAGATAACTCTCGTGGAGCTAAACATTGACCAAAGTCAGAAGGGGGCAATTTCGAGAGGAGCACACTAAATATTGTAAAGAATTCCGTGGATTTTAGCCTCATCCCCATGTTTCATTGGCTCTTATTCAACATAATAATTTTTAACTTTGGTCAGTCACACACAATGACTCACAAGTCATTCGGATATAAGGAAGTTGAAGCTGTCTGATATTTCTTGGTTTTTCTCTGTATGCTTCATGTTCAACTGCAGACAAGTGGGGTTATGCTTTATTGTTTTCTACTTTCAACGTAATCCTACTTCTTGTTACTCGTACAGTGAATACTGAAGCTGGACCATTTTCTCTGCTACCTAAACTACAGATCTTTTTACAATTTCACACTATCTATATTTCAGATTCCTTTGCCTAGTCACTTTCCCCAACAGTTCCACTGCAAAGTTCAAACAGTGGAGGAGAAACCCAGGTGAAAAATACAAATCTCGAACTCATTAAATTATTAGAATAACAACTGCCCACATAGTAAATCTAAATGATTTTCAAATTTTAATGAAATTCCTCTTTTTTTTCCTCACTCACTCACTCACTCACTCACATGCCTTTGTACTTCAAAGACTACCAAGAATCTTTCCTCTTCTGTGAATTATTTTTCTCCCTTTTTTGAGGGATTTTCACATTGGATGAAATGGGATTTGTCTCCTTTTTACCGTGCATTAAAAAAATTCAGTTTTATGGAGATGGGAGGCGTTAAACCCATTATTGAGGCCAAATCACTTGTACAGCAGAAGAAATAGTTTTATTTCTGTAGCCTCTTCTTTTTTTAAAGGAACATGGAAATGCTCAACACAGCTTGCAGAAGGTTTTTTCCATTATAAAATGCATCCAGTTCTTTCTTCCTCGTCCCTACTTTTCCACATTCAGAGCAGCCAGTTCAGAAAATGGGTTCTTTCCTCTTGCTAAGCACAAACTGCCAAGAAGTTCCCTGTCAGCATCCATGAAATAGATCTCTGGGACGGTGGTAATGATATTTTAGTCCAGATCCTCTCTCTGCCTGCTTCTTTCTGATTTCTACTGTGATCATTTTCAGCTAGTTTAGCTGAAACTTCATTTTCAACTTCTAAACACAATTAGCTTTGTTGGATTCAAAGCCATGCACGATTCAATTGGAATTCCTGCTTGCTTCTCATTTGGGGAGAAGCCAAGTCATGATCCAGCTTCAGTAATCAGGTCAGGGCAGAGTGTGTTTATGTCAGTGTATCAAACAAAGATCGTTGGTCAGTGTCGCCTCATCACAATCACTTGGTGTAAGAATCTGTTACTTCACGGTCTTTCCATCTGTTTTGAAGGACCAGAAGGAAACGAGCAATATCAGTGTAAGGTTGAGATGAAGCCATGGTACTTCTGGAGAAAACAAGGTTCTAAGCATTTTCAGGTCGATGGTCGAGCTGTTGATGTGGTTTGGGACCTCAAGAGTGCAAAATTCAATGGGGAGACAGAGCCACAGTCAGATTACTATGTGGCCGTTGTCTGTGAAGAGGAAGTTGTTTTGCTTATTGGGGATCTCAAGAAAGATGCCTTCAGAAAGACAGGTTGTCGGCCAGCTTTGATTGAGCCGACGCTGGTTTCAAAGAAGGAACATGTATTTGGGAAGAAAATGTTCTCCACCAGAATTCAATTCCATGAGAAAGGCAAGTTCCACACCATCTCAATTGAGTTCATCAACGTCAGTAATACAAATCCCACTGTTTCTGATTCATTCGATCCAGAACTGGAGATGAGGATCGACGGGCAACCAGCAATTAAGATCAAGCACCTCCACTGGAAGTTCAGAGGCAATGAATCTGTATTAATCAGCAGAACAAGATTAGAAGTTTACTGGGATGTCCATGATTGGCTATTTGGGTCTGGTCCCAGGTACGGCCTTTTCATATTCAGGCCAATATCTTCATGGTCTGAATCTCCATCATCATCACTCGCATCAACATCGCCACCTCCTCCACCCTCTTCTTTAACATCATCAACAGGAATGTCCTTAAGAGAAGTGATTTCTGCATCAGGGGAGGTTGAGACTGCAGGTGGGTCGTCCAAATTTTGCTTATTTCTTTACGCCTGGAAGCTCGAATGAAGAATGCTAAATGCTAATGTCAAGATATGGGGAAAACAAAAGTGGCTTCTGCAAGTTTTTACAAATTTAGGATTCATGAATCAGATTCAGCTCCCAATTCCCCAGAAAGAATACAAGAGAGAGAGTGAGAAAAGAATATTTTAGAAGATTGATGAGCAACAAAATGGACCCATCGTGACACAGAGAGTAGAGAGAGAGAAGAGGTAAACAAAGATAGTTGATTACAAAAGGACAGGATTAGACATGCCAGATAGGAGATCATCTTCATGCCCAATTATCATCCCTATCTTCATTGCCCATCACCAGTCCATCATAATCTCACACTGACGGGTTTGTTTTCTCTCTCTTTTTTTATTTTTTTATTTTTTTATTTTATTTTTGTCTTTGCAATCTCTATATCTTGCATTGGAATGTCTATGTCTACCATATGAATATATCTCCACAAATTTCCATAAGATCTATCTATATTCTATTCATCTTTTTACCGATGTACTTCTTTTACCTTTTTTTTTAATTTACTTTAAAGTGATTCCTAAGTTTAGTTATGGAATATTCTTCAGCATTCCTAACCTATGTGATATACATTGTCTGATGTTTGTCATTCTTTGAAACATATAATGACAGTTTGAAGAAAAATTTGAGGGATAATTCTTTAATGAGTGCATCGCTGGCTGACTTTCACTTCTTTATGGAAAGCATCTTTTGGCTTAGCGAATGATTTTCATTTAAAAGAGTTCCTTAGAGACTTTTTATTTCTTTTTTTACGGAGGTCAAAATATTCTATAAAAAATTTTCAGAAATAGAAACCACTTTTTAACCTATGAATTTTGAGAAAAAATTCGTATTTAAAGAACGAGCGTACTTTTTTTTTCTTGTATAGGCCGAAGATCTTTCTTTTCCTAACATATTGTGACCAATGCCATGTTAAGAGTTCGTGCCTATACAAATCAATTTATTTTCTCCACAACATATTGTATGTTCAATAGAACTCAACCATAGATCGCATATCTTTAACAATCTTTCCATCAAATAAGAATTCATGGAGGCCTTTCTCAACAATATTTTTGTCACCAACCAGAATATAGTTCAACTGTTTAAGACATATTTTTTTTTCCGACCAAAAGGTTGTGAGTTTGAATCTTTACCCTCATATATTATTGACTCAAAAAAAAAAAAACATTATCATCTATTTTATAGTGCTCTAACTTGTTTCAATATTGTCAACTCAGTTACTTTTTGCTTGACATCTAAGAATTTGATCCACATCACCCTTTTGTTTGTCTTTCAAAGATTTCGTCTATAAAACTATGACTCATTTTATTTGTCACCCGTTTTGCAAAAGAAGCCCTTTTTTTTTTCTATTGGGAGAAGTGTGAAGTTTTCTTGTTTTAAAAGCTTGGGTCAAATTTCATATTTTCCTTCATTGGGTTCGTTTTTCGCCCCTTTATTAATTAAACAAATAAAAACCCAGAAGTTTACTGGTTGGTTGGAATGCTTGGTGGCATGATTTCTTTCTCTTCCTTCCCACGATGCCAACAACCGCCATTCAAATTGATGCCTAGGAATCATTTCACCTAACAAGTCCTAAAATTTTCAGTGTCCATAATTAGCATTAAATTTATTTGAATTAATTTTGAACTGAATAACTTTCTTCTAAATATGTTCTGTCTAACGAAGATAAACAATTTGATTCTTCAATCTTTTTTATAGTAAGAATCTCTTAGACATGTCCGATCGCATCTCATCTTTCTTATTGCATTATACTTTCACCTAAAAAAGATGCTTTGTTATCTCAATTCCAAAATGACTTTTGATTTTGATCAGCCAACGCTTTCTTCCTAAAGAGAAGATATTAATATATATATATATATATATATATATATATATTTAAAAAAAAAAAAAGTCATTTTCTTCTGTAATTACTCAAATTTGAGGAAACAATCATCACTAACTTAACAGTAGTTAAATTTTTCGGTTGAATCTTGTTTGACCATCTTTAAGTACTGTAATAATGAAAACCAATGTAAATAAAAAGTCTGTTTGGAAATATATTTTTAAAACAATTTTCTGATATTGGTACAGAAAAACAGAAATCATCGATGGCTAAAATAAAATGTAGAAAGCTATTTTAAAACCAGTTCTCCAACAAGCTAAAAAAAGGTCAAACAAGCAAACAAAAAGATGAATGAACTTAGATTGACATGTCCATGTGCAAAATGAACCAAATTAGCTGTATAACACAGAGTGACTGTTACAAGAAAAAGAAAATAAACTAGAGAATCCAAACTGTCTGGTTATAATTTGAGTCCTAACCATAATACAGGCTCCTCAATTCCAACAAAAATAAGAAATAGCAATTTTACATAGTTTGAACGGGTAACAAAAGTTTTGGCACCAGACCAGTAGTACTCTCGCTCCAATTTCCAGAGCTCAAAAATAGAGAACCATCGTAAAAGGTGAGACCAATGTATTATTAGCTTCCAATACTCAAAAGTAGATTATAAAATCAATGGTATCCACAAAGCAGCTTACCATCTATCCCTCGACCTCGACCTGGAAGAACAACACAAATGGCATATTTGAGATACAGAACGATAAATTTCATTAAACCAAATTACTTGGAATATACAGAACAAACGACTAGTTTCAAGCTTTCTATAAACAAGGGCAAAATTCCAAAATATTCCCCCCTAATTTCCTGCAGTACCCCCATTGGACCATTAAAAAAAAGGGGGTTTCTCCCAAGTACAAAAATCTAATTAATATTTTCAACTATGTGCAATTGATATTATTTGCAGATGAAAAAACAATCTTAAAACATTTAAGAATCAAGAATCAACAAAGCAGAGCAAAATGACAAACGAATCCAAACCTCTCCATGTCTCTGTGGCCCAAAAACCCTCTATCTCTAGCACCTTGGAATGGTTTTTTATCATCGGCAGATCTACTCCATCCATCTGCAGTGCCACGTGATCGAGGCCTGTCTACAGACTCAAAACTTCTGGAGTCCTCAAAGGATCCTTGAGAAGGCGGTCTTTCTGGAAAGACGGCAGCCCTACCTGCTCCAGAGCCAGGTCTCTCAGTGGCTTTCTTCCCAAAGCGAACTTTATCATCCAAATCAAGAATCAGTGCCTCCAGTTCATGTTCTTTCTTATTTATCCTGTCACGCAGAGTTTGTATCTCTCCAGCAGACTCTTCTTGCACCGCTGCTTTGTTAGTATTCAGGGATAAGCCTTCCTCAAGTTCCTTTCTTAGAATATCAATTTCCTCTTTCAATATCTTTTCGTCTTCTGTTTCAGGCCTGTGAGTAAAAGAGTACACACTAGACATGGTTAAGTGAAGAACCACCCTGAAGGCTCCAAAGTCAAACAATTCAGACCATACTAATAAATATTTGCGTTTGATGTTTCCACCTGATTCTCTTAAGGTGATACGTGATAGTAAAGTTTCACTTCGTCCAACATATTTATGAAAAAGTGCCAATATTTGCAGACACTGCCACCAAGGGCCATATATGACATTAATCAACTTACGTCAAACAAAATCTTTATCATCTTTCTTTTGTTTGAAAAGAAATTGTATTCCATAGAACTTTAAGTTCACAAGATAGAACAAAAGACAATTTTCTCCAAGATCCCTGGCTCAGAAAAGAAAAATAATATACTAGAAGAAAAACCAACTCTTATAATTTCATTTCTAGTGGTTCAACATCCAGTACCTGTATTCAAACTATAAGCATACAAACATACGTTTCCTAAAAGCAAATCATCATTATATAATTTTGTCTCCAATGGGGTTAGAAAAACTACTTTCTCAAGATAGATTCTTTGCATCCAATTATTTGACAGCGCACAAGATCTAATGATGTGACTACTTTACAGCTTACATTTTTTTTTAATATCCATGAGTAATCCATACCAACTTGCGCACACCTCGACTATTCTCATGAGACATTTAGTTGCCAAGGTAATTCGTAGGATATTAAATCCTACGAAAGTGGCCATCATGGTTTTAACCCATTTTCTCTAAATCATTTCCTATTGATTGACCTCATTGACCATCAAGCCAACCCATGGAGGTTAACTTAGCATTTAAAGGCTTTGATTCCTTCACAGCTTTGCTAAAAAGAATCTAATGATTAAAATGTACACTTCTCAGCAGTAAGGTTAGAAAACTTTCTCATGATACATTTTTAGTATCCATGCCTTAATTGTTCTGTTGCAACAAATTGAATTAAACATGGGAGTTGATGAGGTCACACCAGCCTAAAAAATAGCATGGAAAGATACTTGAGGCTTGTTGCAGCAAACTATAATAGATGTAACAGACAAGAGCTAATGTGGTGACCATATCATAGCATAACATTAAAAGATACTTGAGCCTTGTCGTGCACATCTTTTTTTTAAGATAAATAATAAAAAAAGATATCCATTTCCTATATAGAAAAAAGAAAAAGAATGTGCACGCCAAGTTCTAAATGCCCTCATAAGGAAAGGTGTGCTTTGGTTTCATGTCCTAGAAAATTTTTGTTAGATAAAATTCACTACAATAGAAAATTCTGTTTAAATCTGATTTTGGTCTATGTTTCACATTTCTATCATAAGGGTTGCCATGCTCCCAAATATTCTATTTTAGTGACTTTGAACAAAAATCAAATTTGATATTTATCACTAAAGTTTCAAATCGCATTTAATAGAAATTTGACGTGTCATTAAGTAGACTTGTGCTTTAAGCTATATTTATTACTCTGATGGTTTAGAAAGGAGGCTCCGGTTTATGTCAAAAACTATATCAAACTTTAGCAGCATAGAGCAAAAATATATTCATAGCAAATTTCATGAGACAAAAGCAGAAAAGATAAGGACCAAAATAAATTATATACAAAAGCTCGTGAGGTAAAATAAGATTTGAACCAAAATTCTAACTGAATACCTAAAACTCTAAACCAAAAGTGATCATATTAGAGAATCATCTTCTGTCTTTTCTTCATTTGTTGTTTCCTGATGATTATCATTTATTGCGCAATGACTGCAGAGGCAAAGTAAATAACTTGGATGGACGCGTGTGACATAGATGTTCACACAAGTTCCAATTTTAAGATTATACCTAGGTTATCATCTCCTAGTCCTTAATGATTTTGTTCCATAAGCCCCATCCCAATAATGCCTTTTAATATAAATATAAGTTATTAGCAAGTTAACTTGAAAAATGGCTCTATTCAGCTAATGACATAGGCAGCTTGCTGTCAAAACCTTTGCAGGGTGAAAAAATTCAAGTTAAACCTAATCCTCAATAAAACAGCTCGAGCTAAAGCCTCATACCTGAAACATTTGCCTCCGAGAACCAAATCACAATCAGAAAACAAAGAAATTATCCCATGCACCTAACAAGAACGGAGGGAGCGAGATTAACATGTTAAAAGAGAAATTAGGACCTGTCAACAGCACGATGCTCGAGTTGCAGATCTATCTTTCGCCAGTCCTTGCCTCGTTCCTCCAGCAAAACTTCCCTAGGTTTGGCATCCCCAAATGGATTGACTTTTGGCCTCGGCTTCCCCACATTCTCTATGCCTTGCAATCCTGGACCCTCCGAACGGCTGGATTGAGCACTCGAAGGCCTGCTAGAGTGAGCACTGGTTGGCCTACTTGTTCTTTTGGCCTCAATTTCTGTGTCCAGCTTCTTCCAATCCAACCCCTTCTCAGCCAAAACCTCCTCTCTTGGCCTTGCTGCTCCAAAAGGATTTGGCTTGTTCGTCCTTGTTGCTTCATTTGTACCGACATTAGCCTTCGGTGGATCCAAAACCAATCGAGGTCGTTCTGTGTCACTATCACGGGAACGGCCTCCAGTCCAGCGATCAGGTTCATTCGGCTCACGATAACCAGAACCAAATGTGGAGGATCTCGATGAGATAGGCTTTTTCCTACTACCCCAGTTATCGACCTCGTCTGCCCTAGATGCGACCCCACCCATGGCACCGCCCAGCGACCCATACCTATTTTGTCGACCTGAATCCAATGTGGGAGATTTCTTCGTCATTGCCCAATTGTCCACCTCGTCAGCCCTGGAAGGTTGATCGAAATTGGAAGCCCTAGGAGATGGACCCCTGCGTTCCTCGTCGAACCCACCATACGATCGTCGGCCAGCACCCCAAGAGCCATCGCCTTCATCTCGGTCCCGAAATCGACCAGAAGGCAGACTGGGGCGATCATAAGTAGGAAATCCACCACCGAGGCGGCCATACTGCATTGCGTCACCAGTGCGGTCTTTTGGACCGGTCGGAAGCCGAATCATCTCCTCCGGCGTCAAGCCTTGGTTCTGAGTCTGCCTACTGCCAGCGCCAGAACCGGTGAAGGTCCCCATATTAAATTCCGACAAGGTCATCTTCTTCTTCTTGGGCTTGGTGTTGGCAGCTTCCTTAAGGCTGGGGAAATTCTTGGATTCTGGTTGGGAAGCGGCTGCAGCAGCTAGCGCCTCTCGTTCCTCAGCTTCGGCCCGCTCGGCATCAGCGGCCCAGGCTCCGATTCCGCCCCAGGGTTTTGACATAATTAGTCGTAGGTTTGGGTTAGGCTGAGATTCTAAAGATCCAGAAATCGAAAGAATTGGAAAAGAGGGAGAAGAGAGAGATCTAAAGGAAGAACTGCAGTTTGGAATGAGCTAGGCTCCGTTAATGGAGCCGGAGCTCAGAGAACATGCGACGGAAATGGAAATAGGAAAGGAAACGGTCGTTGTGAGTTGTGTGAGCTGTGAGTTGTGAGAGACGAGGGAGGAGGATTTTGTAAAATTTCTCTTTTTTTCCGTCTTCTTTTTAGCTTTTATTATGGTAAGGATTTAGGAATTAGGAATCGGAATTGGAATTGGAATTGGAATTGGAATTGGTGGGAGTCGTGGAGATTATTATGGTATTGGAGTTCTTTGCCACGCGCGGAAAAGGAGAGTGATCCAACGGCGCAGTAACAGTTGCCACGCCTGGACCAGGATCCCCAGTTTCTCTTCCCTTGCCAACCACAATATTACTCCTTGACTTCAACCTATTGGACGGTCCAGATGCTGTGTATCCTCCACTTCTTTGCATCAACGTCCACCGTTCCTAGTGTACCAATTCTTTCGAATCAATGCCATATTCACTACCAACTCTTCTCCCTTCATCCTTTTTTTTTCTATTCGATCTAACGTTGCATTTTTTTCAAAAATTTTATACCAACCTACTTTCATTCGTCCGTTCAAATTTTTACCCTCCACCCTTCTTGTGATTTAATATTATAATTTTATTATCAATTTAGGCATAATTCGATTGATTAAATCATATTTATTAAATTTTAAGATAGTTCAATTAGTGTCTGTTAAAGACATATTTCTCTGATCAAGAGATCATTAATTCAAATACCCTGATTTTCATGTTGTTGAACTCAAAATAATAATAATAAGTTCAACTAGTTAACACATATATTTCTCGTCTAAAAAGTCGTGAGTTCAAATCATTATATTCTCACGTCAAAAAAAATCTGTTAAAACATATTTTTTCATCAAAACAAAAAAAGTTAGAGTTCAAATTTCATCATATTGTTAGACTAAACAAATGTATTCTAATTTTATTTGATCTCTCCTTTTGTCTTTATTTTATTGGTATTTTAAAATTTTTAAATGTTTCATTTTAATTTAGTGTTTTATATAGTCATTTTCTCTTAACTTTTCATTAATTAGATAGTATTAATTTTAATTTATTTTGAAACTTGACCTTCCACATATTATAATATGATTTCAAATACTTGTTCATGTACTAAATAAACAAAATTTTATGCTTGTATTTAAATTTTGTCGAATCATTTACAAAATATTAATGACAACTATTAATTTGTTTTCTTGCAAAATTCATTAACTAAAACATAATAATTGAAATTTTATGGAATTAAATATAACAAGCATAAAAACTTAAAAGAACAAAAGTAAGATATATTTTTTTTGTACATTGTTTTATGCTGAAAAGAACCAAAATAGGATATTATTTTTTTAATATTGTCCAACAAAATCTCCGTACCACTTAGATTGATATAAAATCATATTTTATTCTTAGGTGTATGGATGGGAATTTCAACAAGATAAATTTATGAATAGTTGACTTTCCACAATATATATTTTTAGTTATGAACTCGGAGGTCATTTATTTTTGTTCTTTTTTTTTCAAACTATAAAACGTACGTGTTGATTATTAACCACCAATGCTTTAGTTAATATTCTTTTTAATTTTAAATCCCTTTATCCACTTTTTCATACATATTTATAATCTATAATCTATATCTATTATATATTAAAAAATCACCATCTTGAAAAAATGTTTTTAAACTATTATACCTCTTTATCAATTTTAAATTTATTAAACATGTCATTTTTAATTTTTAGTAGCTTTAATTAATAAAAATATAAAAAAATTATGAATATGAAAAGTCTGACAAATTTATTTATAATAATTTATACTTTTACATTTAATTAAAATTAATAATGAAATTCAAAAGGAGATGGAATTCTAAAAAATTTTCAACCCTATTCATCTCATACATGTATATGTATGTATGTATGTATGTATGTATCTATATATATATATATATATATATATATTAGAATATTACATCAATTATGAAGTTGAATGATTTGAACCTACGACTTTTTGCAGGAAGTAGTAATATTTTACCGTTGAGTTATGCTTATGTTGGTGCAACTAAAATGAATGTAAAGTGGGTCAAAAGTACGAGTCTCCGCAAGCCACGCGTTCTTAAACTTAAGATAAAATTACTTTGAATGACAAATTTGATTTATATAGTTTAGGCATGATTTTAAGTTTGTCCCTATAATTTTAAAAGCTCCAATTTATTCCCTAGGATTTGGTTTTTATGATTTTCACAGTTTCAATTTTAGCCTAATAAATTAATCAAACCTCACAAAATCATCCTTCTCGTTACTATATAAACACATTTTTCATGTCGCAATGAATTGATGTTTTTTATTTACTAACTATGTTAATGGACTATTAGGACTTAGAGCTAAGTAAAAAATAGAATGAAGCAGGTGGGATTGTCAAATGAATAACACCTAGTTTAAGAACAATCTATGAGGTTCAAATGAACTATAGAGACTGAATTGAAAGCAAATCCAAACCATAAATACTAAATTAAAACTTGTAAACCTATAACATCATTACATATTTGTGTTTCTTTTTTAAATTACAAATTTAGTCATTTGAATTTTTAGTTTGTGTTCAATTGGTTTTTAAACTTAAAAAATATCAAGTTAGGTTCCTAAACTTTCTTTTTAATAT
>JAOANK020000035.1:471353-502761 GCA_026257165.2 Telfairia occidentalis | reverse complement strand
GTTTGGTAAGTGGTCGACTATGTGACCCTTCTTGTCGATCTTCCACTATCAAATTACCAAGTTTGAAAATGAAATACTTACCTGACCCGCTATAATGTTTTGTTTGGCGTAAAAAAAAATGAATAAAGAAATGATTTTAAATTCAAGAAAATGAAAAAGATTTACCATGAATGTATTTAAATTTTGTTGTTGGGATGTTCACGAAAAAAAAAAAGAAATTACTAATATAAGTTTTTAATATTAATTTATTAATTAAAATTAAAATATGAGAAGGTTGAATAAGTAATTTAACTAAAATCTTATGAAATCCTTTAAAATCCGACCATTTTAGTTTGAAAAATTTTTGGTATAAAAACACGATTTGAAATCATGCACTTTATTTAGATTAAGGCAAGACGTGTATCCGTGGATGCTAATATTTAGCATTGAGACCAAAGTTAGCAAGGGATTTTTTAAAGTTTTGACCTTTAGTATATTTTTAGCTTAACAAAATTGAGACCCTCAAATTCTCCGCATAAAGAAACGACATAAAACACTAAAAAAGTATAATAAAATAAGGAAAGTTTACATGCAAACAAGTTAACCCCAGAATATGTCTATGTATAAAAGATTATCCATTTAAAAGGGAAAATACAACAAAGAGTGGACTTGGAAAGCTCAGTGATATATAGTTCATATAAAATAGAACTAAACAATTATACTTCAACATTAGAAAGTTCGAACTAGCTTAACATGCAATCATGACGCTATAAGTTGTCTTCTGAGCTAAGAAAATAACATTATTGCATTGAATCCTCATAACTTCTTTTATGGGCACAAAAAATTTCATTTCAAAGTTAGAAAAAATTGCCTAAAACTCGCCAAGGTAACTGATTATATTATATTACGGGTAGAGTAATTTCAATACTCCAAACAGCCATAATTGGCGATGCCATAAACTAAATGAAACTCAATGTTTTTTTTTTTTTGAGTACCATATGCATGCATTGTTGGGTTGCCTTAAAAGGGCTAAATTCTCTTAACAGATGTTCAAAACTTATGTGTGTACAAGATAGGGTTTAAAATATCTATAATAAATCTAGCATATTATAGGAAATATATTCAAGGAAAAAACTAACCATAAATGTGTACCATGGAATATGCTTGCACTAATATGTGAGAAATCATCATGGTGGTTAGTGGGTGCTAAAATTTGATGGTTTTGAAAATAACTTGTGTTATATGTTACTAATTTAGGCAAAAATATAATAACTAGGGTTGAATTACTTAACTGAAAACTAAACTCTAAAAGCTTAATAGATACAAATCCCTTGAGCTTCTCCTCTGACAAAGATCACAAGCAAATCTATGAAACACCATGGTTCCAAATTTTGGACAATTTTGATAAATTTAGATATTTTATTTTCAAAATTGTTCGTAATACTAGTATTTATTTCCAATGATATCATCGAATTAAATGATACTTAAACTTAAAATTATCAAAGAATTTGATTTCTAAACCAAAACTCATACATAGCAAAAAATAAAAAATGTTGAAGGTTAGAAGTCTAGACTTAGAGTGTGTTTGAGAGTGATTTTGAAATGCACAAAATCACTATTGTTACGTCTAAATTTAGGTAATTGACTTCAAATAATATCTCATTTTGTTTAGTCGTCCACATTTAGGACAACCACAGACTAGTATCTTGCACGAAAAGAATAGTATTAAAAATAAATGGAAGATATTAAATTTATTACAACCCATAAACCTAAGCTTTCAGATGGCAAGTTCTGATCCACAACAATCTTTTACAAAGACCAAAGTTAGAAACGTATGAAAATGTCCATTACCCGTTTGATGAAACTGAACAAAAATAAATTTGGGTGACAAGAAAGATCTCACCAAAAGCGAAGAAAATGAAAACTCATTCACTAGAAACAGAATCAGAAAGACAAAAAAAAAAAAAAAAAAAAGTAATGGGGAAGCAAAGAATTGGATTACCAGCAGAGAAATCAGAGGGACTAATGACGATGGCAGTGAGTGCAACGAGAGGTTAAATAGAAACCAAAAGTTTGAAGCTCCTAAACTCTCAGCTGACACTTTGAAAAAAGAGGGCAAAGAATCTCAAACAGAATCCACTATCAACGAACTACATTTTCTTTCCCAATGAGAAACCGAATACGAGTTTTCAGCAGAAACAGAATCCCACTTCCTTAGGTTAATTAATTAGAGTTCTAACTCCAAAATATTAGGGCCTAATTATAGAAACCCCTTCAACAAATCCAACTCTTGCTGCTGCATATCGGCATTCCACTTTGCTTCTACTTCTAATTTACATTTATGTCATCTTTTTTGTTCTTAATTTGATAATATGTAAGAAAGAGTACTCAACGAGTGCGAAGAATGATTATTGAGTTTTAAAAAAGGACGACCATGCACAGATCTTCTGGAATATCTCTAAACTTAATGAAACCAACTTCGCATCAAAATGAGAAAGAGGAACACTCTCCTACCAAAAATGTCCTTGAATAGTAATTTGACATATGTTCTTTAGATTTTAGTTATATAAAAAGTAAGTATTATTCGACGAGATATATTTTATTTTAAGATTGGGTTCGGAATTCTACCAAACGGATCGATACTTCCCTCCTGTTCGTTTGAGCAACTTATTCCAAGGTCTCCTTGCCAAGAGCTACTTGACGACGATAGAGGAACCAACCTGCCATCTATGCCAGGGTAGCTTTTTGGTTTCACAACAATAAGATTTGGATGATTATCCCTACCCTCCGTAGCTTACGTCCATCTTTCGTCAAGTGCAATTTTCTTTCTCTTTCTTCTTTGTAATTGTTATCCAAACTCGTTCAAGTGTGCGTCCATGCCCTCCAAACTGACTTGACGAGGAATCGAGAACCAACTCATATGAATCTGTTTGAGACTTTGTCTTTCTATGGAAGATAGTTTTCCTACGTATTGATTCATTACTGTCTGAATAAGAGAAGTGTTTGCTTCTGTTCTTTCTTTTCGAACGATGAATCGTGGCTGTCTAGCTATACGAAATCTCTGGTAATGAAGAAATATGTGGAACAAGAGAGAATGAAAGAATTACTAAAAGTCATCCATAAAATTGAATATGGACGGGAGGAATGGATTACCCTTTGATCATCATCTCTTCTCTTGAACAACCATATTTGCAGCAACTTAGAACATACAAGGTTGTCTGGTACCACTTGTTTTACCAAATAGTATTGTAATACGATGGAGCGGTTAATATTAAACTATTGTGTAATTATCTACATAATTATGATTTTAAGGGGAAAAAAACTAATTATGAGTTTTAAGAAAGAACTAATTATGAATTTTTATTATGGGAGTTGTTTTAATAATTATGATTGTAGAGAAAATAAAATCTGGAAAGTGGTTAATTAATCATGTTTTCACTTAAGTTTTTCATTAAGAAGAAAAATTGAAAGCAAGCACAACACCCAAGACCAAAGAGCCCAAATCTCCTCGATCGAGCGATTAGAGAAGCCTGATTGTAATAGGCGTTGCAAATTGCAATCAGTGTCGGTTTCTTCGGATGATCGATGGATTCAGAGACGGTAAGGATCCGTCTGGTCTTCGAAAAGAGGCAGCTACTGAGCAAGTCGCAGAGGAAAAATGGACTGAAACGGAGTTGGATTCTTCTGAAATCCCATCTCCATACCATTTCCGACTTCTCTTCCTACCTTCTCGACTTTTTTCTACTTCGTGATGCTTGTCCTGATGGTCTCAGTCTTTCTGTAAGTATGTCTCTCTCGCTTTCTGGCTTTTCTATGTTCATCTCACGTACGATTCCCAATCTGGAGGTGTCATTTTTCCATGCATATTAAGGAGGGGGAGGATTGGAGTTCGAGCAAGAATTCTGGCTTTGTTCATCTCCAGATGAACTTAACTCCCCCTGAATGTAGTGGTTTTGCTTGGTTTTTCTTTGTTTAGGCACTTCACAGTGATGTGCCTACCTCTTTTTTTCCTTCTTACAGATGGATGGTTTTGTTTTACCTCCTTTTGAGCTCACTTCTGTTTTGAAGGACAAAGATATTGTTAGGTCAGTTTGTGAACGACATTTTCTCTTTAAATACTTCGTCGCTTTAAGACCAAGTGTCCTAGTTTGCGTCTTTATTCGTCTGACAGGGTGAAGAAGAAGGAGGACAATGTGACTGCGGTTGACAAGATGGAAGACATTGTTGAGGGGCAACCTGCTGATATTGATGAAGCCGAACCTTATGATCCGCATCAGTTGGAAGATACATTGCATACGGGAAGCAATAAGAAATCAGGTTGCAGGAAGAGAAAGGCACTGAAAACATTTCACAGCTCAAAGTATTTAGTACCACTCTGTTTCATACAAATGCTAAGGAATCGTATAACATTGTTTTTTATACGCAGGCAACATTTCTAGATCAAACACCATGTTCTTGAAGGGACTTGAAACCTAAATGGTGCTTGGTGCTTATATGTTGGGTTTGTTTACACGAGCTGCTTCAATGTGAATGATGCCCTTTTCTTTCAAATGCAATCTATAGTTTTAGTAGGATCCAAAAGCAATTTTAAATAACTATACAATATTACTTGATTTCTTCATAAACTAAATTCTGACGTATGTAAAACAAGAACCGGGATGTAAGAGTCATGTATTTATTAGTTCATGATGTTATTTTTAAAGGATAGTTTTCATAATTAAACTAGGTTATGGTTGTTCGTTGATAACATCACACCTTGACCATGCAACTTCTGGCGGTCAATAATGAATGAGCTATAATGAGGTGGAATTTTATTTTTGTTCCTCATCCATGGTCTTCATATGATGCTGTCTCTTTCTATGCTAGATATATGAAAAAATATCAACATACTAGTTTATAAAGCATTTTTCATTTAGTTTTGGTGAAGTTTTATTCTATATTCAACTGCATTGCATAGTCATGGTGATACCTTGTATGAATTGTCATGTCTTGCGTTAATTGTTGGTTCTGGTTATTTATCATTATTATTTATCCAAATTGTAGGATGAAGAAAAATAGATTTGCTCCAACTGCCAAATGTATGCCTGCTTCATCAAATCTTCAGCAGATTCGTACTGAGCATAATCGAAGATTCCAGCAGAAAGTAGTTCTTTCAGAAAAGAGTCAGGTCAAGAAGCACAAAGCATCCAATGGTCAAACCGATACAGATGACTCCAACAAACAAAATTCCAGTAAAGTAATAGTCTTTTATAGGATACTATACCCTGTCAGTGTAGTTAAATTGAAATGTGGAAAGCCTTTCCTTTAAAAAAACCTCTGTTTTGAGCGTTCAAGTGATGTTTTTGCTGTAGATGTTATGAGCATGTGACAGATTCCAACCTCTACAACTTAGGGATGTTCGTCTTGTGAGGACTAATTCCCTAATGGAATTGAAAATCCCCATTTTTAACCGGGGGGTAAAGAAAAAAGTTCACTGTTTTAATTTTGGGGAGAGGATGGGAAGTACGTTCCTTGGCCCAACCCCAACTCTGACTGTGTTCTTGTCCCCAGAATCAATCTTGATTTAAATTTTTAGAATTTTAGTATGTAGAAGTTGACTTATTAATATATTGGTTAATAAAAGATTACATGAATATTAGTTATTTTAACTATTATAGAAACTAGGAATTTATTAAATATTTTTTCGTTTCTGACATTCATAATTTTCTATGTTTTTACTATCCAGTTAACTTTTTTCATCAAATAATAAAATATATAAGAATTAGCTTATTTTAATTTTTCATCTCTTTCAGCTTAAAAAAATTTCTTCTCTGGAGAAGGATAAAAGGCAATTGATGAGGAAACAAGTCAAAGCTCAGAAGGAAAAGGTACACTGGTGCTCTGGAAGCCTGCTCTTGAAAAAGTTTACCTTTCGCATACACTAGTGGAGTTGACATCCTGTTTCAACGTCAACTTCACATTCTATTGGATCTGACCTGTATGTACTTACATGGGTAAATTGATGAACTATTGTGTTTATTAAGTGTTTGGTTGTAAGACTGGACGGACATATCGCATGCATTTTTAGCCATCTATAGATGAGGGTGCTTAAATTACTTCATTCTGCAGGTTCAGCAACGAATAGTTGAAAAGAGTAGCGGTAAATTATCTGATAAGAATTACTCTGAGGACTCTGAACAGCTAGCTGGCAGTAGTGATGATGAAGAAACTGTCCCCGTGGTAATTAGACCAGGACATATTCGTTTTCTGCCTCCTGGACAAGGTCCGTTCGTTTCTCTTATTATTTGAAAATGCATATTACAATTTGATGCTGCTTGGTGCAAAAGAGTACTATTGTAACCTTAAAATTCTGCTAGCACCATAGGCTGTTGATATTTTTATTTCGTGCAGATTAATGTTCATGTACTAACTTGTTACTTTAAATTTGTATTCCAGTAGAGGCAAACCGGTTTATCCATCCAGCTCAAACTGCAATGGTATTATCCCTGTGCTTAGATCTCTTTGCTGTTATAGTCCTTGCAAGTAAAAACCAAGTTCTTTGACATTCGAATGAGTGTTTCAGGACACCGTATGGTTGAATGCGATAACATTTAAGAAGGGACAAAAATGGGGTAAAGGGAAATCCTCGTCTTGGACGAGGAATTGCAAGAACTGGAACTGTGGAGGACAAAGCTCTACACCGCAAGCTAAAAAAGATTTAGCAACTGTGAACTGCCCAATTGACTTCAATAAACTTAGACCTTGTGCTAGCTTACCTAAGGTTTGCTTTGATAATTTTTACTTGTCTTAGTATGAATCTTGCGTCTCTCCAAATCTGGTATTAGCTTCTGTTACTAGTGCATGTCTATATTGACACGTGTTTGGAATTGGAATCATCTCAGCTATGAACTTCTATATTGCAGAGAGGTGATATAATTGCATATCGGTTAATTGAATTATCATCAACATGGACGCCAGAACTTTCCTCCTCCAGAGTAATAATTCGATTGGCTACCATTATGATATAAGTGTTTTAGATGCGGCACATAATTGTATCTTGCTCTATGCCTGTTAGGTTGGAAAGGTATTATGGTGTAAACCAGAAGCAAATAAGATTATGGTGATTCCTGTTCCAGAATATCCATTTGTTTTTAAGAAGGCGATGAATGAGGAGTCAGCTAAACAAGTAGAAACTTCTCCATATGGAGAAGATGGCTCTCTAAAGGTACTCAAACTAGCCATCAAACTTTCTGTTATTGGAATGGCTAGAACTCATGGTCTCAAATAAGCATCAACCAGTATTGGGGTTTAATGGTCCTTTGTTATCCAAGATAGTTTTAGTTCCTTGTTCTTACATTGTGAGAAAAGGTCATGGATAGTTGAACTTTTATCTTTCCCAGAACTTGATATAGATTTCAGATTTGGTTGTTTGTAACCCATGAAGCGAAAAGCCCGTTTACAGTATTCATTTAGCTGGTTCACTAGGTGTTGGAGTTGATCAGATAATGTCACAAGCATATGTCATCAAGAACAATCAAATTTAGAGTATCTTGAACTTCAACTAAATTACACTTGCGAACTGCCTGTTTTCTGGTGTCAGGTTATAACACAACATAGCAGCTGCTAATTGCTATTTGAAAGTAATTGATAAGTGGAGCTTTAATTAATGCAGGCAGATTACTCCTCACTCGTTGACATCCGAATTGTTGAGCATGAAAACTCAAATCGTTTTGAAGCAGCTGCTAATAATATAAGTGGTACAAAACAAAGCTGGAACAAGTGGGAGAACCGTTCCAGTGCCCCAAAACAAAGCTGGAACAAGTGGGAGAACCACACCAGTGCACCAAAACAAAGCTGGAAAAAGTGGGAAAACCATACCAGTGCACGGGGTATAGATGCCATGTGTTCTGTAGTAGGGATAAGTAAAGCTGCTCTTACAATAATCTTATTTGCTCAACTTTCTTTCTGTTGTTTCTGGTTGTTTCAGAAAATGGAAAGGAAAATGTATGGGATGCAATTCTCCAGGCATTAAACGCAAAGAAAACTAATTTGTCCAATAATGAAGTTCGATGGAGTAGAGCACAGAAGAAAGCTCAGGAATGAGCTCATGGTCAAGCACCTCAAGCGCAAGTTGTTTACCTTTAAATTTTCGCAATTTTGTACAAAATTTTACCACTAGTTCTGTAAAATGTGGGAAGGCCATGGAAGCTAGGCTAGGCAGTTTGTTTGAGCGGTTAGGCTCATCCGGCCGTAGGGTCGAATTAATTTATTTTTGTTGTAGATACGTATATCATGATGGAACAACTGGAGTACAACAACATGGAAATGCTGCTTCGCTTTCGTCCAAAAAGAGAATATTTGAGCAACATAAGTGTATTATCTTTATCTTTTTTGTTTTTCCTTTAAAGGTCGTGGAGACATCAAGAATTTTCTTTATAAAGCTCACTTAATTCCAACTTGCGACTTTTGGATAGGTATTACTCATAGACTGCAGATCTTAGCTAACGGCGTCTCATGAGACTTGCTATAATTATTTTATGTTCCTCGAGAAACCAAAATATAAAAACAATACTCCAGGGATCTTTGGTCACGCATACTAAGCAAGGAAATATCAAGAATCAGCTGCTTGGCTTTCGTCCAGGACAATTGCACAATATAAACTGATATAAATCTGTTTTCAACTCTCAATTATCTCTTACAAAAAGAACGTTTCTATTTCGATTTCTCGTTCGATGAACACAAATATGACCTAAAGAGCAAATGAGCCAGCCATTAACCCTCTATAAACTAGAGCATGGAAGTGGAATTCAATCTCGTCTGCTTTCAAATACAATCCTCGCTACCTATCAACAGTAAACTAAGCGCTTAGCTTTCTAATAAAGTTAGTAGCTTGCTAGCACATCTCTTCCTCCTCCTCTCTGTAAGCTAGCCATTTGGCCCACTTGATTCTCTAAACTTGAACTTTTGACCTAGACTTGGCCGAAGTACTGGTCTTTCAGCCGCGAGCAACTTGATTGATAAACTAAGATCAATATTGAACTTCAAATTTTGATGTTCTAAAATGGCTTGTGCAGTTGGACAATGATTTTTCCCTTACCCTAAGCCGTGTAAACTGCTTGCATGTAACATGAGTGCAAACATGTGCTTCAGCTTTGGCTTTATAAAGTGACAATTCTCTTTGTCCCAGCTATCATTAAAAAGAAAGGTGTATGTCTCAAGTCATTGTTGAATGACACTTCTTTTCTTTTCTTTTTCTTCTTTCCAGTAATCTTCCACACTCATATGGCCATGAGGTGGAACTGATACTTCCAAAAAGATCCCAAGTTGGCAGCTGCGTTTATATCAGAACTCGATTAAAGCCTACACGTTTTTGCTATTAAAGAAAAAGCATACAACCTAATAAGCCAAATCCTTATCCATTATCTTAAACCTCTTTTCACTTTTATAGTAATTTAAACCCCCTTGGAAGCAAGGTAGAAATTCATCAAAACTTTTGACCTTTAATCCCCTATTCAGCTTGTATATAAGGCTTCAATTCAAAACCGAAATCATACCAAATCAAGACAACCCAACTTTCCTCCTTTCTACTCACTCTCCGATCCATCTTTCCTACTGAAAAACGAAAAACTATGGCAATTGCAGCACCACGTAAGTTGAGTCTCGTCAAACCAGACCGCCAACTATTCGCAGCAGCCGATGACAATGCCTTGACGAAGCAAGTTTTGGCCACTCATTCTGAGGAAACCCTCGAGTTTCCTGTCGCCCCATTGCTCAGCCTCGTCGAACAAATTTTCCTTCGATCTAAACTCAACATCCCCAGTGTTACTCAGCAGGCACATACATATAGTTTTAACCATCATTTTCTCGCATATTCACCACTTCAAATTGAATTGAATCATCTTTGGTTTAAAATTTGAACTTTTCATGTAACCTTTGCTCATTGATTATTTTTGTCTCCAGGGATCAACACAGGCTCAACTGGAGGCAATCGAAGACCGTGCTCCAAGCCCAATAGACTTGCTGGACTTGCTGGACTTTGTATCACACACTGTCAATAGAGTTTCCAATGAGGTTGTTGCTTAGAGTTTCTTCTTTCTTTTGGGTAGACTAAAGTTCATGCCTTTTCAGAATTCAATTCTTCGCTTGTTTTGCATGATCACAGATACACTACAAGTGTTCAAGAGCAGTAGATCCCCATACCATGACAATGGAAGTGCTCAATTTGTTGTCAAACTGGCCATGGGATGCCAAGGGGGTGCTGGCCTTGGCCGCATTTGCCATCAATTATGGAGAGTTTTGGCTATTGGTTCATCAATTCTCAACCAACTTACTCGCCAAAGACATCGCACTCCTCAAGAAACTCCCTGAAATATTCGAGAGGGTCGCTATTGTGAAGCCAAAATTTGAAGCACTTGACAAACTCATCGAAGCACTTGTTGCTGTGGCCAAGTGCATTGTTGATTTCGCGATGCTTCCTCCCCATTACATTACTCCGGACACGCCTGAAATGAAGAGTACAATCACCCTCATCCCAACAGCTATTTATTGGACAATCAGAAGCATTGTTGCCTGTGCTGCACAGATTATAGGCCTCGTTGGAGTTGGCCATGAGTATACCACTGTCTCTGCTTTTGATAATCTACCTTCATGTATATTCAGATGACTAAACATCCTTAGTTTCTTGTCTGCAATATTTCATCAGGAATTTAGCATCAGCATCTGAGACATGGGAATTATCTAGTTTGGCCCATAAGATCGACAACATTTACAAGCACCTCAAACAACTACTTCTTGCTTGTCAACAATACATAAGTGAGGCGTCTGTTGCTCTGTAAACTTGAACATAAATAGACAATAGAGAGAGAGTTGAGTTTAATTTTTTGTCCCATTTTTTATCGATACACAGATGAGAAGATACAACGGGAAGCGTATATGAATCTGATCCGCCTTTTTGAGATACCCCATCTTGACAACAACAAGATTCTAAGGGCTTTGATTTACTCCAAGGATGATAAGCTGCCCCTCATTGATGGTTTCACCAAGGAAAAGGTTTGCACTTTCCCCTTTCCAAACGAATATTCTATATATACTTAAACTACTTGAACGTTTTAAAACTTTCCCACATATTCTATTTCAGTTTCAATACAGTTCATCAAAACTACCCTTCAATCTTTACATGGGTGGTCTTTAATCTCACTACATTACAGACTTCCCTGGATGTGCTGAGAAAGAAAAACGTGCTGCTGCTGATCTCTGACCTGGAGCTTTCGGCAGTGGAGCTTTCAATGCTGGACCAAATCTACCGGGAATCGAGGCAGAACAAAGGGCGAGTAGAGAGCGATTACGAGGTGGTGTGGCTGCCAATTGTAGAAGACAAATGGAAAGATGAGAAACAGAGGAAGTTCGAAGACTTGTTGGGGCTCATGCCATGGTACTCGGTGGCGCACCCTACGCTGATCGAACCGGCCGTCATCGAGTACATCAGACAAGTGTGGCACTTCAACAAGAAGCCTCTATTGGTGGTTTTGGACCCTCAAGGCAAAGTGGTGAACAGAAACGCCGTACATATGCTGTGGATTTGGGGAAGCTTAGCTTACCCTTTCACCAGTGCTCGAGAAGAAGCACTTTGGAAAGAGGAGTCTTGGCGACTTGAGCTCTTAGTGGATTCAGTCGAGCCACTCATCTTTCACTGGGTAACCTTTATTCCTTCTCCATGTCAATTGTCAACCACAAACTAGCACCATTTTGCGAGCATCTGAAAACGGTCTGATTTATTTTTTATTTTTGGCAGTTGGAAACTGGGAAATACATAAGCATTTGCGGAGGGGAAGATTTGGGATGGATAAGAAGATTCAGCGAAAAGGCAAAAGAAATAGCCAAGGACGCTGGGATAGAACTGGAGATACTGTACGTGGGGAAGAGCAACCCAGGAGAGAAAATCAAGAAAAACATAGCCGCAATCTTAAAAGAGAATATGATCCACACACTGGCAGATCCGACCCTGGTTTGGTTCTTCTGGGTGAGGCTAGAGAGCATGTGGTATTCAAAAACACAAAGAGGAAACAACATCGAAGAGGATCCCATAATGCAGGAGACAATGACAATGCTGAGCTTCGACAGCGGGGACCAAGGTTGGGCTCTCTTCTGCAAGAGCTCCACCGAGATCATTCGTGCCAAAGCCGAGACCATAATGAATGTGGTTTATGGGTATGCAGACCGTTGGAAGGGATATGCCGAGGAGTTGGGATTCATACCTGCAATGCGTAAGGATCTTCAAAACATCCACACTCCCGAGCATTGCAACCGTCTCATACTGCCTTCTTCCAATGGCACCATTCCTGAGAAGGTGGTTTGTTCCGAATGTGGCACTCCCATGGAGAAGTTCATCATGTATCGCTGCTGCAATGACTGACCTTTTTCACAACTACCCACCAAAAAGTTTGCTTCTTCTTTTTCTTTGAGAATCCGAGTTTGATTTAATTGTTGGTGTTAACGGGGCACGTGGCAGTTTCCCCTATAGTATGCATCTGAGTATGTGGTCTGCAGTGTGTTTTTGTGGTTTAGAATAAAAAAAGCAAATGATTCCATAGATGCATGGATGTAAAGTTTGCTTTCAAACTTCAGTGTCGTGCTTTGTGTGATGGATGTAATTTATTAAACTGTTTGTAATGTATTTTTGAACTAAAGTTGGTTGTTCCTCCCTTTACAAGCAGCAATGTACTATTATTTTGAGTCTTTGACCCTGAAATTCCTTACAAATACTTAACGTCCCATGCTTCCAACTTGCAACTAAAAAGGATACACTTTACACTACTTGAGTCAGGTAAATTTAAACGTAGAAATAGTTTTTTTAATTCTAGTTTTGATTCATCTCTTTTAAACATAGCTAAGTTAGATTCTTAAGAAAATAAGTACTATCTTGGAACTTTCAGCATTATTTTTGAACGACATGATTCCTAGTCCAATGACAAATGTAATTGGTCATTATAACAATCATTTTTATTGTATCTTTGTAGTGACCATCTTTGGTATTTATAGCACTTCATGTTCACTATAGATCCATATGATCTCGTAAAGAGCCAATTCTTTCAATCTTTTGGATTAGCTACACCACACCAAGTTTCTGCCTTGGTTCTTTCCGCCTTTGAGCAAGTGGACTCGAGCAGCAGAGGTTCTTGTTAGCCTAACAATCAACTTTTGCGAGTTTTTACTTTTTTATGCAATCACTTTTTTCTTAGGATACCACCAAACAGGAGAGAGATACAAACAAAAGAGTAGTAGGATGATGATTTTTAGGTATAAGACATTACATAGGAAGACTTTTTATTGAAATGGAGGTATTTTCCAGTTATCTCAACTGAGTTGCTGATTGGAATGGCCATTCAGAGAACAGGCTTGCTTATAAATTATCTTGCAGACAACAAACTTCAAAAGATACTTTCCCCCTTGTTATGAATATTTCATTCGTCATCAATTCATTTCTTTTCATAGGAGTTCAGAATTCATATTGATCATAATAATTTGTTCTTCGATCCATACATCGCCAGAGCGCTTCGGTTGACCCATTTTGTCATCTGTAAGCCTAAAATTCAGAGAGCCTCGAGGAAACAATCAAACCGCACATATCGAACTCTTTCAGCGGAGGTTAAAAAAAAATACGGTCAAGGGTTCAAATTTTAAGTCATGACCCAAAAAACATTTGAACCAAATCAAAATTTTTGATCTTCTAAAACGAAAAGCCGATAGGTAATCAGAAGACGAGGACGAAAAGGAAACAACAGTTGTACCAGGAGACAGGTAGCAGAGTGCAATAGAATTACACAGAGCTGTTTAATACTGGCAAATTTCAAATCAATTTATGCTTCGGAAACATGAACATCCCCCATTTGAATCTGGGAGAGTTCACCAGTAAGAAGCAACCATCTCAGTAAAGAATTTGGGAGTTACAAATCAATAAACCCTAGGTTTCAAAAAGGAATCAAATGGAACAACATCAAACCATTACAGCCACGAGTCATAAAACGACTCATAGCTTGCCTCCTATTGAATCGAAGACCATTAGGTTTGAAGAGTTGCAGTTAGTTTACGCCACCGTTGACACGTCCATCTGGATGTATAACCCGCTGATGAACGCAACGCCTTTCGAAGGCGATACAAAAACTCAGAAGTTTTACAGAAAAAGAAACCAATTCGACGAGGAAAAGGAAAACAATTAAGAAGAAGAGATGCAAACGCTGAGAATTTCGAACGAAAACAATCTGCCAAATGAAGTTGCAACAATCGTCACATCGGCGGCCGTCGAGAGAGTTTTGAAGTTTAGGGTTTTGAGATTCGTTATTTATAGACGATCGGGAAGCATTTGTGCGCGGACGAAAATGCCACTGACCACGGAACTTTGTTGGTGTTTTGGGCTTGCTGGGCCCAATTTAACCGAGTCAATATACATATTACATGATTATGAAATAGCCTAAAAATTTGTAAATATATCTTAGTTTCCTGTATAAATAAAATTTCACCTTTCCACTGCAATGACCGAATATCTAACTATGAAAATATTGATGGCCATGACCGAATATCTAATGAGATATTTGAATATTGACGGATATTTCAAGAAAAATTACGTATTCTTATAAAAATATTATGATTCGTCAAACTCACACCTTCAGAGTAGTTCGTGAATTCATAAATGTGACACACCACTTTAAACAAATGAATACATTTAATATGTCAAATAATAATTTAAAAATACATAAATTCTTATCAATCACTTTAAAGAAATGATATATCGTCCATATTAGATGAAATATCGACAATATTCACGGATAGTTCGATATATGCCGATAGGGGGCAAAAATAAGATTACCCTCTCTATCCACATCAAAACCTCGATTTTCCATTCAATATCACCGATTTTTAATTCATTGTAAATACCTTATTTTTATGACATCTTTTAAAAAAATTAGGAAAGAATACTTTGATTCCTAAGTTATGAGTTTAATTTTCATTTGGTCTTTAGGTTTCAAGTGTTACACTTTTACTCTTGAATATTGAATTTAGTTATATTTGATTCCTATGTTTTAAAATGTTACATTTTTATCTCTAAATTTTGGGTTTAGTTAGTATTTTATTATGCTATTTATAGTAAAATGTGTAACATTTTTAAAATTAGAGACCAAAGAGAAACTAAATTCAAAACATACGGGTAAAAATGTAACACTTTGAAACATATGGACCAAATAAAAAAAATCAATTCAAAACTTAGCGTGTGTTTGGTATAACTTTAAAGAAAAATATTTTTACTTATTACATAAGCATTTTAAGAAGAAAATTAGTTAAATACTACGTTAAAAAAAAAATCAAAGTGCTTTTTAATCTGTTTTTAGATATTTTTAAACTACTTTCAATTGTAAAAAAAAAATTACAATGTATTTTTAACTCTTGGCGCAGTTACCCTTTCAATCTTTAAAGAAAAAAAGTTGCCCCCATGCAGGATCGAACTACAGACCTTCAGTTTACAAGACTGACGCTCTACCACTGAGCTATAGGGGCGATTTTGTTAGAAGTCTAACATACAACTTAAACAAAAATAATTTTAATGTGTAGTAGCAAAAATGGTAAAAATAAAAAGATGCCCTCATGCAGGATCGAACTACAGACCTTCAGTTTACAAGACTGACGCTCTACCACTGAGCTATAGGGGCAAGTCGGTAACGAGTTACCGCATTAAATTAATTTTGCAAACAATCATAATGATCGAACGGCCTAAGCATCAGACGTACAGGAGGCAAGGGTGCAAATCCGGCACACGTGATTTCACAGCGTCAGATCGTTTCTCCAAGAGATCTATTTCCTTGTCCGTCGCACCTCCAACTCCTCACCTCGTTCTCCTGCGTTCTGCGTCACGTTTTCTCGATTACTTTGCCGACTTGTAATTGTAGAAGCGACGAGCTTCCCAAGTAGAAGAGGAAAAAAAAATGGTGAAAGTAGCGACGTTCTTTGCAATGTCATTGGGGGCTTTTGTATTCTGGCAGTCAATGGACAAACTCCATGTTTGGATCGCTCTCCGCCAAGACGAAAAGGTTCTCTTTCAATTTTCCCCTTCAGATTTCTCTAATTTTGTGGTTGTAGTCATTTCGTAGCTCTTATAGTTAATGCTTGTGTTGATGGCCGCTTCACTATAGAAAAGTGGAGAAAATAAAAACCCTAGGTGGCGTCTTTAGCTTTGAATGCCATAATTTTAGAAATTTTGTTCATTAGAAATTCCTGATCGATGTTTAGGTAGCTTACTTTGGTGGTTTCTTTTGGCTCGCAGAACGTTGGAATAAACTCTGTATCTAAATACAATATCTTCGATATGTTAATTGTAATTATTTAAAAGGTGTATCTGTGTTCCTCTTTGCTGTTTCAGAAAGAGAGGTTGGAAAAGGAAGCAGAGATCAGAAGAGTTAGGGAAGAGCTACTGCAACAAGCGAAACAAAACGACTCTCTTGCTTGACTTTTCTCGTTTTTTCAGCGGTGGCCTTCTGTTCTCTTTTTATTTTTCTGTACCATCTGTGGCTGCTATCGGTATCGAATCCATAAGTTCAGACTTTACACCGTTTATAAGCATCGATTGTCTATTATAGAACAATGATAATGGGGTGGCCTATAAATGGTTGATTACTCATTTCTTTAACTGCCCTGGTTATTAAAAATGGTAAGCAATGCTCCTTTCAATTTGGAGCTTTGCTTTTTGAATAATTGAATTTGCATCTTGATTCAGCATGTCGAAACTTGACTCAATGTGTGTTCTTACCTTGGCTTTGGGATGAGAACTTGTTTGCTTCTGTCTCAAATTCACAAGTTCAGACTTCATACTGTTCTGGAGTTTTGATTGCCTCTTATAGCCGAAGAACAGATACATTTTTGTTGAACAATGTTTCCTTCTATGGAGCTCACTTTGCTTTCTTGTATACAAATTGCGTCTACATCTTGAATTAACCTGGAAAAGATTCTCTATATAATCTTGTGCTCCCTCTAGTTTCTTATTGAGATAAATGAATACTTATTTTGAATCAAGAAGCAGCATGCTTATTTTGACCCGGTTGAAGTGCTGACTTGCTTGCAAAGTTTTTATCTCCATCCTTGAGATTGGATCAGTACCTATTGTGTTTACCCATGTTAGATGACAGTTTCCCATTTCTTGATTTTTTTCAATACAGAATATGTTTTTAGAACATCGTTCTTACAAAGTTGGAATTCTTTGACCATTTTATTGAAAAATAAAATCATTATCAGCTCTATAAGATTCACTATTTCTAGGTTGAATCCAAGCTTCCTAAAACTGCTATGGACCTTAGGGATTGATCAAACAAGATTTCCTTAGCACATCTCCACAACCCACGCTTCCTTATCTGTGATGCATTTGCTCAGTTCTGTCAACGACTTTAGGATTACAGTTAGGAGAAGAGCTATCTAATTCCTTAAATCTCCTAGAAGTTTATAGCATTTGAGCTCTTCTCCTGGAGAGTTGTCATCAAAACTCTGTTAGAATTCTATTCCTATGTTGTATGGTGGGCTCTTCCATGATCCATACGCCAAAACCTTAACAGATGTCTGCCATGTGATGGGTTCCGAAGCAAACTGTTGAGAGCCTGAACATTTTGCAATCGGCATGGTATTAGTTCTTTGTTCCTTTATTCCTGTCATGACTGGATGACATGATTTAATTGGTGCAGTTTATACGGACTCCAAACTATGTGGAAGAAATTACTTGGTCATACCCTGGAAATGGATGATATGCAATCCGAACATAGTTGCTCTTATTCTCGAGAAGCAACTGTATCTAGGTTGCCGAAAGCGAGAGAAATCCCAGTTGCACAAGGTTAACATCTAGTTTAAATATGATGGAGAAGGAAATATGGAGGTACAAATATTTGGTCAGCTGCCAATGTCTCTGCGTGTGGCAAACAGGAGAAATAATGAGGTAGGATGAAAATGATCAGATGCTGGGGTGGCAACCTGGTAATAGTAAAGGCTTAGGATGTATGGAGGAATTTTACTAAAGTTTTTGGTTCGAGCCTCTAAGTGGAAAGCAAATGAAAAGTTTTGATGTCTTTCAAAGCTAGTTTTGGCGTGTTCAAACTATATCTTTTGAGTAAACGGGTGGAGTCTAATATTGTCGATATGTCAAAGAAAACAGTTACTATTTCTCATGTATCACTAGCTCTTCTTCCTTGATTGACGCCCTTTATCACTGCATCGTTTCAACTTCTTTTTCTTCCTCAGCCCAACATTACCAGTGTATCATCGAATAAACTCAACTGAATTTGCTCCGAAATTTATTCCTAAGAATGTGGGTCTATGATGTGCAAGGGTCTTGGTAATATGTGGATTTTCTTTTCTTTCATTTTACTGATGAATCTTCCATCATGTTTAATTAAGTTCATTTGTTATCACCAATAATTCTTTTTTGGGCAAAATACATTTTCAGTCTCTGAGGTTTGAGTTTAGTGTCTATTTGATTTATGAGGTTTTAAAAGATATACTTTAGTGAGGTTTGAAAATTTGTTCTAAATGGTCTTTGAGTTAAAGTTGACCGTTAATTGACTAACGTAAAAGCGGTTTGCCATCTTAGAGGGTAGGTTTTAAATGATGTGGCAATTTTTTTAATGTTTTTATTAGTTTTATCGGGTACATGGCTTCCTTTGTTCTTCTCCTTTTCGGGCGAGTTCTCACTGCAAACCTAATACTATAAGTAAAAATGTGATATAGCTCGTCATATTTTATCTTATTGGGTACGTGGAAAAGAAAAGGAATTTTGTTAAATTTTGTATCCACAATTTCATAATTGGATTGAGCAGAGAAATTTGATTATGGAGTCTTTCTTTCTTTCCTTCAGTTTCTCTACAGTGTAAATATCAGTATAGAAAATCCGAACAAAGCTCCAGTTAAATCGATTCCCTCCACATTAGCCCATTCCATAATGGAACTACTCGCTCCAGCCCATGACGTCGAGTTTTTGTCAAAGAAGCCGTAATCGATTACGAAGTCTCGGATTTTATAGCCAAATATGTCCTTCGTGGGGTAGATTTCCTTGGCAATTACATGCTCTCTTTTTCAGGATTAGGGGAAAATCTCAGAATGGGCTTCCGGCAAGGGAGAGCGACAGACGACGGAGTGATCCTAGGAGATGTGGATGCTAGAAGAAAGCTTCTTAGAGCCATGATTCTTCTAGAGAATGAGAAGTCTAATAATAGGGTGAAAAGAAATTGAAGAAATTGGGAAGGAGGGAGGGTGGTGATCGAGAGGCAATAGTAGGAACTCCCTGGAGAAAGGAAAAGAAGCTTAAAGGAACGAAAAGAGAAGAGAAAGAAGATGGGAAGAGGGGGAAAAAAAGAGAATGCCGCTTGTATAAAACAAGGTCTAAAAGTGCAACATAGAACGAGCGATGCTAGCCATGCATCCTGAATACATAACAATGTAGCTGTAACACGTGCACATACAAAATGTAATGCAATTTAAGAAGATTGGTGAAAGATGTAAGTTTTGATTGTTTCATAGGAAACTCAAATATTACCTGATAGAAAATTTTAGGAAGAAAAATGGTGAGCTAAAAAGTCTCATGAGTGGAAGAGTTTATTAGAAAATAACTTTGAGAAAATCAATATAAGACAATCATTTATAAAAATCTATAACATAGTGCCACCTGTAATAAATATCACATAAAACAGTACTGGATATCTTAAAAATAATAAATGAATCACTTTAAAACATAGATCATAGAGTTAAGAAAACTCAATACTAAACTTGTACCTCGTACTGGTCATACTATACATGGAGAATCTCGATGTATATAGCAAAGCAAATCCTGGTCATACTATGTATCGAGTAATTTCAGATACAAAGTAGAGGAAACATGGTCATACGCGCGTAAAGCAACCCAAAAAATAAAACACTCAAACACACAGCCCAAAGTCACATATGTGTGCTAAGGTGGGTCTCAAAGACCTGCTATATCATACATATACTATGAAAACACATTCTCATAACTGTATCATTAAATCACCATGGGTACACAATTTAATGGTTTGAAAACATTCCTAAATTAATTTTTTAAACCACACTAAAGCCATTAAACATTCTCAAACCATGTTTTATAAATTTCAATAATATCAATAATAGTAGAACATATAATTTTCACCAAAACAATTCATAAACATGAAATCTTTCATAAAACACAATACTAAAATCTAAAGCTAATTTAGTAAATTCAAGTTCCCACACTTCACATTTTCTTCGATGAACTGAATTAAACATTTTAGAAAACAACCACTATCAACGTGAGAAATTTGGATCATAAGCCATCTCGACCTCCATTGAGACTAAAATATTAATTCAATATCAATTGATAAATACTTAATTTACAATATACATATACTTAAAGAAAATTAATTTCCGACAAAAGCCATATTCTTTATCTTCATTTAATGTTATGTACTAAAATTTCCAAATTTTTATTTATTTTTCTTTTTCCATAATAATTTTTTCTCTCTCTTATTCATTCGGGCCCACAAGTCACTTACATTTTTTTTCTTCTTTCTCCTTCTTCTTCCCGACGCAAAGTCAACCATTCCCAAATTAATTTCTTCTCCTTTTTTATATTTTAATTTCATTTTCTCTCTCTACAAATCAACATCAATTCTTCCTTCAAACCCCTAATTTCTTCTCTTCTCCCTTCCAGCAGCAACAATTCCTTTTTTTTCCTTTCATTTTATCTCTTCATTTTTCTTTCTTCCTTCTCACGCCACGCACCAACACCATTTCTTCTTTTCTTTCAACCCTTTCTTCACTTTTCTGTATACGTTTTCCAACCTCTTTCACCGCTATATTTCTTTTTTTTCTTTCTTTCTTTCAATTAACAATAAAATTCAAACGTTTATCTTAAATTTCTTCGGTCTAACCGATAATATTGATGTTACATCTCCATTCTTCTCTTCTACTTTGATTTTGAACCAAAAGCCTAACAAAATCTTTTTGTCCCCTTCATAGTTATTCTTGTTCAAACTTAACAATACTTTATCAAAATCTCAATCTATGATCCACGAGCTTCACGAAAACTTACTAAGCTTCAACCTCCTCTCCCTTCTCTCTCCCTATTTTTTTTCTTTTCTTTTTCCTTTCGATTTTTTCTCTTTTTGTGTTTTAACTTTCTCTCTCCTCCTCAAAAAAAAAATCTTTTGTTTTTTGTTTTTTTTTTTTTTTTACTTTTTAACTAAACCACACGTCAACACCACATTCACACATTCAACTTCCAAGTGCCCCTCTAAAATTCCTCCTCAATTCCTTTTTTTATACTTAATTAAGGCAAATGACGAAAATGCCCTTACAACATTTAAGATGACTTTCTACTATAGTTAACTACCTCCGACATGTTGAACTCTCTCAATTATAGAATTTCATAGTCAAATCACATTCTTATTAATTAATAACCTCTCGCATGTTAAATAGTAGATTAAATAGTTATTTTCAAGTCTCCTTCACATGGAAGCTAATTTTTTTAAAAAAAAATGAAGCTAAGTGTTCAAATTGGATTATGAATGAAATTAAACACTTCTACTAGCTAATAACAACCCCACAAAATTTGATCTAGCCTTGCTCATCAAGGTCGCCTTAAAATACTTCAATATAATGTCAGAAAATTAGAATTAGCGATTTTCACAAGGCTGTCCAAATATACTTAACATTCTAATATGACTTTTAGGCACTTTAAGCCTAACTATACTCCATGTTCAGTTCATTAAGATCCCAAAGTGCCTTTTGTAGATTAAGAAGTTATTGATTCATACTAATTAAATTTCAAAACATCCTTGGGTAAATGACAAAGTTAATCTAACGTTTTATCTGATTCCTATAAGATTGAACTTTACCATTCCTAGCTACTGAATCAAGAAGTTGTTCGAAAATTACAATTGAAAGTGAATAAAGATTGGATAAAGGATAGATTCTCAATAGGGTATATAGGAGTTGCATAGTTTTTAGGAGTGACAAAAAATTATGTAAATGAGGTAGGAAAAACAAGATGTCAATGCAAAAAGTGCCAGAATTTAATGTGGCAATTATTGGACGGAGTGAAACAACATTTATTTATGAATGGTATATCTCCATGCTACAGTCCATGGTTGTATCACAGAGAACCCGCCAACTTATCTCGATTCGAAAGAGATCCAACTCCTTCAGTGAATAACGAATTAAGTAATGTTGTTATTAAAGAAGATGACATGTTTGATCTTTTTTTAGATGATTTGCGGTGTCCTAGTTGAAGAGGATCTAGATGAAGAAGACTTTGGGAATGAGATGCGAACGAACATCCATGAAAAAGATACTTCCAACATCTTTGAAAACTTAATTACTGAGGTTTGCAATCACTTATATCCTAGTTGTACACAATTCTCTTCGTTGAACTTTGTGGTGAAGTTGATGCATAATCAATGTGCTCAACAATTGAAGTAACAAATCATTTGATATATTGTGACGAGGGTGGGTTATGTCATTTTTTAGCTTTTGATCTTGTGAAGGGGTGAGTTAGGCTTTTTTTTGAGTTTTTGGACTTGTTAAGGGTTGAGTTAGACCACTTAGGCTATTTTTTTAGTTTTTGGATGTGTTAATGGGATGAGTTAGACCACTTAGGCCATTTTTTGTTTTAGTTTTTGTGCGTGTGAAGGAAGTGAGTTAGACCAATTATGTCATTTATTAGCTTTTCAACGTGTGAGTTAGGCTAATTAGGCCATTTTTTAGCTTTGGAGTGTTAAAGGGTTTGAGCTAAGCCACTTAGTTCATTTTTTTGAAGTTTTAGATGTGAACAGGTGAGTAAGGCCACTAGGTCTTTTTTTGAATTTTTAGAATGTTAAGAGAGTGAGTTAGACCATGTATACCATTTTTTAGTTTTTGGACGAAAATGTCATGGCTAAAATGGCAAGGCCAAAGTCATTTAAAGCTGGAGAATCATCTTAAATGCTAAATGTTTTTCAAACAAATGTCAGCTATAATTTTTAATACGCTGACGTTTAGAAGACGTCAGGTAATATTGTGATATACCGACATTTTTTTAACATCAGTGAAAGAGGTATCAAGGCCGACGTTTGTTTTCAAAACGTCGACAGTTGGATTCTACAATGGATTTTTTCCGATGATATTGGTGGCGTTTTGTTCCGTCGAGAAGTGAGAATTCCGACAATTTTAAAATTATTGGCTATTTTTCTTCCGTAATAAATTTTGTACTATCTCACAACCCATTCATAAGAGTTCTATCGATGGTTGACTAGCTTGAATACTTTATAGGCGTCATATAACAGACTCACAAAGTAAACGATACAAAGAATTATCTTATGATCTATAAATGGAGAAAATGTTTTTTTAAAATAGTAACACTTTGTAAACAAATTGTTGAATCTGCACTTTTATTTTTGTCTGAACTAAAAATTATAATAAATAAAATTTATATATAAATAATTTTTTTTTTTTAAAAAGTACTTTTTCAGCCAGGGATGTGAAATATCGGGGTTGGGTCCGTGTAACTCTGTCAGGCTCTGTCTCTACGTATCTGAATTTTAAAAACTATTTAACTATTTATTTAATACTCTACTCATAACTTTTTTTAAAAATAAATACTAATTATTTTTATTTTTTAAAAATATGGAACGTGCTATAATTAAAGATTTTCAAAAATATATTTTTAAAAAATAATATAGGAAAAATCTTCCTCGTGGGTCCCATTGGCTAAGCGGGGATTCCTGCCCCAACCCTGATTCATTAAATCAGGAAATGGGGCATGGACGGGAATGGAAAATGCATCCCTGTTCCCGCCAGCTCTATTGCCATCCCCATTTTCGGTCTAACATACGTGGTGATACATCGACAATCAGAAACAGATTTGAGAAAAGGTAGTTAACTGAAGAAGTAGTGACTCATCTATTTCGCCGTTTTCTGAAAAGATTTCTGTTTGGCAGTAAAGGGCAATGGCAATTGGAGGGTTCATTAACCACACTAGTTTATAATATAGGGATGGGAATACGACTTACGTTCACCCTCATCTTCATAACAGAACCAGAAAAAAAAGGCAAACAAATTCAGTTATTTCATATTTGGCCTAACAATATTTGGCTACATATCTTAAGGGATCTTCCTACATCACATACTATCATTTAAAATTGAATAACTAATGAAGAAGAATGCAAACATAAAAATTTTCTTTAAAAAAAATAATTAAATAACTATCAAATTTTTATCGGTAGTGCAGTGGGAAGATTTCTACCCCACACTAGTATGCAACTAAGTTTTGTTTTGGTTGGCACTACTTATGCCATGCGAAGCGCGGCATGTAACCATATAAAAACGATGCTTCATAATCCGGACAAAAAAGTTCCCATTCTGTAGATACATGTGCATCAGACCTACCTTCCCACATTTTCTGGTCAAAGTTTGAACCGTATGGAATTGGAACTCAAAATTACCTCACTCTTGTGCAAAACCATCCCACCATGCACGTATATGGGGTAAATGCTGACCAAATTGTATCGCTACAATCAAGAAAACGGGAATGACCATATCCTTTAGAACGGAAAAAGTGATCAACTTGGTTCACTGGAGTTCAAATTGGTCCAGTTCAATTTCTTCGACCATCAGTACTTCTATATAAGCTGCTAAGACATGCACTTCCAGATCAATCCAAGCAACAGCTTGCATATCCATATTACTCATATCCCATTCAACTAATATTCCAAAGCACTATGGCCATTTGCAAATTTCTATTGGTTCCTCTTCTTTTGATTGTTTTAGTTTCAGGATTGGCTGAGAGCTTTGACTTCGAGGAGAATGAGTTAGCATCAGAAGAAAGTCTATGGAAGTTGTATGAGAGGTGGAGTGACCATCATACAATCTCAAGGGGCCCAAAGGAGAAGAAAAAACGTTTCAATGTGTTCAAAGGGAACGTGAACCATGTGTTCACAGTGAACCAAATGGACAAACCATACAAATTGAAGCTGAACAAGTTCGCAGATATGAGCAATTATGAGTTTGTGAACATATATGCTCGGTCCAATATTAGCCACTACAGAAAGTCATATGGCAGGAAAAGAGGAGGTGCTGGTGGATTCATGTATGAGGAGGCCACAGATCTTCCTGCATCCATTGATTGGAGAGAAAGAGGAGCTGTCAATGACATCAAGCAGCAAGGCAGTTGTGGTAATGTCTAATTCTGGCATTGTATAGTTTGAGAAAGAGAAGTTGAGAACTAAAAACAACATTTGGTAGTTTTGAGTGTTCTTTCTGTAAGATTATGGCAAATTAGTACTCATGATGTCAATTATTGAAATCACAATAATGCAGGTAGCTGTTGGGCGTTTTCAACTGTGGCTGCAGTTGAAGGAATCAACCAAATCAAAACCAACGAGCTATTATCTCTGTCAGAGCAGGAGCTGCTCGACTGCAACACAAGGAACAGAGGTTGTGAGGGAGGATTCATGCAGATCGCTTTTGATTTCATAAGCGGAAATGGTGGAATTACCACGGAGAACAACTACCCCTACGAAGGCGGAAGAGGATTCTGTCGCTCATCGAGAGTCAGTTTTATAATTCATCTAACTAAATGAAGCCAATCGAAAACTAAAATCTCGTTCATCCTTTTAGAAACTAACAAACTAATTATATATTTATTTGATTCGGCAGACGAGTTCACCGATAGTAACCATTGATGGATATGAAAACGTACCTGAAGACGAGAATGCTCTGATGCAAGCCGTCGCAAACCAACCGGTCTCAGTCGCCATAGACGCCAAGGGAAGTGATTTCCAATTCTACTCGAAGGCAAGTTCCTGGTGCACTTGAGCAATCGATCGCTCAATCGTAATTTGTATCATCTCTGCTATACCTAGCTGCAACAAATTCAAACCATTAAAATCGTAGTAAAACAAACTGTGGCTAAATTGCAGGGAGTGTTCGATGGAGAATGTGGAACAGATCTTAATCACGGAGTGGTGGCCATTGGATATGGAACAACTGAGGACGGAACAGACTACTGGATCGTGAGGAACTCATGGGGAGTCGGATGGGGAGACGAAGGCTACATACGGATGAAACGAGGAGTGGAAGAACCCGAAGGTCTGTGTGGTATCGCCATGAGAGGCTCCTATCCCATTAAGCTCTAAACCCCAACCTCATATATCCATATTTGAAACATTTAAAAGAAAGGGACGAGATGTATTGTGATCCCTTCTATATGTTTGATGAATTGCTTTAATTAAAATAAACTAATAGTGTTGTCTTACTAAGATAATTAAGTCATGTCCTATTTGAATCATTTCGATAACTCATTTAAGGTAACAAAAGCAATCAAAGTTTCGCCAACTAAAGCTTCAAATTTTCACTCTCACGTGTTGTAGAGAAAACAATAACAAGAAGATTCTAAATTGTGTACATAAAATTGGCTTCCTATTTATCTTCTGAATAATTTATGATTGATCCAACCTAACTTCAAATCCATTTATAAATAATTTCATAGCACCTCGTTGCATGGACTATAATATTAATTCAATTTTAAACTTTTAGTGGTGTATGGTTTCAATTGAATGTAGGTACTTTAAAAGTTGGTGTGTATCTTAATTTCCTTACTAAACCTTTGAACTTGTAATTGTATTTTTAAACTTGTAATTGTATTTCGAAGCGCCTTAAACTAATAAAATTAACCAATCTGAACATAGTTCAATAAATAAAGACATGTACTATCATCGCAGAGGTGGATTGTTCGATTTTCCATCTCCACAAATGTTGAGCCCAAAAAAAATAATAATAATAATAAAATTAACAATAAAAACTTAAATTAAAAAAAAAATCCAATACTATTTTCAGAAAAAATGCATAAAGACTAAAAAGTATTTTGAAGTTGTCAATTTGCCATAAATGGTAACCAGTCACCTCAGGCCCTACTTTCCTGTCCTACCTCCCTTGCTTTTCTCTTTGCACCACCCGACCACTCACTCATTCATCCTATTTCATATTTTAATTTTATCCAAATCTGAATTAAGTATTGAAATTAACACTTTTTTTTTTCAATTAACACCTTATAAGTTACCTTCTTTTTAAAAAATATTTAGTATTTGATTAAATATTTCAATGTTTCATATGAAACAAACCTTAGACTTCATTAGGGGGTGAAATTAATTCACTTTAGAACCCTAATTGAAAAAATTACAAATAACCCCTAAACTTGAGCAAAAGGACAACTAGCAACAGCATAAAGTGAGGCACCTGGTTACACTTCTTAAACTCATTTTGAAGGAATATATAGACTCCATTTCACCATTCAAGAGTCAAAATTGAGTTGAAACCTAAAAGCACAAACTAACCTATTTCATAATTAGCATGCAAGTCCTCCCTTTGTTACTTTGAAAAATAAAAAGTATGGATTAACAAGCAAATGGCCCTTGGCAAAAACAAATTAGCACAAAGAATTATATTTCATATAGTTCTCTTCCCCAACGCTTTCCAAAAGCAAGAAAATTAAAGTGGACTACAAAATTAGTTCTTTTTATATGACAAACATAAACTAAGATAAAACGTTAGAAAGTATTCAAACAATCCTCTAAAATGGATCTAATTTCAATTAGGTCGTCTTCCTCGTCTTTCCAACAGATTTATCTGCGACTTTCTAAACCCAACTCACACATTAGTCTTCTTAAGCCTTCACAAGCTGCCTCAACTTCCACTTTTAACAATTTCTATTTTAATATAAATAAAATAAGACTAAAAAGATCTTGTGTAATGTCATCATACTAAAAAACTAATTTATATAAACATATGATAAATATACTAGAAAACATTAAGATAAATTCTCGAAAGAATAAAAGAGAAAAAAAAAAAAAAAAGACACAGACAGTTCCACCTACACGACCTCCTAGACCACCATCAACAAACCCCTCACCCCTCAAATCCCTATGCGAGAAACCCCATTATTTCATCTCTCACCTGGGTCAGGCAGGAAGAAAGCATAGAATATCAAGAAACCCCCATGAGAGAGAGAGAGAGAGAGAGAGGTGATGGATAGTCCGTTAAGACGGTGGGTGACCTGAGCCAAGCCTTGTATGACGAGATAAAGACGGCTCCCGAGCTCCAACGCTGCGTTTTTGGTTTGTCTGTGATTTTTGTACACTTTGGAGTGGCCGTGTGGTGGGTACACATACACAACACACTCTCTCAAAGCCATAGCCATAGTGGCTACTTATCTCTAGCTGTCTTCTTCCTCATTACCATTATCACCACCGCCACCCAGCAGTGACTCTGATTGATCTGCGGCGGTGACGGCGACGTCAGATGGGCGTCGTCCTCCATCACCGCCGTCTTCAACTGCTGATGTATTGACACCAGCATGCATGTTACCGGCGACGGCAACAGGCTCCGTCAACTGGATGCCATCCCGAGGAGGCGAAAACACCACAGGCAGTTCATACTGCTCCATCTCCCTCGGAAACTTTGAGTTCCTAAAATGCTCCTTCAGTGCTTTTAATCCCTACAAACACAAAACAAAACGCAGTTTTGAGATTCATTGCATTGGGAAACTATTTAAGCCAACAAAATGATAATAATGAATGACCCACCTGCAGTCTAGCATAGGTAACTTGGCAGATTTTTCTGGAGTTAAAAACTTGCCAAGGTTGAAGATGGAAAGCTTTGTACAATCTCCAAGCTCCTTGGGGGGAGGTCATATTCACAAACCCATATCCAACGTTGCATTTATTGCTGCAGTTTGGAATAGGAAATCAAAAGAAACAAAAAAAATTATATTAATTATCATATATACAAACATTTGGCTTGTGAAAGAAAGAACAAGAAATGACAGATGAAGAAAGAAGATAGTCACTTGAAGTCAATAGGAAGATATACGAAATCATAGGAGGACAAAGACAGGTCCTTGCCATCGTTGGCTATCTCCTCGTTGCATTCCATGCAGTGCTTGTCCAATGTCTTCAATAGTAACTTCAGACTGCCAATTTTATGTTATTTCCATTAATCTATGCCTTCTGCCAATACTTTTGGTGTAGGAAATCTAACTTTCAGGCCAGTTCTGAAATCATTTTGTCGTTTGTCTCAAAGTAGAAACGACTAATATGAACCATGGGTTTGAAAAAGTTTTTAAAGTATGAACAGGGAAATTCTTGAGCTTCATTCTTTAAAATAGAAATATACATAAAGAATGAGGAAGAGAACTAACCTGTACTTGTTGGGTATGTTCTTGATCATAACAGTGGTTCTGGAATCTCTACAACCGGATTCTTTTTCTTCCATGGCGTTTTCGCTTATTAAGAAACGAGGATCAGATTTCTTGAAGAAATTGACCTTCCTCAACCTAATATTAATCCTAGGTTGAGATAATGCTTCTCGATTTGAGTTGGGTGGCGATTGTTTATTGATGATGTTCTTTGCATTTAGCCTCCTCGAAGTGCCGACTGAATCCCTACTTTCAATTTCATTTCCTCTACTTCCACTGCAATACAACGGCTGCAACTTCTCAACCAGTTTATCGGCGTAATTTAAGCTCCGGCCATTCACACAGTGCAGCTTCTTGGGGGAAAGTTGAGCTTGCGAATAGAATGGACGATGTGGGTCATTGGAAGCCAAACGCCCAGTTAGCTTAGAAGGCCGAGAAGGAGGAGGGTGCTGGTGATGTCTAGTGCCCAGTGATCTGGTGGCGATCATGGGGTTGAAGAACTTCCGGCCATGTCCACCGGGGTGGCTGAACTCCACGGCGACCGGCTTGCCGTGAATTTCCTTGCCGTTCATCTCTTTAACAGACTTCGCGGCGTCTCTAACATCAAAAAATTCAACGAACCTTTGATGCTTCTTCAATGGCGTCTCCCTCAATTCCTTCACAGGACCTTACTCCAAAGAAAAAGGAATCACTAAAGCGAAATAAGAAAGGCAGAAACAGAAACGTCGACCCCTCGTTAATAAAAACAAGACAAAATAATTACTGTATCACCATCTCATGCATCTGACAGAGACCAGAAAGTAGGGGAAAGAGACGGCATCGGATCTATTAACGAGAGCCCCACAAAAGTCCCCCCACAAAACTAGTGAGAAGACAGAAAAATTACCAAAACGCTGGAAGATTTGCTTGAGAGTAGAGACGGACACGTCCAACTCCAAATTGAAAACGACGACGGTGCCCTGGTTGTTCCCGTCCGGTACGGCGGCGTTACTCGCCGGAATAACGAATTCGGCCCACACAGCACAGCCACCGATTAGGGCACGAGCCAGCCGCGGCGGAGTGTCGAAATTGTTCGGCGAAAAACAAGAACGTTGGTTGCGAAGTTGTTTATGACGCATCGAATGTTGATTCCTCATCTCTCTAAAGGCCTTTTCTGCATGCCTCAGATCGTAAAAATGGACGGTCACGATTCCATCCCCGATTCTCTCCATCTGAACGCCTCTCACGTCTCCAAACCCTTCCAAATCTCTGCGCACAACCGACTCTCTCACGTCACTCGGCACTCCGCTCAGTAACAGCGACCGAGTCGGGCACGACGACAGAGGCTGAACCTCCGGCACCACAATTTCTTCCAGTGGATTCACATGCACCGGATTAAAAATAACCGGAAACTGAGGGGAATAGGTTAACGCCGCGTTGCCAAACGGTTCCACGTGCAGTTCGTTCACCGGCGGCGGGAACGGAGAAGTGAAAGAATAGTACACATGGAGGAGCGGGGGGCCGAAGACGGATGCCGTGAGTTGTGTCGGATTAGTGTAATTTCGAGGTCTGAACTCTTGGGCTCCCGGGTCTAAAGTAGTCTGAAGCCGGACCATACCAGTTTCTCCCATGGCGGAGCAAACCGGCGGACAAAACCCGAGGTCTGTTAAGTCGTTTTCCGACGAAACGCGTCGTCTCTCAGCGAGAAAACCCTATTGAAGTCGGGTGGGACAAAGGCAGAGGAATAAGGGTTTGACTCTTTCCTGTTTCTCCACATCCATTTGAAGAAGCAGGCAGGAGTTGCTAAAAGAGAGCGCCATGGAATGAAAAATAATGTCCTGAGAAGAAATTACGGAAAAACCCTTGAAAGGTCCAAGAAATAGCATTGGCAATGAACCGTCGTACGAATGTTTGGGAAGGGTAAGGCGAGGGACAAAAAGATAGGAGCGCCACGTTTCACGTCTCCCGTCCCACGTCTCAAAACAAGACGTATAATAATAATTGCGATGCTGTATGCGATTGTACCCTATTTATTTGCTTTCCTTTTTGTTTTGTTTCCTTTTTTATATATTTTTTTTGTTTTTTTCTTGCCACACCTCCTAATTGCCAATTGCTTCCTTTTTTTTCTTTTTCTTTTTTTTTTAATTCTGTATCTTCTTCATTTATTTCATTTGTCCGACTCCTCGCTTTTCTTTCTACTCCTCTTCAACTTTCAAGGCAAATACACTTTTT